>CM060956.1:82594524-82824524 GCA_030765055.1 Mantis religiosa
AGGACGGCTTTTTTTTCTTTATTAAGTTATGTATGCATGTGTTAACAATTTGTCATGTGCAGTTATTGGCTAATTGTAATAATGTTTGTATTTGTCATATTTTTATTTTATTTATTTAATATTATATATATTTTTTCGTTAATGTATTTTTCATTTATTTTATTTTATATTTTTTATTATTTTTTCATTTTTATATATATATATCCTATAGTTTCGTTTTGGTTTTAGCAGAATTTTTTTTTTAATTTAACAATCTTTGTGGTATGTGTACAGTTATGGTATTCACAATCGTCATTTTTCAAGCTAGAAGTACTTTTTCACAAGAATGGAGCTTCTAATATACATATTCCTGCTTACTTGGCTTTTGTGTGTATTGAAGTGTGTGTGTGTTACTATATCTTGATATGAGATAGGTATTATACATGTGCTGGCGCTTGAGTCTAATTTTGTTTAAAAATATTTATCCGCTCAAAATAATGTTTCATTTCATAATGTGTTTATTAAATCGGTTTCATTCCAATTAAATACGAGGGCTGTTCAATAAAGAGTGATCACAATTTTTTTGACAACGTACCTTTACTCATCCTCATAATTTTGATGGTCCTTCTCAAAATAGTCTCCCCTGAATGCGATGCACTTGTCCCAGCGTTTCTGCCAGTCTTCAACGACATGCTGGAAAGTATTTTTTGAGAGATCCTTCAAAATCGCCTCCGCAGCCTTCACCACCGCTTCCGATGATAGATAATGCCTCCCACGAAGGTGTTTCTTCAAGTTAGAGAATAGAAAAAGTCACATGGGGCTAAATCCGGACTATAGGGAGGGTGAGGGATGCACTTCACGTTGATTTTTGCAAGATATTCAGCAACAACATGGGCAATATGCGGCCGCGCATTATCGTGGTGCAGCATCCAGCCTGCTTCACGGAAATGTGTTTTTTTTGCTCCTAATATGGACTTGTAATATTTTCAGGACATTCAGTAACTGATGTGTGTGCAGGTACAACATGCTGATAAACCATTCATGAATATCAAAGAATGAGATGACCATAATTTTTCCAGCAGAAGCAACCACTTTTGCTTTTTTGGAGGTTGGTGATGAAGGAGATTTCCACACTGAGCTTTGCCTTTTGCTGTCAGGATCAAAATGATGTAGCCAAGTTTCATCAGCAGCTATTACGTTTGAAAGAAACTCCAGATCTTCCTCTAACATCAACTTTAACTGTATGTTACCTCCATTGCAGTGGTAGGCGATACTGAACATGTCTGAACTCGCCTGGTTCTCACAGGTGGGAACCAGGAGTACCAACAATGAAACTACTACGGCGTGTTTGTTTCACATTAAGCTAACAGAATATAATAAGATTGAATTTTAGTGCGAAAAATTATGACCGTAAAAAAATATGATCATTCTTTACTGAACAGCCTTCGTATTTTAGCTCTGCGACGGGTCTTGGGTTATATTCCCGGATAGGTGAATGGGATTTTTTTCTTTAGTCAGAATTTTATCTGTTACTACAGAATCTAGAGCCATGAATGCGAGAGTGAATGTGTGTGCAATCTATTGTACAAAATCCAAAGAAAACCACTAGATAGGTATATAAGAGTTAAGCCGATGTCAGTGGTTTATTCCAAAGATAAATGGCCAATTAAAGGCCAATTAAAGTAAGTGTTTCGGAGTTTCTTGAAGGTAGTGAAATATTTGTGTTCACTCATGTCGAGTTAAATAATTAAATGAATATATATTAATTCTGAATTCTCCGGTTTCCCCTTCCATCATGGTCCCGCCGTGACTGGCTCGACTCTCACCAATGCGGCCTGGGTTCGATCCCAGGCGACCGCAAAGTGAAATTCGTGGTAGATAACTCGACGCTGAGGCGGGTTATCTCCGGAATCTTTGGTTTACGCCACCATCTCATTGCACCGGTGCTCCATCTTCATCTCATGTAACATTAGTGTTACAGCCTGCGGTGCCGCACGTGGTAAAAGCGGGCGTGAAACACTACACATTTTCCATCATTGGTGCTTCTATCATCTTTCCGTTCATTCACTTTGCTCTCATTCCGTTCATATATTTCCCCCCCCTCTCTCTCTGGATACCGGGCTGATCATCCATCCCTGAAGTTTTTTCTCTGATCCATAGTTGTGGCTCCCTCCACCGAAGCCTAAAATTTCGTAAGGGTTGGAGGACCATAAACAAACAGGACTGTGTCCTATATGAAGATAAGAAGAATACTGATTAAGGTTTCTGAATCTATTGCATTTTAGAATTTGACCATATAGTTCCTCAGTTTCGTTGGACTGATCTGAACTATAAGTGGATGGGATTCCACACCGAACCTACTGACAAGTTACTGTCTGTCACATCCCATGTCAGCGTCAGGATTCGTCATGTAGCTATCAGCCGCACGAGGTTTGACACTGGTCCACCTTAGCAGGACAGGTGACTACAACACTACCCAGAACAACAATTAGAGAATGCAAAGTCACTACATGGTAGCGCGACACGCCCATGCAAAGACGGGATTGAACTTAAAGTGAAATGAAGTAAAGGGTACGGAAAGTAAGTTATTCAATCCAGCATTTGGCTAGTTAAAAAGGAAAACTAAGAAAAACCTTTGGCCACACTGATTCGGAAACCTAGTTCCGAACTTGAGACCTCCTGATTGCTGGTTGCAAGTGTTACTGCCTGTGTTGATCGTTAGTTGAAATGAAAGCAGTGACTGCCAATTGTTGGAATCACACAAGGAGTTAACACCTGTGGGGTAACAGCGTTTCAGCACTAAAATATAAACGGGAGTTTGATTTGCTGCACATGACGATGTGAAGCACAGAATCGCTGATTCCTGTTTTCGCTTAGCCTATTCGACCGTGTGAAAGCATGCCGCAATAATACACATACATAGAGTACGTCACTTTCAGTCGCTGCAGATAAACGTAGCATCCTTGGTGTGCAGTTCCTTTGAACGATAATGAAATCGATTAACGAGAGGCAATGTTCATACACATAGAGGTGGTAATGGGCTTGCACATATAGGTCGCTCCGGGGTTCGATTCCTGCTTGGGCGTGGTTTCTATTGGAAGCCTTCACTCATGTAAAACCAATCCTTCGATTACAATCTATGCAAATTGGTGGAAGTACTGTCTGTTAAGCAACCTGAAGTGTATACATAAGGAACGCCGTTTTCACTAACAAAATGTGAATAAACCATGACATTCTCAAAGAAAAGTTGAAGTAAAGACTTCAACAATCGCAATCATGGCTCCAAACTAACTGCGCTCTAATATGCAGGCACTGTAATTATCTGCTGAAACTAGCTGTCTTATAAGCAGTCCACGGCAGTCGAGAATAACAGGAATTTTCAGTGGTGAAAGAATTATCAAGATCGGTTGTTCTTAAGAGATTATTCTAGTTTCCCACACTTATGAACTTGCTTCATTATATACAGGGCCGTAGAGGAGGGGGAACGCGGATGGACGCCGTCCCCCACTATTTTTCGGATGGGGACGCAGTCCCCTTACTAATAATATTATTTATACCCTTTTAATTTATTACGTTTCTTAATTTAACATTCAAAATAGTGCAAAAATACAAAATATATACATTAAAATAATGTTTATGACTATTAACGTACCTCCAGTACATATGTGGAACCCAGAGGATTACAAAAAAGAGTGGATAAAAAGTTGTACGTATGCTGAGGACAACCAAAGCAGGAAGGCGAATCTACTAGTGCAGAATTCTGATCGGTTCTCCAGCATCTCGAAAAATTTGTAGGTGTGCGTCCCCCCACTTTTTTGTTAGCAATACGGCCCTGATTATATACAGTAAATAGCAGAGGAATTAAACAAACTTTACCAATCAGAGCTTTTAGATTGAAGTGGTTATATTGGCGAAGGTAGATTTATGCCACACGATGCGGCGGCATATATGAAGTAAGATTCGTTGTCGTGATGTCCACGCCCCACACGCGCGAAGGGTTTCGCGTTTCCCTCGGTGTGGCGACGCGTGGAGAAGCCAAACCTTACCTCGATGTAGAAGCGACGAACTCTCCTGTCTCGAGGCCGTGAAGATGATGGTCTCGAAGATTTCTGTAAATTTTCCTTCCGGCAGCTGCGGCGAGCGATGAGATGTGAAACCTCAATGTCGCGGTATCGATTCAAAAGGGATTTTGCGTTTGGGCAACTATGAAATAAAATTATGAACACTGTTTCACTTTATATGTATTTATTTCTCAACATCTTTTGCTTCACAAGCGACTTTTTCACTGGTATAGCACTTAAATAACTTTTAATTTTCTCCTTCGCTTTGCGAATGCTGCAACGGTTTTCCATTTACGTTATTTCTCGTCGAGTCGCGTATTCAGCGTATATTTTAATCGTTTATTAAACGTTAATGAACGGTGAACTCCACTAACTTCCTGTAGTTTTCAAGAGCCTTTACCCCAAAACACGTCTACACGCTTCGAGAGTACAGGCAAGAAGAAGAAAGAAATTCAAGTATAAAATTATTGGTTCTTTTCTCTGTTTCGTTGCTAGGTTACCGAAATACTAAATTTTGATTGGTCCGACGTCACAATTTGTGTAGGTTTAGTTTCCGGAATTTTCTGAATTTGGGATTTTAATAAACCTAAGCATTCGTTGCATCATCTACATGGCCTGCTTGGTTATTGATTTACATTGAATTTCAGATGGCCATGTTTACCTTATATGTCCATATATGGAATTTTAAAATATATTTACAGACCAATGTGCAATATCAGCTTTAAGATGCCGTCACTGTAATTTAATCAACAATGTAGAGGAAGGTGAATATAAAATTATTAATTAATGAATCGCCCAATTTTATAAGGCCACTTAAAAATAAAATGCAGATAGCGCCATTTAAAAAAAAAAACCTTGAAAAATAATAAAAAATACCTCTGTAAAAAAACATTGGGGCGGGAAAATTTATCTAGAACCCTGTTCTGCTGAAACAATAAGAAATTCCGTGCTTGTGCGACCTTCTGTTCTGTTTTATTTTTACTGGAATGTAAAATTCGCACTTGACGTGAACTTTCAATATCAAGATTTTTGGGTGAAATAGGTACACTATTTTTTCTATCTGAATACACTCTTCTTCCTACTATAAGTAGAAGCGGAAATAGCAAAACCAGTTTTATTTACGATTTTGAAATCACCACATTAGCACAAATATTGCAAGACGGAAATAGAGGAGGACTTTGTGGTTAACGTAAAGTTGTCCTGATCATAAATACAGGAGCTGTACTTTAGATAAACTTGTGAGGTTATAGGAATAGGTTTTCTGGCCCCTACCACTCAGCACAGAATTAGTAGATTACATTTTTGGCGGATGTTGGGATATCTGCAGGATGTTTGCTGACGATCCATGAATAGCCTGTGGTGCGACAACACACACATAGTGGTTGTGAATCATATAGTGGCTATAAAATCGAACGAGATGACCTCAATTTGTTCAAAGGCTATTCTTCAACTGCACAACAGTGAGTCCTTATCAGTGAGTTTCCTGTTGCTGCTTGGATTCACTTCGGCTGGCTCAGCCCTTTTGCTCTGACGTATAAAGGGAATCGGTTCTTGATTCCAGATACTTTATCGATTAACGTTGCATCATGTCACTTCAAACCGAACCCAAAAATACATAAATCAGACACCAATTTTTATTATTCTAGGTGGTGCTGACCAGTAATGTATGCCGAACGTGTACAAATAAATTAATTGAAGGGAGGAACTGCAAATATTACATATCATTAAACTGAGTGGCCGGCTGGAATTGAACAAAACAAAGTCATACCTACTTGCAAATTGATTCGTTTATTGGATCTGATCGTTCCAGCTGAACTGTTAAATGCGAAATTAAGTACTTTCAGCTATAGGTCATGTAATCGTGGCTATAGAGAAAATTTCCACATCGATTAGTTATGAAATTATTTGTCTGCATGTTAAAGCATTCTTGTAGCCAAGTTAACGTTATAATTTATACTATGCATAACAATGTCATAGTTTGTATCAAGACTTACAATTTTAAATAATTCTAATCCAATACGAGGTAAACTGTATTAGAAAACATTAACTTAGAACACTGCCATATTTTTAGCATCTTGGTTGGGACGTTTATCATGTTGTAGACAGGATATAAACAAAAAATAAACAAATTTAGGAGGCTTATATCATTTAACCAAGTTGAAATGAAAAGTAAGAAGACACACAAGTTATTCAGCCATAGTACTACAGTATTGCGAACTGGAAGCGAATGGAACATAAATGAGAGAGGTTATAATTAAGTCATAAGTAAGTCACTAATAGACTTTTAAGTTCAGTCTGATGTGCACGAGAGAATTATATAAGAAATAAGGTAAATGGATAGATGTTTAATGTGGAATGTCTCTTAAAATAAATTGATTTTTTAGAAAAAAAAAAATTAGCATTACTTCCTCTACCTATGTTTAATGTTAATGAAGATAAATATTTGCGGAAATGTTTTTATTTCCATGTAGATACAATGGTAATAGGGGAATAGCGACTGGGGAGCGTAGCTGGGAATTAGAGGGTAGAGCAAGGATGGGGTAGTTGAGAGAAGAGTAGAAGAGACAATACCTAGTTTCCTTACAAAATAAGAAACCTAGGGTTTAATTATTATCACGGTTGAAGTACAGAACCCGCTAAAGCCTTGAAGAGGCCTTGGGGTGAAATATTATGTATATTGTCACCCGAACGTCGGAACTCCCGATAGAACCGGCCGGCAGTAGGGCCAGACGGGAAGAATTCAGCTCACGCCTACCCACTTGTCTCGTGTCACTAACTGAAACGCGAGACTTCCAGAAAAAGCGATATTCCTATAAAAAGGGCCTGCAGTTGGCGAGTCAATTCAGTTCTTGGCGAGCAGCCGTGAGGAGAACCGAGTGAGTTAACGGACCGGAAGACTGTGAACGTGCATCAGAGGAGTTGTGCGTAACTAACTGTGAGCGTGCAGTGGAGCTGTGACAGACGAACTGGTCAATTGTAACTCTGTGAAATCGGCAAGTGTTCCGACTGTAACTTGGTGGAAACAAAGAACATTTTTGAGTTGTGCAATTGGACTTTTAATTTCACGAACCCACAAAGTTACAATATTATACTAGTGGAGCTTACCTACGTGGATGTGTCCCATACTGGTGAAGATGTGAAAGAGTAAGGTCTGCACTGACGGGCGGCATGACGACGGGTATACGGCGTGACCGTTCCAGGAGAACTCAGGCTGGACTAACACGCGCCTGCCAAAAACCGCGGCTATAAGTATGATGATTTATATTTAAGGGCACTCAACTCCACGGTCATCAGAGCCCTTTCAAAAACTGTATTTTACATTACCATAACTTTCCATTGACATTACCTTAACTTTGCTTTGGCTTTGCTTTGACTTTATTTTGGCTTTACTCTGGCTTTGCTCTGGCTCCGCTTTGACTTTGCTTTGGCCTTGCTTTGGTTTTGCTTGTTTTTGCTCTGGCTCCGCTTTCGGTTTGCTTTGGTTTTGCTTTGGCTCCGCTCTGGTTCCGCTCTGGCTTCTCTTCTTCTTCACTCTAACCTCACTCCACTTTACTCTAAATTCACTCTAACTTGGCTCTGGCTTGGTTCCGGCTTGGCTCTTGCTAGGCTCCGGCCCCCTTCCAATCCTTCCTTGGCTTTGCTCTGGCCTCACACTAACTTCATTCTTTAACTTAACTCTGACTTTCCTTTGGCTTCGATCTGGTTAGGCTCCGGCCTCCGCTTGGACTCGCTCTGGCTTCAGTCTGGTCTCACACTAACCTCATTCTCCAAAGCAACTCTGGCTTGGCTCTGGCTTGGCTCTGGCTTCATTCTGGCTTCACTTTCGCTTCACTCCAACATCACTCTAACCTCACTCTAAATTCACTCTAACCTGACTCTGGCTAGGCTCCGGCATACCTTCGGCCCCCCTCAGACTTCGCTATGGCTTCGCTCTGGCCTCACTCTAACTTCGTTGTTTAACTTAACTCTGGCTTGGCTATGGCTTCACTCTGCTTGGCTCTTGCTAGGTTCTGGCCCCACTCCGGTCCCGCTCTGGCTTCGCTCTGGCCTTACGCTAAATTCATTCTGTAACTCTGGTTTGGCTCTGGTTTGGCTCTGGCTTCGCCCTAGTTAGGCTCCGGCCACCACCCCGGGCCCGCTCTGGCTTGGCTGTGGCTCTGCTCTGGCTTCACTTCAGCTTCACTCTAACCTCACTCTGAATTCACTCTGGCTTGGCTTTGGCTAGGCTTTGCCCTACCTCTGCTTGGCTCTTGCTAGGTTCCGGCCCCGCGCCGGCCTCGCTCTGGCTTCGCTCTGGCTTCGCTCTGGCCTCACACTAACTTTATTGTGTAACTTAACTCTCGTTTGGCTCTGGCTTCACTCCGGCTTCACTCTAACCTCACTCTAACCTCACTCTGAATTCACTCTGGCTTGGCTTTGGCTAGGCTCTGCCCTACCTAGGTCCCGCTCTGGCTTCACTCTGGCTTCGCTCTGGACTCACTCTAATTTCGTTGTTTAACTTAACTCTGGCTTGGCTCTGGTTTCGCTCTGGCTTCGCTCTGGCCTCACTCTAACTTCGTTCTGTAACTTAACTCTGGCTTGGCTCTGGTTTCGCTCTGGCTTCGCTCTGGCCTCACTCTAACTTCGTTCTGTAACTTAACTCTGGCTAGGCTCCGGCCACCACCCCGGTACCGCTCTGGCTGGGCTTTGGCTCCACTCTGGCTTCGCTCTGGCTAAGTTCCGGCCCCGCTTTGGCCTCACACTAACTTCATTCTGTAAGTTAACTCTGGCTTGACTCTGACTTCGCTCTGGCTTCACTCTAACCTGGCACTGGTTTGGCTCTGGCTAAACTCTCGACCCGCTCCGCTTTAGCTTTGCTTTGGCTTCGCTTTAGCTTAATCTGGCTTTACTCTGGCTTTGCTTTGGCTTTGTTCTGGTTCCACTTTGGCTTTGCTCTGGCTTTGCCCTGGCTTTGCTCTGTTTTTTCTTCTTCTGGTTTTACTTTGGCTTTTCTTTGGCTTTGCTCTGGCTTTGCTCTTTCTTTGCTCTGGATTTCCTGTCTCTTTGCTCTGGCTTTGCTCTGACTCCCCTCTGCTCCGTTCTGGCTTGGCTCTGGCTCCGCCCGCGCTCCGCTCCGGCTCCGCTCAGACCTTGCTCTGACTTTGCTTTGGCAGACCTTGTTTCGGCTTTTGGCATTAGCTCTCTCACCACTCAGAGGCTCCAAATCGAGAGATTTGGCTCGGGACCCTGGGATTTGTAATTCCATATCTACCGCAGTAGGTACCCGTGGGCCTATAATTATGAGCAATTAATTAGAAAGAGTGGGGGGGGGGACGAAACGCCAAGTCCGGAAATTTTCACATTAGAATAGCACAAGTCTTTAATAATGTTCGAGAACATTCTATACACCGTGTCCGTCCAAAGTTCACAAGGCACGCTTGGTTGCGAACTCTCCGTTGTTAGGTTCAGTGTACAGAACTGCGACATACAAGTGCAGCTATTGCCCTGTGAATCGACAAGCTAAGGATTTCTCGTCCTTTGCCCTGCTATGAGGTTCAATATCTTTAAACCAAGAAATGGTAAGTCAATTTTATAGAGAAACCTCATACTGTTAAAATTCCTATAAAAACTTTGAAATAAATTAAGTTTCTTTACCTCACCAAAGCGTGTGCGACAGTAGGGTATGGACAATTTTAGAAGTTATTCGCAAAACGAAGACGTACATTTCATTTGTCTTGGAAATATTTGGTATTTTAATAAAAATATTCAAACTATTCTAGGGAGATTCAGAAGTTTCTAAAAGTGCTCGTGTAAAGGGTAATTCGTGGTAGTTTGGTCACATCTTTGAATAACATTGAACCTAAATATCAAGCTTGATAGCTATTAATCGACTTTTCGATTTTGATTCACATCTGTTGAAACACAATACACACTCACGCACAAAACCTTTCTTTTATAAATACTTTTTTCCTTTTTGGTTTCATGGAGTCCCAAAACATATATTTCCAGGGAAATATTGATTTCAAATTTTTGGCCGAAGTGCGGTATTTGTTCTATTTGAGATAAAGCAGTAGACAAATAAAAGGTGCTGGTTTACTCCTGATTATTTAACTGTATCTACATAAAATATGTTGTGTACTGTGTAAAATAAATTATATTCATGTTTTTATCCATAAATTTATGGAAAATATTCCCAAGTAAGAACATGAAATGTTGATGTTCCGTAGCACAAACACCGTAGTTTTTTTCGCACTGGATGTTGGTAGTCGTTTGTTATCATTGTCAAAGAATAACTAATTTTATTTGACATGTCCGTTAAATATGTTTCAACTTTTCATTTACTTGCCACAGCAGAAGTCTAATAAATGTGTTTAACGAATTCCATTTTTTCCTCTAGCGTTTTCCCGAAGTTTAATTAAACAGCATGAAAATGTTTCAGATGCAAACTTTCTGGCATAACGAATGATACAATATCATTTTCTCAACTTTTGAATGAATGAGGAATGCTAAACGTTTTGACCTTTGTTGAAAACAAACTTAATTAACTAAGCAGGCACCACGGCTGGCGAGGTTCTCACAGGGAGGGGGTTCGTATTCAGTGAGCTGTTTGTCTATAAGGAGGGTTCTGTCATGGAATTTCATTAAGTGTTGGTGTAATATAAAATGGTATCCCTTTTGACCTTTGTACTCGGTCTACTACACACCAAACGCAATCAACCAAAACTTCAATATTGAGATTTCACAGGTAATATTTGTTTGTAGTAAACAATAGGCACTTCCAAGAATGGTTCGAGGGTCTTTCTCTGCCATCCAAATTGCCATGAGATGCATCCAAATACATCAGGTGTTCCTGGACACCACTTTCTCCAGTTAATGCAGTGTTTCCGTTATATTTATTTATTTATTTATTTATTTATTTATTTATTTATTTATTTATTTATTTATTTATTTATTTATTTATTTATTTATTTATTTATTTATTTATTTATTTATTTATTTATTTATTTATTTATTTATTTATTTATTTATTTATTTATTTATTTATTTATTTATTTATTTATTTATTTATTTATTTATTTATTTATTTATTTATTTATTTATTTATTTATTTATTTATTTATTTATTTATTTATTTATTTATTTATTTATTTATTTATTTATTTATTTATTTATTTATTTATTTATTTATTTATTTATTTATTTATTTATTTATTTATTTATTTATTTATTTATTTATTTATTTATTTATTTATTTATTTATTTATTTATTTATTTATTTATTTATTTATTTATTTATTTATTTATTTATTTATTTATTTATTTATTTATTTATTTATTTATTTATTTATTTATTTATTTATTTATTTATTTATTTATTTATTTATTTATTTATTTATTTATTTATTTATTTATTTATTTATTTATTTATTTATTTATTCACGTCCTCCAACGTTAAAACATATTGAACGACGAATGAAATGGGTGAAAATGGTGCTTTAGGGGCCTTAGAGCTTAGGGTTAACCGACATTCCAATGCACGATAAAGGAAAACCCCGAAAAAACCTTATCCAGTTAACTCACACTGACCGAGATTCGAACTCGGGGCCTCTTAAACGTAAGGCAGATATGCCACCATCTACGCTACAGAGGTGGGCGTTTCCATTATGTGCATCCATTGGTGAAATTTCTAAATCTTTAGTTTTTATTTAAATGTTTTAAGAACTAATTCACATGGTACTCCTCCACAATTTTAAATGTAATATATAGGTATTTAATATATTTTGATAACAATTTTTACTTTACTTCTATTAAGGAAATTAAGTGCTGCTCTCAAATTAGAAATCCTAAGATTTCTTTTTAAGTAATACCCCATTCAAGTACTAATATACAAAGCTAAAATGGTTCTAAAATCTTTAAATATATTCTTAAAGCAATTTGTTCTCACCGATCAAATTGTCACATCTTGGGAAATTTAAAAGTATACCAAAATCCACACCAGTATGTAAAATTCTTTCAAGTTACATACATATGGAACTTTTTAATGCACAAAAATGTGAGAAAAATCAGTCAGTAAAAGAAATTAGAAGTAAATAAAGCCAACAAGTAGTGTAGTCGTGGGCATTAAATGATTTTTGAACATTAGAAAAATCATGTTACTGAATTTATGGAAGACTTTGAAGAAATATAAAGATACCCATAAATGTAAATTAAATGCTGTTGAAAATAAATTAAAGGCACAATTCAGCCCTAAAATATTCACACAGATAGATACGCTTGCACCTATTTTAACAAGCTTCTTGTTTCTTGGAAATAAGAAAGCACTTCTATGTTTTAAAAAATATACGAATCTTTAAACACCAGAGTTAAGCAATGGAGGTCGAGGCTAAGACTGGGATAAGAGATCTGTGTGTAAGGGGAACGGTGCTGTTGAGAGAAAGAAGATCCCTTTCTTCGGAAATGGTGACTCAATAGCACTAGGGACCAGTTTACAGAAAATTCAAGTAGAGGAGACAACTGTGCGAAAATACCAAATTTCCTTCTGTGAGAGAATGACATTGTGCGGAGTTGTTCATAATATCCAGTAGAACTCGCTTTCGCAACCAAATGTTGTAAAACGCTATTATACTTCTCTGTGTAAGGTATCATTACCTAACCGAGGCAGTTTATAGGTATTTATGTAATTAGTGCAAACTGAACAGAAAAGTGCACTTTTATGCGTGTGCATGGTCTGTGTACTCTGTTGTTTGGAGGAATCATGCTGTTGTTACAAGGTTTTATCTTTTCAATATATAAAACTGTTATAAAAATAGGGTAGGAAAACGCTTTTAGCAGTAAAATACATAAAAAACAATTGACCATAGTCCACCATAATCACGGTACTGTTAACAGGGAGTGCAGAATTGAACACTGGCCAAGTGCCTTATCGATTGCCCCTAGTACAGAACCACATTATAATGCCGGTGGGATAACCACACTACAGTAATTATATGCATGAAGTTCTAAAGCTATGAAGCCACAAAATGGCATGTTTATTAAAAGCACCATTGAATATGTAATGACCTTTGTTGACGAATTTGCTCTCGTAGCTGCCGCAGTATGCTGCAGGACTATAAACATAGTTTCCATCACCACTTCCATTGACTCTCACATATGTGAGTGAGACTGCAATGTTCTTTCACGTGGCTTTTGAGCATGTGAGAGGCCCATTCTCTTGTAAGATATTAGAGTTATAAGTACAATCATTTTAAACTTAGACCAGGGTTGTTACCCTTGGAGATTTAACTCTCCCCTTTGTTTTATTATTTGGTTGCCTATCGTCCAAGGGGATTCTATTCTACTCGTATTAGTATTATGTGGCTGTGAAGCATAATCTCTTCTCACGAAGTTGAAGGAAAAGGTGGAGAATGATAGGTATATGTTAAAAAATGGTATGGCTAACTTACAAGGGGTCGTTGTCACATTAAAGTTACAGGTTGACCTGGGCAAATTGAAGTAATCTTGGTTTTCTCTCCAATAGTCCAAAATTTGACTAGCCAAATATATTTAATAAAACTAGAATGATTCACTAATAGCTTAAAATTCCTTACATATATCAGTATTTATGGAATTTAAAAACACCTAGTGTTACACTCACATGACTTTTTCTACAAACGGATATTCCTCTATCTACTTCATTTTAATCTCGAGATAACATTTGCAAAATTATCTTATTGCTAATCTTCTTTTAGGTTCAAAAGAAATATGGGGACATAGGAGGCTTTAAGCCTTTATGGAGCTGTTCACCATGTGATAGTTTGAAATTCCTTTCTCTCTGCATGGCCAAGAGATAAAAAATGAATGACGAGAAATGAACATGAAATCTTAAGTGGAAAATTCAGACAAATATCTTGGATTTTTTTTTATCTGTTCCATTTATCCGCCTTTAACTCCCATGGTCATGTCGGCGGTCGTTCTCCTTTGAAACATATCGAAGGTGTTAACTCACATGTTGGGTTTTAATAATTATATCACGCAAACATTCGCACTCTTATTCATACTTCCAGACTATGGGGAAGATGAGGAATTATCTTGGTCGGAAAAAAATTCCCACCTTCACCGCTGGAAATCGAACCGTGGACCCCTAGCACGGCAGGCAGATGCTCTACCGACCGCGCCATGGACCAGCCGTTGGAAATTGTTCACTTAAGTATTGGAGGGATTGTGTGTTTTAATGAGATCTACAATTTTTAAAAATAAAATTTTGTGTACCGTTTACCACTTATACAGAAGTCATCCAAAATGAAGACGACTTCTTAGAACAATTCCAGAAATTTCATTTGTTATAAAAATAACTTAAATGTACAGTAGTTTAATCGCAACCGTAGAAGAGATAGTGGGTAAATAAACATTTTAGTGAACTTTTATATATAAAGTATAGTTTAGTATGGGCCATTTTTATTAAACATTTCCTGTTGTATCTTTGGAAGTGCAGAACTTAAATACCAAGTTTGCTGAAATGTAGAATCAGAGAGCCCGCCTTGGTAGCGTGGTGGTAGCATGTCTGCCTCACGTTCAAGAGGTCCCGAGTTCGAATCTCGGTCAGGGTGAGTTACCTGGATAAGGTTTTTCTCCGGGGTTTTTCCTTATCCTTTAAGACGAATGTTGGGTAACTCTAAGCTCCATGGACCCCGGATTCGTTTGAGCATCATTTCATCCATTCCATTCATCGTCCGATATGACTTAACGTTGGAGGACGTAAATTAAAAAAAAAAAATCAGAGCAATGCCATAAGCGAGATTTGAACCATAGACTGATTGGCCTTATAAATGCAAACCAAGTTAGGTATTTAACCAGCTTTAAACGTTATTGCGGCCGAATTTCCCTTCGCTTACATATGATTGTAAATTATGTTCATTGCAGTCTTGCATGCAGATATTTGTAGCCTCGGCGAGACATTTACCCCGTCCCAGGCAGCCGATGGAGAGTGGATGTCTAAGTCAGCTATTACAAGTAAAAAATTTATAACTTTTCCGCAGCACATAGTGTCTATATGGGAGAGAAACCTGCGGTAAGGTATTTTCGTTTTGAAACTTTATAAAAAAACAAACAATAACCCGTAGTTCAATCTGCAGCATTGGCCTCTTGATAGACTGACATTGAATCTAAAGCGCAGTAAAATAATGGAGAGGAGCGAGTTCCACCAGTTTTGATCTGGGTTTGTTCTCCGTGAATGATAAAAAAATTACTGCTTGATGTGTATATTTACCCAACGCTTTTTTTGGTTGAATCGCGAACGATTGCTTCTCTTTTCATGGCGACCCATGAAACCCTCTATTCCAAAATAAGTGATAAGCAATATCAATACGAATTCCAGGATCATATATGTAAATTAAATTATGTGCCAAGTTCTATAGAGGTGCTCAGGTTCAATAAGTATTTCAGGAGTATACTGAACATCTGAAGCTAAGTTTAGCAAAAAGAGAGAAATAAAACAGGGCACATCGACTTATAACCGTGGTTTTGTTATTTACTTACTTGTATCTGCGCTATAAATCACAATTTATGGGTAACAAAGCACCATACACAAATATGTTTGTGCAGTCAGTGTTAGGTCAAAGGTGTCTAAACAATAATTGTTGGGTTTAGTGTATTAAACTAAAGGTTAAATCATAGCCGATGGTGAATAAACGAAATTCCTGAATAAACGAAATTCCTGAATTGATGCCCAAATGGGTCAGGGTATCTAGAGCTTAGTTAAACACCATTCGTCTTCTCAGGCAAAAGTAAAGGGAAAACACCGAATGTTTGTCCATTTTATGGAAATTGTTTCATAAGATGAACTTATATTGCAAAGTGGTTTTAATTCACTGTGATAATCTTCAAGCGAAATGGTTAGAGGAGGTTATAGAGATAAATAGGAATTTTGGAATATCTTTGAATGAATTCATCTTCCTTATGTCACTCTACACTTTTAATTTTAAACACCAATATAACATCCCGGTACATATAATATACTGTTTTTAACTGGCCGATTAACTTTTGATGATTCATAAAAGATCTCCAATTATCGTCTGATACGTTGAAACCTTTGTTTAAAGTTAGTCCCAAGCAAGTGTTGTTTGTTAATTTTAAAATGTTGATTAAATTTTTAGAAACGTTATAGTAATTAATGATACAACAAAAAATTCACACGAAATAGATTATGTTACTCTTTGGAAAAGTGATCGTCAAAAATCTGGTAACTATAGAGTTAGGAAAAAATTTCCGCATGATGTGTATAACTGTATCTTTAACTTACTGTGTTACGGAATAAAAAATAGTCATTCACAAATAAAATAAGTATTATTTCAGGAATAAAGGTGAGATAAAACATCGAGCCGAAACCACAGCTCAGAAATTAATCGCCAGTGCTCGCAGATTGCAGTTAAGCCGGTAAAAATAAAATAAAGATCAATATAATACCAACAAATCTTGATCAAATCGGCATAATAGCGAGAACAAATATAAATATTCATCAACAAATTAGGATTCCAATGCGTAGCTAGGAAACCTCTTTATCAATGCTCAGTTATTAAACTACTGCTCTCAAAATTTGTAAAATGCATGCTTTTAGAGCAGCTACCAAACGTTAAATTCCACCGATGAGCTGCTTTTGGTGCGCAGTTTGTATCCACCACAAAGAGCAATGTGTACCTCTTTTCACTTAATTCCCACTTTCTCTTTCCCACTTAATTCCTGCAGCAATATAAAAGCAAGTTAAAACTAACTAAAACTAAGTAGGTAAGGTAGGACAACATGAGGACATGTAGTGAATTCAGAAGAGTTGATAGTGTACTTTTTAGTTCAAGCTAAGAAAAACCGGAACTCTTGTGGAATGCAACTTACGAGCTTCAACATTTATCATTCAAATTAATAAAAAAAAAAAAAAAAAAAAAAAAAAAAAAAAAAAAAAAAAAAAAAAACCAGCAGTGAGTCAACATGGCATACCACTTATGTTTTTCTGCCCACCTCGGTAGCGTAGATGGTAACATGTTTGCCTCACGTTCAAGAGGTCCCGAGTTCGTATTCGGTCAGGGTGAGTTACCTGCATAAGGTTTACCCCGGGGGTTTCCCTTATCCTTAAAGACAATTTCGGGTGACTCTAAGTTCCATGGACCATGGACCCATTTGAGCATCATTTCACCCATTCTTTTCATCGTCCGATATGACTTAAAAAGTTAAAGGAGGTAAATTACACACACACAAACACACAAAAGACCTTACGTTTTCTCAATGAGGAAAGTAGTCCCCCAGTAAGACGTTTAAACATTTAACCTCACCCCGGATGATTTAAGCAGGTCTTAGAAATGTGTGTAATGAAATGTGTAGTGTCAAACACCCGCGTTTACTACATACGGCACCGCAGGCGGTGACACTGATGATACATGATGGAGCACCGGTGGAATGAGATCCCGGAGAATACCCGCCCCAACGCCAGTTGTCCACCACAAATCTCACTTCTCGGTCGCCTGGTATTGAACCCGGGCTGCCTTGGTGAGAATCGAGTGGTCTAACCACACTTCCACGGCGCGACTACAAGCAGGTTTTAGAAACACACGTACATCCCCATTCACAGTGAAAAGTAAACGCAGACACAACTCAAATGCTTCCACAGGTATCGGAAGCATTCAAGTGGCGAAACGCCCTGCATAAGGCAAGATATTCCAAAGTTCAAATTTTATACTTCTATTGCTTGCATGAAGGAAGTGTCCTGCATTTCTGTCTACGAGGCATGTCCGTAAAATAAGGTCTTCTAGGCACTGGAGCCTTGAGGAACGCTATTACGTGAGATCTGGCAACACTGGCGTGTAGCTTGGTTTCACTCCTTCAAATCCCTACCACAACGAACCCGTTGCAACCATTGGTCTTGGCTGGGCAGCCGTTTGCGATGGAGCTTCCTATCACTTTCGCCGCCAAGTGCGAATTACGTGCAGTAATCCGTTTTTTGAGTGCCAAGGACACTACCCCCACTGAAATTCATCGTCAGTTATGCGAAGTCTATGGACCACAGTGTATGGACATTCAAAACGAGCGAAAGTGGGTCAGAGAATTCAAAGACGGACATACAGACGTCCATGATGAACAGCGTTCTGGTTGGCATTCGGTTTCAGCCGATACAATTGCAAAAGTGGAGCAAGAAATGCTTAAAGATCGGTGTGTGACAATTCGCGAGCTGTGCAAACTTATCGCTGAAGTCAGTAAGACTACGATTGACAAGATTTTGACCGATTTTGACAAGAATTTGATGTTTTGAAAAACGAGGTTGAGTGCTACCTGTACAACTCGGCGGGAGAGTGCTATAACAAGGATATACAAAAACTGCCACAGCGCATGCAAAAGTGCATAAATAGCAATGGTGATTAGGTTGAAAAATATCTGTAAGTTCTGTAACATTCATTGAAAATAAACATGTTTTCTATATTAAATAAAATTGGAGACCTTATTTTACAGACACGCCTCGTACATACATTGCCAACTTCTGAACAACAAATGATCGCAATGCGAATTTTTACGACACCATCATAGTGATTCTCTATTTGACCATGCCACGTCATTTTAAAACTGATTGCAGACACTATGTTATTTGATTTATTCAGGACCTTTTTACTTGTGTCTCATATTTATTTATAAAGGCTAGATGAATTTCAATTCTGGATAAACGAATTATGGCTTTATTTTAAATTTGAATGATGTTTATCTTATTCAATTTAAAACTTGCAATCCTCACAGAACATTTCCACAGGCAACATAATGATTCTCCATGTGTTCCGTTTATAGCCGTGGCCGACAGAAGTATTCGGATAATTTAACATGTAACATTTGCACGCACTATAAATACTGTAATATTTATTTGGCAGCGTTGAATTGTTAAACATGTAAACATTAACCTTTTGTGTCTCGGAAACAATATTTAAAATATACTTTGCATGTATTTATTACACAATCTGTACTGTATGTATTCTATTGTCCCTCTTATTGGAGGACATAAGTATTCGAACGTACCCAATCGAACAGAGAGAAAGGTGGTTGGACGTACTTTACACGCCCCTACCACATAGCAGTTGTGTTTATGCTATGCCTCGAGATAGTGTGCTCAAAGTTACTCAGCCGATTGCGAACTCTCAGGTAATATGGGACGTAAAGGTAAGGAGACAACGGTGACAGAGAAATATCCTGATAAATATATGCAAACAAAACAAATCTCTCTCGAAGTTGCCAAAACCATTAACAGAAGGATAACTACAGTGTTCTGCATAATTCAACGCTTCAAACAGACAGATACTGTAGTAAATAAACCTGGAAATGGCGCTCCTTCTAAACTTAACATCAGAGAAAGGAGGCAAATAATAAAAATGGTGAAGCAGAATCCGAAAATCACTGCATCTGAGATGAGAGGATGCCTTAAGCAATATTCTGGCACTGTGGTTCACACCAGAACAGTTGAACGTGTTTTAAATAGTACTGGGTACAATGTCCGCATTCATAGGAAGAAACTATATGTTAATAAGGTGATAAAGAAAAAGCGTATAGAATTTGCTAAACAGTATGTGGTGAAACCAACAGAATTCTGGGATAAGGTTCTCTGGTCGGACGAGAGCAAACTCTGCTTATGCAAGAGTGATGGACGTCTTAAAGTGTGGAGACTGCCAAATACAGAATGGGAACCTAAGAACATGGTAGCTACAGTGAAACATGGTGACAGTAGTGTGATGTTATGGGGCTTTCCAGCTTCATCTGGCTTTGGGGAACTGGTGTTCATAGATGGAATCATGGACAAATTTGAATACAAGAGGATTCTTGAAAACAATCTTAAAAAGAGTGCAGAGAAGGTGGTATTAGGACCTGATTATTACTTCCAGCAGGACAACGATCCGAAGCATACTGCTGAAATTGTAAGGCTTTGGATTGTGTACAACACTCCTCACACTTTGAAGACACTACCCCAGTCTCCAGATTTAAATCCCATAGAGAATATCTGGAAGGAACTCGAGGAGCGTGTGAGGAAGCATCACATCAGACGCAAGGACCATCTGAAAGAAATTCTTCAAACAAAGTGGAGAAATATGGACTCTGCAGTCACTAAACAACACATACAGACAATGCCTAAACGATTATCAGCAGTAATTCAAAGAAAGGGGATGACAACTAAATACTAGCTGTTCTCTGTTCGAATACTTATGTCCAGATGTAAAGTAACCGTTTTATTTCTCCTTGTAGTACAAATTAGTTTCAGTTCCTGTTTATGAGTATATATGTTTAATGGAACACTCAAGTTTATTTTGTACCAGTTTTATTTACGCATGCTTACTTTGCGTAGCTTTAAAATAATATAAGTAATAAATATGTTTACGTTTGAATACTTATGTCAGCCTCTGTATATGCGTAATTTACTGTCATTACAGTGACCTCGATATTTTTCCGAAGCACACTTGCGATGAATAACCCGATCAAGTCTACGTTTATCAATTGTGCTATAGTGTATGTGTTTTGTCTTCAGTTACAGTGTAAGGATTAGAGTTTTTTTCACTGCGTACGTATGTAAAAGATGAGAGTCTATTCAAAATATCTGTGTTTGGCTGATTTACTTTGGATTGTTTTTATTAGACCACTGAAATTCTAACCGAAAAATTCACGCTTGAAAAAATAATTTATAATAAAGTGTGCAGACGATTTCAGCAGAAATTTCTTGATATGTCAGTTCCATGCAGAGAAACTGTTAATATCTAAATAATAAGTTTTTAATTATTAAACGCTAAGTCTAAGAAGCTAAGCCTCATTCGAGCGCTCAGCAAATAGTCACAGGGCTTAACACAGATGACCACCATTTTCAACACAATTATAACAAGATTAGTAATCATTATGGAGCATTTTGCTGCTACTTATAAATAAGTAACGTGGGAATTTCAGGATGGACAATTTCTTAACGTAATAGACGGCGCTCATTACGTTTAGTTGCAATTTTTGTCCCTGTAAGTTAAGGAACACATTGTAGAAGACCACGTTAAGTTTGTGGGTTACGCCTACTACAGTGCTTTGTTTTACGACCACGTGTATGCATAGTTTGCCCGTACTGCAGCATGCGAAGCCGGCGTACACAGTCCATGGCCTTGTCGTAAAATGGAGGTATTGTGAATTGGGGCGTAAGAAATGGTCCAATGGCACGGCAATTGTGGTCCAAGACAATTGTTACTTCTCTTGGCAAAACACATTGTACTTAACTACGGCAGTTTAGAAGTAATGTGGACGATACATTTTTGGAAGCTAGAGAAGCGATTTTAACCGGAACTGCGATGCAGAGGAACTTTGATGCTGTACTGTTTTATAAACTCAGGAAAGTAGTGTTTTGTACTACTTATGAATATTCAACAAGGAAGTAATGAAGTTAACACAACAGGTTCCTTACGCGTTCTGTCCTATTGCAGAAGCGCTGCAACGTAATTAAAACCAATAGCCGCCAGGGAACACGTTGAACGGGGGAGAGGCATAATGAGTTGACCAATCGATGAACAAATGCGCAACGATACAAAGTGTGTTTCTTATTTCAGACAGGCAATGGAGTGATCGGGCTAGGATTTACTTAAAATAGAAGTCAGTATGCTATAAAATTACCTATGACTACCTCATCGATTAAGATTTGAACATTATTAATATGATTTATGTCCGCCAGATGCTTTCAACACACACTTTATTGCTGCTGCTCAGGAAAGTACATGAGTGTGAGAGGACGATAGTTTTACGATATTAGCCTTGACATTGCACATTGCTTAGATGACCTCGAAAAAGAAAAGAAGGGCCATTCAACATTTCATGGTATAGGTACTGTATAGGTACGGGATGTGTCGACCGAACAACAAAATTGGTATTGGAAAGGTAGAATGAGACTGAAAAATTCAATGCCTTAGCCGGGATTTGAACTACGAATCGTTCGGCTGCTCTTAAGTATTGAGTTACCTTGACCAACATTCCAGAATGATATTAAATTCTCCAAGTGACTCATGTTTCCCGGTAAACCACTAGGAGTTCTCATAAATATATGAGACAACTCCCTTAATGACACCTTACTGTGTTGTAAGTACTTTAAGGCCCGGATTAGCTCAAGACCATCATTAAATCAATTAATGGAAATTATTTGTTCTTTCGCACTAGTAGTTAAAAACCGGCTATGGAACTTAATTTTTCAATCTGACCCTACGTTTCCATACTTTGGCCTATACACGGCTAGTGTGAAAGAACAATTAATTTCCAGAATTGGAATTTTATCTTTAACTTAATAATCATTTTATCTTTGTGCGTCCCATGACTGACTAAATGATGTGACCGCTGTTCTTACTATGGCGGCCCGAGTTCAAACCTATGACTGTATGTAGGATTTGTGATGCATAACGTGGGCTCTGAGTGGATTTAATGGGGTTTGCTAGTTTCCTCCCATTTATTACATCAATTTTTCATAATTACTTTTCCTTTCATTTATTTCACCCTCTTTTTATATCACCCTATTGTTTACTGTCATGCTTGGGCTTCGGACTGATCACCCATCGTGGCAACTCTGTGTACTATCTTTCAAGAAAGTAAATGTACACTTTCCACGGGACAGTATCATTCAGGCGTTTTGTTTCTAGAGGGTATGAAAACTAAATAGGTCATGTTCGTATATGTATAGTGTTCTGGACACCATTTTAACCTGTTACTCACTTCGAAGATTTCTAAAGCTATATTAACCCAATATGACGAAACATTGACTAAGTATCACAAAGCAAGTAGCAATTCCCTTGTATCTGTGGTATTAAATACATGGCGTTGGAGACTATGTAAGAAAACGGAAGGCCCTCATAAATATGACTTTAACAGAATTAAATGTATGTTGTGGATAAGAGAAGTACTATCAACTGCTATCGTAGCCCAGAGGTAAAAGCACAGGCTATGACAAGCAGCATGAAGGGTCACGGTTCGAATCTTAACGTCTAGGTGTACTTTTTGTATACAATTATTTTACTTTGTTAGACGGTGTAATGGGCTAAATTACCACTGTGCTCTTGTGGCAAAGCTGTCTCTACAAGGCATTGCAGTTATTACTACATGATATTAGAGGATATGCAAGAACAGGAAAAACATCATGGCAAAAGAATGGGATGAATAGGACGACCGGACAGTATCGAGAGAATCTGGCTGTTTACGATGAATCTAGGGGAACACAATCGACAGTAAACAAACCGTTTGATGGTAGTGTGGGTGAATACGCCAGGTTCCTAAACACAAGAGTTCTATTTTGTTTTCCATTCGTTGTTTTTGCCCGCCTCGGTAGCGTAGATGGTAGCATGTCTGCCTCACGTTCAAGAGGTCCCGAGATTTAATCTCGGTCAGAGTGAGTTACTTGGATAAGGGTTTCTCCGGGGTTTTCCCTTATCCTAAAAGACGAATTTCGGCTAACTCTAAGCTCCATGGATCCTGTACTCATTAGATTATCATTTTAGCCAATTCATTCACCATTCGATATAACTTAACGTTGGAAGACTAAACGACCCCCCCAAAAAATCATTGTTTCAACAAATTGTTCATATTAGCAGAAATACGTTTTCTATAACTCTGAAATGTTTCATAGCTTAATGTCTTTCTTAATCCTTATATAATATGGCTTCATCATTAAAGCTGGGCTTCTAAGTACCATTATTCTTGGGTATCGTTTTCTTTTCGCGATTTCCATGTCAAGGAGTTCAACAAGCGGGGTTTTGTAACTAGCAATGTCACCTTTCAGTTTTATACTCTATAATTCATTGGATTATACAAAAATATATTGCATTCTATAAATGAGAATTTAGATTAGTTTTTTGTTAATTTATGTGTAAGTTTATTGTTATGATCAAATGGATTGTATACAGTATTTGGGGGTTTGGTCCATTAAAATTATTATTTAACCTACTGGCATTCTCTTTGAAATGATGTAGGAGCAAAACTGTAATTTTGTTTCTTAGTGCGTACTACAAAGTAAACGCGTTGGAATGAAAAAGCATGATGGTCTGCTAGGTTGGAACCACGATCTCTGTCTCTTTCACACAACTTGAGTTTTACCACTGAGCTACAACAGACATTAAAGTGCAGGTTCTATAAAGACCGTCTTTCCAAATGTTTGTATATCCTCTAATGCTCTGTAATAATAATTTAGCCGTAAGAGAAGATTTATAAATTGGTTGTTACTGCGTCTAAAAAAACTAGTTTGACTCCACACTGGGGTTCGAACCATGAACTCTCGTTCCCGCTGAAACTGCATGCGTTTTACCACTGAAGTACGATAGCCGTCGTTTGAGAGCCCTTCATATCCAAATATAGACGGTGGTTCTATTAAAATCACCATTCCACGTGTTTTCCATTTTCTATGATATCCTGCAATGCCTTGTAGAGACATCTTAGCCACAAGAGCACAGTGGTAATTTAGCTCGTTACACCGTCTAACAATGTAAAATAATTGTATATAACAGGTATCCGAGACTTTAAGATTCGAACCGTGACCCTTCATGCTACTTGTAAAAGCCTTTGTTTTTGCCACTGGGCTACGAGAGAAGTTGACAGTACTTTTATTATCCACAACATACATTTAATTCTGTTAAAGTCATATTTAGGAGGGCTTTCCATTTTCTTGCATAGTTTCCAACGCCATGTAGTTAATAGCACAGATACAAGAGAGAATTGCTACTTGCTTTGTGATACTTAGTAAATTTTGAGTCATATTAGGTTAATATAGTCTTAGAAATCTTCGAAGTAACCGATTAAAATGGCAACCAGAACACTATACATCTACTAAAATTACCGATTTAGTTTTCATACCCTCTAGAAACAGAACGCCTGAATGATACGGATCCTTGGAAAGTGTACATTTACTTTCTTAAAAGTATAGAGTATATTTTTAAAAATGGTACTACACCTGCCATTTTTACCACGAGTCCTTCACCACTTCACAGAAGAAAGAAAGAAGTCACACAACAGAGTTTGTAGTAGAGTGCTAGCATTGAAATCATTTTATGGGGAAAGGTTGGTCTACAAATTGATATTATTGTTTAGTTCTATTGCTTTCGTAGTCTCAAGACATGCGCTTTCTTTCTTAGCAAATATATACAAGTTAAATGTTTTCTACATGTTTGCTTTGAAGAGACCTTTGGTTAATGCCAATTCTAGTATTAAGGACCCTTTTCTTGATAAAATTAATTTCAATCTACTTTGGTGTTATTAAAATATTGGTACCTTTTTAAAAATAATTGTGGATACTATTAACGTTGTTTAATTGAAATAAGGTGATCTTTATTAATAAACTTATTGTTTGAAAATAGATAAACGAAATAAAAAGGTATTCCTATAAAATCAGTCTGATATCTTTTAATTGGTTTGTTATATAACTAACGGGCCATGAAATAAGCAGAATTAGCTTTCGTGGGATAGAACTATTAATGCGTTTTTAAATTGCGAACACTGTACGAGGGATACCGATGTTTAGCATAATATCAGATATAGGTATGTTGGATGACAATACATAGAAAATCAATGAAATCTTCTCTGTTATCTTCCATGCGTTCGAGTTGGGCAGGGAGAACATTTTGTTTAAAATATGCCACATTCTGTATAACACAATTTTTAACGTCTGAACTACTTTCCTAATTAACAGAGTATGCCATTCTACATGAAATAGGAATAATAAATTACAAGATAAATTAAAAAAGAAGATTAAAATTTGTACATTTTAAGTTATAAGAAAAATTGTTATAACATACATAAATTTTGTTAGAATTTGTAAACTAGATTGGTAAATTTGGAATTAGAAGGGTAACGTGCTTTGATAAATATTTTGTTAGGTCGCCTATGGGTTTCAGGGCTCCGTTTCAGTGCACCGGGATTTTTCGTGATTAAACTATGTAGTCACTATTGCAGGAGATTGAGGTAATAAGTGATATAAAACTTGAATAGTTAAAGCAGTAACACTATATACTATGTGTTGACACCAAACAGTAAAATATCAGAAACGAAACTATCAACAGAAAAGAAAAATATTCAGTGCAATGCAAGAGGATTTTGTCATTAATGTTTTTACCGGTTGGTTTAATCTTTCGATGTTTAATTCTGGTGCTAGTGTTGCCATTTATGCCAAATTAAAAGCGGAGCATCAGATTTCGAAGGAAAAATGGGAAATAGCAGCAGACTTTGTAAACATTTATTATACACACAGGATGCTTCAGAATTCTACCGATTAACTTTGAGATTATAGACGGGTATTGTGGAAACAATTCGAGACTGGACACATGGTTTCAGAGCGCATGAGCATTGGAAATAAGCCAAAGTAAATTTGGGCCAGTGTGCTAGGGACACTACTTGATTTGTTTGCACACATTTAGAGCACTTCCAGGAAGTGTGGATGTGTGGCTTAATGGGGAAGTAGAGAGATCTCAAACCAGCGACATCAGATCCTCAGTTTAATCCTGCCAAGTGATTTTCTTATTTACTTTTTATTTACTTATATATTTTCTTTTTTGAAATTGTTGACTGTGAAAGACATGGAATATGCACTGCTTTATTTATTAATTACCACTGTTGTCGTTGGAATGCTTGCGAATTACTGTTGGTCTTTGTAGAGGGATAATGCGGAACTCCATCACAAGAGGCAAGCTAAAAGACGATGTCAATAAGCCACTTAATGATTCTCTTCAGACACGACTATCTGCAAAGTATTTTTCCAGCAATTTAGAACTCTTAGCTTGTAATTACCAGTTACAAAATTCAAATGGACTTTCATTGTTGTTAGCATTTATGTAATTAAAATTTATCCTTTTCTCTCAATCCGTTAATATGTAATACTTTCATCTTGTGTATATCATAGAAACTAGAGCCAATAAAAACTTTTCACTGTCATATTTATTTTTCTCAACCCACAATTAGTAGGAATTACCTCATGAAGCGCTCGAAACATTCAAAAATTATCTTTTTTTGTTGCCCAGTGTATTCTTCAGAAACCTCCAGAATAAAACAAAACTTAGCGTGATAACTATCTTAAAATAAATCTCATCAATGTGAGACTGACGCTATTCCTGTACCTCAGAGGTGGATTTTTGGATTTCAACTGCCACTTTCATACAGTTAGATTTACCCGTGTGCGTTTGCAGCGGCTACACCAATATCCGCAAGGTATAGAAGACAATGAAGTTATGAATGTAATATAACATAATGTTCTAACCCACTGTATAGCACCTCGCTAAATGCACGTGGTTGCAAACAAAAGTCATATTAGTACATGCGCGTGAAGACTGCGTAAGTTTCCACTGATCCTGTAACTGTTGCAATGCCGACAACAGCATCTGACAGTAATGTATTCTTATTACCTGTCTTGTTAGTGAATTGGAGCGATCCTGTCAGGTAGATAACACACTGCATAAGTGTCAGTCGCTGTAACGAGAAATAACTTAGTACCTGGGAGCAGCCACCTTAAACGTCAGAAAGCCAGTATCGACATACTAGGCAATTACTATAAGGGAAGTAAGCCTAAGGAATTTCACACTGAATTTGATTTTATTTGACTTTACTTAGGATTAAAGCATCACCTAATTTTACTTGCTCCACCTGCTTATATAGGGCTTGTAGTTTCAATAGGAAATAACCAAAGATAGGTACTACTGTTGCGATGACATCATCTATACATTCCATGATGTTTATGTATATATGTTATGTGAATTAACAGGTCCAGAAAGGGAACTGCAAACCTGGAAAGGAATATAAAGTTTAAACATATGCAAATATTTTAAAAAGTAGGATGTTTTAAAGTGAATTCATTTATTTATGCCTGAGATCAGCAGATATATTTGCTTCCGATTTTTGAATTTTTGTGCTTAGTTTCATTCATCTATTTATTATATTGACTACTTCTCCTCTGTATGTATAGTATAGCACAATTATTTTTCTGCTACATGCAGAAGAGTGATTTTTAAGTACTACAAACCGGAAAATTATAGAGACAATGTCTGGCGACAAGCCTAAGAACCATTTGGTTCAGGTTGTGCGGCTCAACGGATTTACCGAGAACGATTTGCATACCGACGGATTCTTCACTGCTGACATTAGGTAGCATTCATCGAACCTATGCAAACTGGGCACATTACTCAAAAAAAAAAAGAAGGGGATCAAGGATGGGGACGTTCTGTGCGAACTCCTGAGTCTATGGAAGTACTAGTAATTAGAGTACCGCCCTTGAATTGCAATTGATTTTTTGGCCTTGAGAATTCTGTAGGAATACATGTTTAATTCATTTCATCTATGCTACCAAGCCAAATGATTAATCATTGCGACAGCAGTTTTGTAATTGGTTTTCGAACCAAAATGCAGTCCAATCAGGCTTCATGTGTGTTATTTACGGATGAAGAACTTTGCACAGATGAGGGATTGTTTAAATCCCGTAATTCCCTTGTTAAGGTTTTTCGATAGGGATGGGTTGATACCAGTTTTTCTCGATACTCGATTCGCGATACCGATGCACCACATTTTCCACGATACACTTCGATAGTTGTACCGTCATTTCTACTTGTAGTTTCAATGCAAACTTGAATATTGTAAGAACTGTGTAATGGCAATAAAATTAAATAGGTTGACATGTTTAATGAGACTGAATTTAAACCCATCAGTGTTCTTATTTTTAAACTCTATAGTAGATACTTAAAAGCTAAACAGTCCACTTTTGTAAGTTTTATTTCAAAATACCAATTTTCACTCTTTCAGAGTCAAGTCTATTTCTTTTTCTACCACATTGAGTCCTGCTGTGCTAAATAGTCTTTCAGAGAAATCTGTTGCAGGTGGAATAAACACATATATTTAGCGGTTTTTTTAATTCTGGGATTTTGAATTTATTTTCGAATAATCCAGGCACTAGTAAAAGCAGGTGACAAATCGTCGTTGACATATGCAGTTGGTAACTGGTAACTGGCACTGAATTTGACACACGATTGTTTTCTTGCATAATGTTACTGTGCAGATACACATTCCTGGCAATTTCTCGGGCTTTTATTTATCAATTACATTCAGCTATATTCAGCAGGCTAGAATGTGCACGTTAACTGCCTGGCACGTTCCCTAACATGCTCCACCTGATTTCTACTTCTTGGAAGATGATCTTGCAGTACAATCAGTGCAATTATTAAATATCTCTGACTTGTATAGGGCACCTCAAAGTACAACATTTTGATGCACTTCTTATCTGGAAGTCAATGAATGTGTGTTTCAGCACTTGTTATAGGGACGAGGCAGCAAAACAATGCATTTAAACTCTCTACTGAACCTTGACGTTAGGGGTTTTAATTCGGTTTTGCTGTGACTCGTCAATTATATTTTTCACATATAAAATTACTTGAATCGTTTCCTGTAGGATGGACCTATTTAATTACACATAACCCTCGTTTGCACTGAGATAACTTCGCCATCCCTAAGTGCCTTAGCAAAAATTTCTACAGAGGACCTGATTCAGAAGGATGTTGGTCTAATTTAGAAAAGAAAGCTAGTGCTACAATCTAGTGGCTTCTTTACTTTGGACTTCGTAAACGTTTCTACTTCTGATACAGGGGAAATATAGAGAAAAAATGGAAAATGTCATGAATCGGGTAGGAGAATCGAAGCCAGCCTTCCGAATGCGGGCCACTGGCGAAACCACCTAAGGCAGCCCTCTCAGTATCATCACCACTTTCAAAGAATGAATACATATATTTAGCAGTAAGGGAAGGTGAGGGGGAAGAAAACCAAACAAAATCAGGGTAACAATTCCTATTTTGCACATAGAAAATGCTTAATCTTTGCGAATACCAGAAATGACAGGTACAACTTATTATATAATGACTTCTTCTAATTTAAAAACTGCCATTTCTCTTTCTTTTGTGACGTAACGGCTGAGCAAAACACGCCTGCGTCGTGGCCCCTTTTTCCGGATAGTTCATTCACTGGGGAGTTAAATACATCTCCAATCCCGCGCAATGACACACTTATTACTAGTCATGCCTTCCCACCTCACTCGGAGAAGAGCGTTTCTTGTCGCATTAGAAACATAAAGTCTAACTCATTCACTCACTGGCCCCATGGCACTCACTTCCCCATACTTATTCGTATAATCACTGATCGCTTTGCAAGAATGCTTACTTATATAGTCATAGGAACTTTCTAGAACTTTTAATACATCGAAACGTTCAGAAGTTTCTACTTCTCTGGCGATAACACTTATCGTGCATGCGTTAGCCGTGCCCGTGCCTCACCTTGTTTACCCTTCCAACTGCCCGGCGCTAACAGCGCAATACAATTTTTACAAACTACAATAAGATTACTTATCGCAACTACTTAAATATTGTTCTAGTAAAACTGAAAAATAATAACTGAAAAGCTAGATAATTACCAAGGTTTATATCAGCATTGTCCAAGTGTGCTACACGAAGGTCAAAAAACATTTCCTATCACTGAACACCTTTTGTGTTAAAACTTTTTCGTTATTTCTGACAAAAATAGTTTTAATACTTAAATTAAATATAATAATGTCCGTTTTCACCAACAGATGTTAAAATATACGTTAACAAATGTAGCGTAACAATTGTCACTAATGTTAATTTCTTGCATTTCACCAATCTGTTTTCTGAAAATGTTAACAAACCTGTGTTAACGCCAAGAAACTTGTAAATATCTTAGCTACAGAAGGCTATGGATGAGTCGTATTATTTTCTGAACGTACTGTGATGCGCTTTTGTTTTCATTTTCGTATGCAAAAGCTGAAAAATGGCGGATGAGCAAAATCATAAATAAAGTCGTGAAACAAATTTCTCATCGATGGAGAAAGAATTTTTAATTGAATTGGTGACGAAGTGTAAGGATATCGTGGAAAATAAGAGGACGGATGCGGTGAATGTAAAAGAGAAAGATGTCATGGGAAAATATTGGAAACGAATCTAATACAAATGCATGTGTCACTACTAGAAGCACCAAACAACTTTCAGTATTACGTAAATTTAAAACGAGGTGCGAAGGACAAGTGTCTTAAACGTTTGAAGACGGGAGGTGGACAGTGTATTATCCACATAATTCGTGAATTATAAAATCGCAAGGTTATTAATACTTGAAGTAAAGGCAAGATCGCCATATTCATTTTGATGCATGTTCTAACTCATTATTACGTAAATTTAAAACGATGAGCGAAGAAGGACAAGTGACTTGAACGTTTCAAGACGGGAGGTGGACAGTGTATTATCCACATAATTCGTGAATTATAAAATCGCAAGGTTATTAATACTTGAAGTAAAGGCAAGATCGCCATATTCCTTTCAACACATGTCCGTACTCTATTACGAATGCCATTTAGACGGTCTTAAATATAGCAAATCGACATCAACAGCTGAGTTCATGCCCGCCATCTTGACTATTTACTTATTTGACTTAACATCAGACATTTGACATTTGACAAGAGATTTAACACGAGTGTTTCGCTAACACTTGTTGGTGAAATGCAATGTTTGTTGTAACTATTGTTAAACTCCTGTTAAGTCTTAACATCTGTTGGTGAAATCGGGCATTAGCAGTGTGACGTGAATAAAATGTATATTTAGGTTTCTGTGAATGCTTTTGATTATCCCTCTATTCTAATTGAAATTTGCATAAAAATGAATCCATAGTGGTACTGCAATTTTCTATTTCCATTGAACCCGCAAGGAAGCATGCAATAAAACAATTTTCCCAAATGTTTGTTTCGATTAACATTAAGGAATGGGTAGAGAAGTTCAGTTGATTGTAGCATATCGGATGTTTTTGAATAAGTCTCGAATCTTATTATAATATTCACTCCTGTTTGATAACAAAACCGCGAACATTATACATATAAAATATTTAACATCAGCAACTTCTCCACAATTTAAAATTTCTAGAAACCTTTGGTTATAAGCTGCCGGGTGTCGGTGCTGTTTTGTCAGTAAAAGCAGTCTCTCTCTTTGAGAGCTGCCACACCGTGACCTTTGAGAAGCGCCTTTGTTGCTATTGTAAAGAGATTGTTCATGAAAGCCGGTCATACGCTATGTACTTACTCTTTGGGCAAGATTTGGTTGTTTTGGAGGTGACGTAGAGCCACTAGGATTAACAATGAAAATGCAATATGAGTAGCCATACAATGGAGCTTCATGCTGGGCTCACAACAAAGACATCCCGCCAGGTTCACTGACAATGGTGCATAGTCCATCGTAAGCTCCGAGCAGCTTCCAAAGGCATCATGTGCCAGATCGATATTGTTGGTGATACCGAAAATTTAATAATTAATAGTAATAGTAATAGTAGCAATAATCTGATTAAATGATCGATGTCGTTTCAGTATCTCCTTGAGAATATATTGAAATCACAAGGTAAAGTTCATTTTACATGAAAACAGAGATAACAAAACTTGCACACATCTGACATTTTATTTAGTTTGCTTAGTTTAGTTACATTTTGACATTGCCTGGATGAAAAGAAGCGAGCTCTGTGCTTCGTAAATAACAAAACTCTAAGGTGGAAAAGTGCAAAAACTTGTATTTATGTGGCACTTTTTAAAGGTGCAAGGCCAAATCTCCCGCATAATCCATCCTTAAAACAACGCTTTGAATAGACGGAGTTTCTTTTCTTATAATTTTATAAAAGAATTTTCCGAAACTCTTATGTTCGAGATAATGGTATAGCAAATCAAAAGTCTATTTTGAATTTTCCATAATTTGGACTTGATGAATGCATTCCAATTCGCAATGAATTTTAAATAATTGGCATAAAAACTGCAGGAAAAATGCAGAACACATTTCCCTTAGCAATAAGCTTTTCCAAAACATTCCTTGTATGCATCTTACGTTTAAGTACACCTTGGTCACACTTCATAAAGGTATGAAAATGAGTATACACACGCACACAAACTCTCTCTCTCTCTCTCTCTCTCTCTCTCTCTCTCTCTCTCTCTCTCTCTCTCTCTCTCTCTCTCTCTCTCTTCTCTCTCTCTCTCTCTCTCTCTCTCTCTCTCTCTCTCTCTCTCTCTCTCTCTCTCTCTGTGTCCTCAAAATTAAATACAGGAGGACTGTTTCCACACTTACATATATCTTATCTATAAATAATTTTAAGACGAACTTATTTGGCATACTTCACGTTAGGTAGACAGAAGTATCAATTTTAGTTCGAATAACCTCGTGCATACAAGAATACGCGTTGATAACCCCTGTGGTTGAACGCCCTTTTATACCTACACATATGGGAGTACAACTAGGGTCAAAATAAATAACTTGAGTGAAGAACTTAAAACTCAGCCTAAAGTCAAACAAGAAGTTCTACTATTTGCCACATTAATTAATATTAAAACGCATTCAGTTTGGAGTAAAGTGGTTATGAGAGGAAACATCCAAACCTCGTTAAAACAATGTTGTCTCTCACGAACATTACATTCTCGTTACAGCCACAACAAAAATGTGGCTTTACAGATGTAACAGAGATTATAGGAAGTGTCAGCACAAGTAGAGAAGTGTTAAAGTGTTAAAGAACACACCAATTTGAAGATATAATTACAAATAATGACGTAATTAGAATTTTAAGCTCTTTTTAGTATCTAGGGTTCATAGGAAACAATAATTCAATAGACGAGGAAATAAAAGTAAAAGTTTTTTTAGGGAAAAACGTATATTTCGTATACAGTGATATGTTTTAAGCAGATTTATATCAATAAGTACAAACTTTAGAATTAGTTACCAATTTATAAATCAATAGTAACATTCGGCTGTGAGTTCTGGTACTCAAATACTAAAGCTTTACGTATTTGATACTGAAAATAATTTAATGACTGATTTAAGACAAGTAAGGATAATGGACAATCTAGAAAAATCAACTATATAACAAATTAAAACGAAACAAGCAGTCACACGTTTTACAAATGCCCAGGGACTAAATAAATATATAAATGGAAACTTATCCAATCTGGAACAAGACCCAGAATAAAAATAAATGTGAAGATGATATAATTCGATCCCAAAAACACGCGAATAAGAATTTGCAGTGAACTATCAGAGAACATATAGAATTGCAGGGTATTGAGAGAAGACCAAAAATGTCACCCAGTGAAACTATAGAATCTGTTAAGAAGAAGAAAAAAATACACTCGTAGTGGTCAGCTTTAGAGAAAGTTGTGTGGTTTTTATACATGTTGATTGATCTTCCCAAACGCCCGCCTCTGTATCACAGGTGTAGCCTACCTCCCTCAAGTTCAACAGATACCAAAATCGAATCTCGTTCAGGGTGAGTTATTCGGATAAGATTTTTTTCCCCGAAGTCTTTTCTTATTCTGAAAGATGAATATCTGAATCCTGAGCCCTATGGCCCCTGGGCTGATTTGAGTAGCATTTCATTCATCGTCCGATGTGAGTTACATTGAATGACGTTAAATAAATAATGAAGCCACACAATAAGCCTATGTTGGTTTTCGAAAAATAAATAATTGATATATACAGTTATCTGGACTTTTTAATGTTTATAGTATTTATTTATTTATTCATTCAGGTGTTCAGTGCTGACTCTGTACCAGTCATACTCACCTTTTACAGTAGATGCTTATTTATAATCAATTAATTATACCAATACAGGTTCGTTATTAATTCTGCTCACTGTCCATAACCACTTTTTTACTATGTCCAAGAATTGCCCAATCTTACTATCTATAACAAACATTTCAGCTATAGCTATATTCCTTTCTAACTTAAACCATTTCTTATTAATAAATGATTTTCTCCAAATCTTTGTCCGTTTACACACAAAAAATATATGTTCTAAGTTCTCATTTCCGCCACATATGGGGCAGTAATTTTGTGGAATACCATTTCTTAAACCTTTTAGTCACCATAATGCTGCTCTAACCCATGCAGTACCTTCTCTCTACTCTTTATTTGTCAGGTCTGTTATTTTTCCCTTCCCCAAGCCTCCTTCATTGGTATATAAAAAACTAAAGACCTCTTCTCAGCTATTTTAATAAATATTTTCTGCACCTCTATGTTTTCGAATCTTTTTCTTGTAGATTTGCAGAACGTTTTTACATTAATTTCTCTTTTTCTCCACATTTGCCCTAACCCATTACTTTCCAGGTTATTTCGAAGACATTCTACCAATCCCTTGTTCTTTAAACTTTTCTCTTCATAAATTAAACATTGTTTTAACAAATTCCTTTCTTCCAGACTCAATATTCTATACCAGAGTTTCAATGCCATTTCCATAATCTTCCCTTTATTGGGAACTCTACCCATCGCTATTTGTTCGTTGATAGTGTAATAAAACTATATATTCTGTAGCAACGTTGCTGAATTTATTATTTCGGGTATTTAAAATTATTGGAAGACCACAAGAGAGCACGAGGTGTTAAACTGCTCTGCCAGTGATATCCAAAGTAGGATATGTTATTTTAAGGCTGAAACAGAGAAACCTTGGACGCGGCGTTATCTCTTTGAAGAGCAGAAATATGCCAACTGGGATGGGAGTGTCTGATTTTGCATATAGATTTGTTCCGTAACGAAGGATATTGAATGCGGAGTGCTGTTCAAGGCTGCTTGTGGATGCAGTGAGGACAAACATCGGTAACAAGATGATGTAGGCGTAGAATTCCATCTAGTATCTACAGGACAATGCTGGGCAACATACCAAGCGATGCAAGCAGCACACAAACAGAAGTGGAATGTTCCATCCCATCCTCTCCACCACCGATTCTCGAGTCATTGGATTAGCATTTATGAGCAGCCTTGTGAGCGCTTTCAGGGAGTACAGTTTACACGCTGATCAAACGAAGAAGGGATGCTATGTGTCCGTGAAAGATATTCTCGCAATCTAAAGAAGTTTTCAGAAAATGCCATCGATGCTGAGCTAGAATTCACACACCCGTGGCCTGCAATAGCTCAGCAACTAAGTCATTCAGTTATTTTATTACCAGTCAGTGAAACTTGAACACTGATGAAGCAGATTAGGTCTTTACTACAGACCGTCAGGATCAGCAGTGCAGAGGGGGCGAGTGGCTAGTCAGTGAATGCGATGCTACCTTCGAGTACTGTGCCAAATTACACGCTTCGAAATATTAAAGAAATAGGCAGCTAACATTCATAGAAAAATTATTTAAAAAAATTACATCATTTACTGTTAAGTCATATCAGACGATGAATTAAATGATCTCAAATGAGCCCAGGGTTCGAAGAGCTTAGGGCTACCAACATTCATTTTTCAGGATAAGGGAAATCCCGAAAAATACCTTTTCCAGACAACTCACCCTTACCAAAATTTGAACTCGTGACCTCTTGGAAGTGAGACAGAGACGGGCTAAGATGTTCTGTTTATCCAGAGAAATAATTGACTTACTTTTACTTTTAAATGTTTTCCATTTCCTAGCAGTTGCCGTTTAATCCAGATCTCCAATTAACATGTGCGCCGTGTAATTTTGCTTTTAAAATGCTGTTTTATGAATTCAGGGAGTATAGAACATATTTTTTAAAAATCTAGGCACAGATGCAACACTTCCCCCATGTACAGTTATACAGCGTACGATTTACAAAGATATATCGTGACTATTGTTCTTCAGGAGGATGGGATGAAGTGAAAGAAGTAAAGGAGGCTAAAGGTCTCGGAGACGCGACGAACTTCCTATTATTCCAGTACCGAAGACCCATCCCAATGTTGGAACTACCTCCAGAGGACGATGAACAATCCGTCGACAAAGGAGTCCTCTGGTGTTCATAAAGAGTACTCTTTCATTTGAGCAAGGATTTTCGTTATTTATCCTACATCAACACGAAACTTAGAAGCAAACCTGAAAGATGAGAAAGGAGGGGGAACAGTAGGTAATCGATGGTAACCAAATCGTGGTAGATGAGGGATACTATCCGTGGAAACCAGAAAAGCTCAGGTTCAAAGCGGGCGGTCGACAAAAATCGAGCTGGTATTTCCGAATGGGAGCCTCACATCTTGTAAAAGAGCCATTTCCTTTAGTAGAATAGAAAACATAAAAATATTAAAAATTAAGAAACACTAAGACAACGGAAATTGATTATCAAATGGTTATGCCCTAAGAATATCGTGTTAACTAATAGAATATTTCTACAATAATGTAAATAATAGAATCTAAGGTGTCCTCCATTCATGAAAATATTTAAATTGGAAGGACAGTTTCCAAGGTATATCAGAATATTACAGTTCCTGTCTACAAATTAGTATTAGTTATACAGAGGTGTAATTCGTGTTTGTATTGAGACCTTTGGGAAGCGGAGAGATATTTGCCGCTGATGACAGAATGGTGTTGCAGTCCCTAATGTCCCAAGGATGTCACCTGCCTGAGCAATTTTGTGCAGGACACTTGCTGATTTACTGGGAGTACCATAATGTGATACTGACTCCCCTAGAGCAATTTGTGGCAACACCGTATCGGTTCTGCTGTTAATTAGCGGCCATGTAGCTCCTGTAATTAAAGCGTTTGGGTTCGATCCTGCCTTACTGTTATCTCCAAGGAGAGGTTCCATCGCCGGTACAGAATGAGCAAGTCTAACCTGTAGGCAGCGGCAGTCATTAAGGCAGAGAACAAAACAAGAGTTGATGATATATATTGTGCATTATTGTATTGCGACTGACAAGGGAGATATATTGTGGCTGCACCACTGACATTGAAGGGCTCATGTTTCAGATTGTATCTGCAAATTTTGGTTGAAAGGTAGATCGTTATCAGCAGCAGCTACACGTTTAGTCGTGCTGGTCGGCACTTTGGGTAGACGATAATCAACATTATGGTCTTGATGTCATTTTACTTTCTCATTACGACTGAATATCTTTAACCCTTTCCTAATGACTTCATTTTTGTTTTTGTCGCTTCAAAGTTTTCAAAAATTTTGTCTCCATTTGTTTGATTTCTCTCTTTGTCATATTGCGCAAAGAGAGATGGGGCAGCTATAGGATATGTAGATCGTCTACCACAGATTTAATTTATCTTACTCCATTTTCGATAGCGTTGCAAGAAAGGTTTGGCTAATTTTTATGGCTATAAATGTAGAGCATTTGCATTTATGTAGTTCAGAGCTGCTTTCCTTAATAGCTGGTAAATTACTCTGCTAAGAAATGACTACATTATAAAAAGAAGAAGAAAAAAGGGGGAAAGGGCCAGGTCAACCACTAAAACACTTTCAAGGTATAAATTCTGAAAGATTTCCTCTGCAATCATTTTAACAGGGTGTGGTCTGATAGCAAGGATAACCCCGCCCCATCCCGTCCCGCGAGAACCTAATTAACAAAACACAACCGATAACGTGGCAGGCTCTGGTCATACAGTTATGTCAAAGTTGTTTCTTGGTGGGGAATAGAATAGCAACAATTTTGCCAACTTACTATGTTTATATACTTTATCTTTAGATAAATACGTTAAATGTATTGCACACTTACCTATAGAATTCTTCGATACTTTAACTTACATCCTACTTATAATAATTTAAGTTATTTAGTTCTTTATCTTTTTATTAGTAGTTTTTATTTATACCTTATGTAATCTTGATATCTTAGTTACTATATCTATATATTTTATGCATTAAGGATTATCTTAATTTGAGAAATGTAAGATAGAAGTCGAATGAAACCAGTAGACCCAACATTGCAGGTATAATAGAAACAATAGGTGTGTTACATGCACATGGTTTTCTCTATTCGTTCTTCAAATTGTAATTAACACAAAATAATATTATTATAGATGCTTTGAAGGGAAAGTCAGAATTTTGGTTGTAGCACAAACATGAGTGCTCAAGTTATTCATCGAGTTTTGAGTTGTATTCTTCGAATTGTACGCTCATTTTGTAATATATGCTTGTAGTATTATATGATATTTGGATTATTATCAATGCATAGTGTTTTAAACTCACCAAGGTAATAGGTTACTGTTTTAGTTCGATCTTGCTGCAATCAGTAAGCAATGGAATCTTTTTGTGTCTTCAGATCGTGGTCTCGGATCTATGATTATGTAAGAGTTTTATTTGAAAATCACACTTCCTGCTTAATATTGAAAACTGCTCTTTAAAATACTTTAAATTCATTTAGCTCACAATTACAGATATTAAATACGATATTTCTTCTCCCACAATGGAAGTATGTCCATTGTTTCTTCTGTCTTGTTGCGGAAGCCCCATATCATCTCTGTGGTTACGTCATTTTTTACAAACAATAAATAACCGTAAGTTTAAATAACTGTTTCAAATGCCAAAATATTAAGAGCCGACCCTGCCTCTTTGAGAGAAATCTATAGCAATTGGACAGATTAGCAATTGGGCACAAGGCAAAATAAATAGCAATTGGGTGCACGGGTCAACCAGCACAACCGGTTTCAGGTACTGGGGATTAAGAGAGGCACAGGATCTGTTGGTATTGGAGGATTATCCAGCCACCATTCCACAAAGTAGTCGTGTAGTAGAACAAACTTAATTGGTCATTTTCTGGCGAGTTTTCTTGTATAATGAGCCAACCATCGTCAATTATATTAAGCGGGGAGACTTCTCGAACCCTCAGAGCAGCTACATGGGTCGTGCCAAGAGAGCAACGAAGAAACCAGCAGTAATTGCCGCCGTACAGCCAGCCGAGGAAGAACGTCCCGCAACTCCGCAGCCACAACCTGGTCCTGCTACCCAGCCGGCAGCAGGCCGGTCGCCAGCGCCAGCCAGCCAGCCAACATCGCCTCAACCACTACACCGCCGCACGAACATAGTGATAACGGGAGTGTCTCGGGACCTGCAAGCACGATTCGTGCTTGCTACAGCGCAGCAGCAGTGGCCTCAGCCCGAGGCCCGATACCACTCGTCCGGGTGGAGCCAACCAGCCACGCGGAACTGGAAGCTGCCTTAACTAATGGCGGGCGCTGCGCACTGAGGTCAGCCGACAGGACCGAGAAGCTCCATGCCGCCGCTGCTGTGCCTACGGGCATGCAGCTGAGTCCTGTGCAGCCAAGCCGAAGTGCCACTACTGTGGTGCTTTCAGCCTCACCTCGGTCTGCACAGAACACGACCTCCGCCACCGCCGCTACTGTGCCACCTGGAGGGCTCAGCCACTTCACCTGCAGGAAGGCATCGCCTGTCCCTCCAGCGCTGCTAACCACTCAGCAGCAGCTGAGCGCTCAACATCACCAGCAACATCATCAACAGCCGGCAACACCAGACCACACCACCAGCCAGGAGAAGCTCAGGGAGCAAGTTCGAGGCCTAGGGGAGGCCGTGCAGGATCTTCATCCGGAGTTCCTGGTCATAGTGGCCAAGGTGACCGCCATGGAGCTCCTCCTAAGAGAGCTCCAGACTACGCAGACGTCACACATCACAACTGAGCACCAACCCATACACCGGAAGCTGGACGAGCTCACTACGAGCGTCAGGGGTCTCCTCAGGAACTCTGTGAGCTCAACGTTCCTTCCGCGTGTACCACCGGCAGAGAACCAGCACAACATGACAGAACAACAACGCAAGACCGCCAGCCAGTTGTACGTGGAGGACATCGAGTCTCGCCACATGCGGTGGAATCCAAGACACCAATAATCCGGTACCTGTCCTTACCTATTACCACCTTTTAACCCCTAGGCTGCAGTCAGGTGCCATGTCTGTAGCCTAGTAATACCTTCCACGCACTCGCAACCATTGGGTTCCAGTATCCCATCTTTCACACACTAACGCGGGTGCTATGCGAGACCGCACTAAGCCACGCCATTCTCACATCACTATCCTTTGATTATCCGGTGGAGGATTTTTAATGGGTATTGCCTAGGACAGGCGAGCCCCACAGTCCCCATTGTGCACTCCAATACAGTGGGGCTCCATAAATGGATTTTGCCTCCACTCGAAAAAAAAAGGAATAAAAATTAAGCGGTAGATGGGCCAACGTAGAACACATCCCTACACATAGTCTAATTTCCTCATTTTAAATGTAGTTAAATGCCAGTCATAATTCTTGCACCTTTCTCCAAATACAATGATTGAAATGATAGTTGCAACCAGAAATTTGTACATTTGGAAACACAGACTTCAAAGCTTGAATTGCGCCAGGTTCAAAATCTTCAATTACTTCCTTGGGGTTCTAGTCTGGAATCTTCTCTTTAATTGTGTTGAACAGCCTGCTGTAAGTCTCCTATTTTATTTGGAAGAAGAGCGTGTACATTGCATGACATTGGTCTTATGACTTGTGCTTCCAAGATCGGCGTGGATGGTGAATATTTGGCTATATTGTTTGCTACAGCTTTTGAATGTACCCTTCATAAAAAGGTGTGCCTTTCTTTTAGTGCAATTACTCCTTTAGTGCTTGTAAATACAAGAATCCTTTCTTGTGGCGCAGAGAAATCGTCTGCTAAAAGAAACGTACCACCATCGTTCATCTTTAATAGTTCAGGTGGTAAAACGATGTTTTCAGGAGTTTCCGGCTCTTTCTGCAAACCTTGTGATTTTCTTCTAGTTCGGTGTAGGTTAATTTTACACACTTTTTGAGAAGGAATTTCAGTCACCAGTTCATATCCACGGTTAGGTAGCGGACTCATTTCTTCCGTATAAATCGTAGATATCGAAGTAATTTCTTCTCTTGCACTCTTTCTTGCATTACATATGCGCTTCTGAACTTCAGTGGCCGCAACGTCCGGCACACAACATGCGATATATGGCACTTCCTTTAAAACACCGTTATTACTGCTGATTATTCTTCCTGAGCACTTCTCCTAAAAGTAAGGTTTTCCTTGTTAACTCGTACTACTCTGTACCGATACCCATTGTGAAGTGCACAAGGTTTACCATTCTCTGTTTCTGTGAGTTCCATGTCAGCAAACTTATCTTCCAGAGTTACAAACTGAAAGTGTCCTCCGCAATGAACGCGGAAAAACAATCACCCCTCTGAAAGTGACCTTCATAATTAAACCAGAAAAACAAATTCCTCCCCCCCCTAAAACTTAGATAATTATCTGTGTGCCCAATTGCTAATGTACCCAATTGCTAATTTGCCGAACTGCTACACACCCCTTTGACAAGTCCAAGTTTAGTTTTAGGTAGAACAGATCGTAAAGTCGAGACTATCTTCTGCTGCAACTTATTCAATTAAGGTTGTAGCAGGTTTTTAAATATGGTAATGGCATGCTGATGCGATGATCTCTGCGTTGATTATCTGAAAGCTGGATTCTGGAACTTACCTTGGCTGCTCTTGTATTAGCAGGAGATCCTATTTCAGATGAGAGATGTTGGTGGAGTTGTGTGCACATAAAACTCATTTTCAATACTTTCATTTTCAAATTGTAATTTTAATTTAGATAAATCATTTGAATAATACTTTTAAACACTCAACCAAATAATTAATTCTATTCAACGTTGGTATTATATAACATTAGAAACACTTATGTAGTTTTTGCAATGATGTATACATCACGTTTGTTCTTGCAAACTTATGGACCTTCACAAACACGTCCGTTCTGTACGACGGTTAAGCGTAGAAGGAGGCCAATCTCGATTTACTGGTCCTTCCTTTGCTATGGAAGTCAACATTTTACCATTGCTCTATGTCACAACCAATTATAATTATGTTTGTTGTTAGATTCAATAATATTTTTACAATTTTTCCTTTAAGTCACGTTTAAACACTATTTAACACTCAAAATGATATTTATTTTAATTTAAATTAATTTTGTTGATTACAAAATCGTGTTATCAAAATCTTTCTTTTCTTCTATCAAATTAATTTCTCACCTTCACTTGTTATCCTAAACTTCGTCTTCTATCCAATATGATTAAAATCAATTTTAAAACTGAATTATTTCAAGGTAAACAGTTTCACGCAACGAAAGATATGATTGGACCATTTGGAATTACGGGGGATCTTAAAAGATTCGCAGCACTGTTGCCAACTTGGCGACTTTATCGCTATTTTTAATGACTTTCGGTTTTGTAAAGAGTTGGAGAATTTAATGTGATGTTGGCACTTTGGCCATGGCAGCTCAATGGTTAAAGCGGCCGGACGGAGACCAGAAGATCCATGGTTCAAATCCCGGCCATTAAATTTTTCAGTCTGGCTCTACTCTTTCATAGTGCATCCTACACACAGCTAGTGTGAAAGAACAATTAATTTCGGTTTTGTGTTAGTGACACACTTCCTTTTTAGCGCCTGGCGACAAACATAACATTTTGAACTAACCCACGAAACTGTAAATTCTTTATCACTAAATTCTTTATTTATTTGTCACCATAGACTTCCACAATCTCGATTAGGTCGTTTATTATATTATTTATGATTAGTAAGACCCTTGCTCCCTTTATGCTATTCCTGCTTGTGATATGGTTTACTCTAAGAACTTTATTTAAAGTGTGCTAAACTTTAGTTTGTGTATGCCTATATAATTAATTGATTCAATGCGACAAGTGGAAAAGAAATCTGGGTAAGTGACATAATAAGACGTTGACGAGGGAAGGAAAAGCATACTGTTTACAACTTGAAGTACTGAAAAATTCAAAACACACAGTTGCTACCGTCACACTGAAATATAAGCAATTAAACAATGTAAGAAAACACGTGTCACTTGAAGCTTCATCTGTATCATATATGTCTGTAGATAAGTACAGCCTTATATTCGCTAGCCCACTGATAAAAAGTTTAGTAATTGTTTCAAGACATTTCAGTCCAAGTTGGGACAATGCTCTGTCTAATTATCTGGTACAAATTAAATGTGCCACAGCGCTGCAATAATAGGAATATCAGAATCTTACTTCCTTAAATTAACTGATGGCTTCTGAACCTTATTGGAATTGATGCGCCTTATACTCTCGAATCAACCTTGTGCTACTTCTGTCAACTCATTGGCTAATTACTAGGAGGCACAGATGTGAAAAAGCCACTCCCTCTGCTGCAATACTGAAATAAAAGGAGGTATGAAATTAGCTATACCCTTCCTCTACTAATGTTGTAAGAGGTGTCAGCGGATATTTTAATGTGTGTAGTGTTTAACGCCCGCTTTTACTACATGCGGCACCGCAGGCGGTGACACTGATGATATATGAGTTGAAGATAGAGCACTGGCGGAATGAAATGGTGGGGGAAACCGGAGATCTTGGAGAAAACTCGCCGCAGCGCCGTGTTGTCCACCACAAATATCACTTTGCGGTCGCCTAGTATCGAACTCGGACCGTCTTGTTTAGAATTAAATAGTCTAACCACTCAGTCACGGCGCGGTGCCCAGATATTTTAAGATACACAGTATTAACGCCTCTTAGAGATGATCATAAATTGAATGCAGTTTCCTTAGTACGGAATGCGTGCAAAAATAATACTGTAAGCATGTGCTTTTAATCTTTTCCACTTTCTGGAGACTTTCTGGCTACCTTTTACTGTTCTTTAGCGATTTTCGGACATATTTATAGCACTAAAATAGCGCCGAGCTTTATGTACTTTTTGACAATACTGGTTTTCAGACTTATGTTCGAGATAACTATACTGAGTGGCTTATGTAAGATTCTTAATGCATTGTAGTAATTTATTTCAAAATTAGGCTGCAACATTTTAAGATTAAAGCAGATATATCTTAAAGTTTCTCCGTTTAAAGTTTTTTATGAATGTAAAGGACTGTATTCAAATTTATTTCACTCTAACAGGTGAAATTTGGATATATAACTATGGCTGGCTATATTTTTCTCATACGTCAGCCATGCTACTTCCCAGCTGATGCAAAGGTAAGATAGGTGGAGATATTCTGAAATGCTTATAACTATTTAGGATAATTACTATGACTATCCTAAATAAAATAAAATAATACTAAAAGCGAATGTTTTGAAATCTATTACGAGTTAGCTACAAAGTCTTATTGGATTCAGTGCAATGACTGCAGAATTAGTTGCATTAAAATTCACAATATATGCACATAAATACAAGAGAAAAGGCCAAACTTCAAAATAATGTCATGTTCAGTTGTTGGCTGATAAAACTATTCACAAGCACTGTACTGCATGTTTCACTCACATCACTCATGATGGGTGGGTGGTACTGCCAAACACACCCTTTTATGTCATTCAAAATTAATTAATATTAAAATGAACGTCTATATGTCAATTTCACATTTACTTTCAAGATAATATTTACATACAATTTTCAGTTTCAACTCATTTTTCAAATCATCTGTTTATTATACCTACTTTTTTTAAATGTGCATAATATCACGCTTTTATATCTTAAATAGTGGGCATTAGGAAAGGACTGGAACATCATAGGGGGTTCAAGAACTCGCGTCTAATTGCTCTATAATTTTGAAGAAAAAAAAAACCCAGTCATTTTAACTTATTTCAAGGAATTTACATATACTTCTGCATGCATATAATTTAGGATGAGCATGAGATACTAATGCTATCTGGAAGAATCCTTTCAACCTCTTTCTATCTATATTGATTGAGAGTTTTTCCACTTTTTAAATAACAATTGTAGAGTTCTTCTCACTGAATAGTATTAGTATTGTGGTAAAATTTTAAATAAATCTCTAAATTAATTTTCAATGACCTATTTTTTAATTGTGCAGCAAAGAAATCTAATAAGAATTTAATTGAAATTTATCAGTCGCTCCTCTGCGGCATTGCTTTTTAGTGGATGGAGGTCATCTCTATGGGCTATAGCAAAATAAATTTGTACGTTTCCTTACAAAACACAGAGGCCAGCAGTCTCTCTCATACTAGGGCGATCCCAGAACTAAAGCAGAGTTACTTCACTACCACACATTTATTTTTTCACTCTACTTACTACAACATAATTCAGAATAATCCTCTTGGAATGAATTCTTCTCAACGCACTGGAAGTCGTTTAATTTTCCTTTGAAGTTTATCTTTGGGACGCGCCGGTCACCCTTGTATTCACGTCATTTAACACTGTAAAACACTGGCCTAGAATGTCTGGTTCAATTCGGGAAAAAATAATTTATCAAGTAAACTCAATTTACAGACTGTAGGTGGGGTGAAGGAATATTTCCTAATTTTAATGATAGACCTGATTGGCTAGTCAATGTTCAATTTTGGCAGTTTTTATCCACAAATAATTCCCAGTAGTATTTTCAACAGCTGTCTGATGTATCAAGACGAACATGATTGATAACAGTAGCACTTTTAGACATGCAATCGATTCTTCTTTGAGATCCTATAGAAATAGCATATTCATGCGCCTTGACTATCTACAAAATGGTACTGTGACTTTGTGGGTTCATGAAATTAAAAGTCCAATTGCACAAACTCAAAATGTTCTTTATTTTCACCGAATTACAGTTTGAACACTTGCCGATTACACAGAATTACGTAGCGCACACAATTACAATTCGCCAGTTCGTCTGTCACAGGGCCACTCTACACTCACAATTACGTACAACTGCTCTGATACACGTACACAGTCTTCCAGTCCGTTCAATAGCACGGTGCTCCTCACGGCTGCTCGCCAAGAACTGAAGTGACTCGTCCACTGCAGCCTTATATAGGAAGATCGCTGTTTCTGGAAGCTTCGCTGTTCGGAAAACCATCCCGAAGGTTCCAGACGTCAGGGGGAGGGGCAAGAGACGGTACAGGGCTCGTGCCGCTCTTCTAACCACCCCCTTCGTTAGCGCTACACAGATAAATGGGTAGGCATGGCCTAAATGCTTCCCGTCTGGCCCTACCTACCAGCTGGTCCTATCGGGAATTCCGATGTTCGGGTGACAGTACTATGAACCAGTACATATTCAGGGTGTCGAGGGATAACATAATAGCATTCATGCGTCAATTAGCGTCTCACGTATATTTCATGTGATAATACATGCAAGAAAATGCGCAAGTATAACCGTGTATAGGTAGAAAGAGTTCGTGCAGTCGAATTACATATATCAATATTATGCACTGAACCACTATCTGCCATAAGACAAACTTAAAGTTGATAAAGCAATAATTTTCGTTAAATCATATTCAAAATTATCACCTATTCCCGATATAAATATAGTTAACATAAAAAATTAACAAGTAAATATTATTAATTTTCATGACACAAAAATTAACGCTTTTAATTAAATCTTTCAAATTCGAGAAGAAAAATTATATTTCACGGCCGGAAATATGCTAAAGATGCAGCCTCATAATACAGTCTTTTAAGAAAAATAATTATTTGAAATATGTTCTAATAATTAATTAAATAATTTAGATTCTATGGTTTTGAGAAATCGTTCATTGAGGTTTATTAATCTCACATATGGTACCAATCTCTGGATTTTTAATGCGAGGAATTTGGTGACAGCCACTTGCACTCCTTCAATGATGTTAAAATTTCTTCCTCGTAGAAAATGGGCCATGGATAGAAAAAGATGATAGTCTGATGGTGCGAGATCAGGGCTGTATGCTGGGTGTGGTAGCAGTTCGATTCCTCCCAATTCCTGATTTTTTTTCTTGGTTGTTCGTGCAGTATGAGGAGTTGCTTTGTTCTGTTGCAATAGAACTCTATTATTTCGGTTAACTAATGCTGGGTATCTCCATCTGGATATTTTATGAAATCGTTCCAGTAGTTGAGAATAAATATCTGCATCAATCGCCCGCCCATTTGGAACAAACTCCCAGTGAATCACGCGTTCAAAATTCTACCAGACACACATTAATTACTTTTTACCGAACTGATTATTTTAGCGATGACTTTGACAGATTGGCGGGGATCAAGCCACTCTTTCAAGACATCAGGGTTTCTATAATATACCTATTTTTCATCACTAGTGACAATCCTCCAGCAAATCTATCATCCATAGGATTACGGATAAGCTGACGCCAGATATCCACTCTACGTTCAGCCTGTTGAGGTGTCAGTTCATGAGGTACAGATCTAGAACTTCTCTATGATTTTACAAGTGTCTTAATGTGGCGATGTAAGGTATCTTTTAGTGCACAAAGTTCTTCTGAAAGCCTAGGGTACATTTTAGCGATTTTTTCGCAAAACTTGGCGTGTGTTCCATACAATACAATATGCCATACTTTAGGCCTTCCAGACCGTGGTAAATCTTTAGTATTTTCGTTTCCATTGTTGAATGTTTGGAACCATCGTTGGGCGCTCACACCTTCCAATTCACATACTTTTCGAGCTGCGGCAGCGGTTTTATAATCTTGTTTCCAGTAGTGTTTTAGAAGTACTCTAAGTTTAAACTTTGTTAAATCCATTTTGTGATTGTTTATTAACAACTGAAGACTGATACATGCTTGCAATGTACGAAACAGTAGTCATGACTTCCTATAACTAGCATTGCCAAACTAAAGAAACCCAATACATTTTTCAAAACATCAAAATCAAAAACCAACATTACTTATGAAATAACTTAATATTATAATCAAACTTAGTTGGTATTCAGTCTGCCTATGGATTATAATATAATCTGTGGTACCTACAGCAAGCTTGGATGACGACGGGATAAATAGAAGTACCCAATATATGACTTAATTGAAAATCTTAAAAAATGTTACTGCACTGAAATTCTAAATATTATTGCATTCTAAGTAGTGGTTTTGGGTTTACTTATATTAAAACAAATGTTGTATGAAAAAATGATATATGAACATGGTCCGGAAATTATTTATTTCCGTGGTAGAGCGCCTTTTCTATAGCTCTGCTTACACGGTGAGTTGTGTAATACGCAGCTATCCTGTGGCCATAATCCCACAATAGAACATTGGTTTAATAGTACAGTAGTAAACATTCGCTTTTTTCCCGGGTTAAATTGTGTGGAGATTATACATTTCACCGTGTCACTATGTTACAGTACAGTACGCTTGTTAGACACTGGTACTCAGTTCATGCAAGATGGAGTTCCCCCTCATTTCAGGCTTTCTGTCCTTCGATTTCTGAATAGGAGGTTTCATGTTAGTTGGATAAGAAGAGGTGGACCAATTCTGTGGCTTTCATGCTCACCTGACTTAAATCCACAAGAGTTTTATTTGTGGGGATACTTGCAATATATTGTTTATTCAACTACAGTTGCAGGCATAGAGACTCTTCATGCTCGTATTGTGGAAGGCTCCCGGACAAAATGAAATTCTGTAGGCCTAACTCAACACATTGGGGAGTTCATGCGACGGCGAGTTGATGGATGAACTGGAGGCTATTTTGAACATATGCTGTGATTTCCTGTTTTCCCACCGTTTGTCATTGGGTGTAGTTGTATAGGTTTCAGCTGTAGAAAAAGTGCTCTAAAATGGAAAGAAACAGTTTCTGGATCTATGATCATATAACACTTTTTAATCTTCTATTCGAAAGAAATGTTTTCTATAATTTTTCACATACCTTTTTGTACAGCCTATATGTAATTTTCAACTTCGAATAATATAAACTTCGAGTGAACATGTATACCGCACCACATTGATACCATCACAAGGTCTGTGGAAAATAAGGATATCACCTGGCGTTGGAACTCTATATCTGCAATCTTTGTGGATAGTTTTATGGACAATATCACATACATACCAATTAAGGAATCATTTACTGACGATCTATGCAAAAGACGATCGTACTTAATAATCATCATAACACTGTATTAACCCATAAGTATACATTGTGTTCAAGAAATCTTATCAAATAAAGGTATAGCAGTTGCTTGATTTGAAAAAGAAGCATGACACAAATGTACTGTATTTAACTGTTTAAATGAACTTAAAAGGCCAAACAAAACACATTGAAACATATTTTCAAATATACTCGTATAATCTGTCAATCATAAACATATGAGCAATTTAGTTTTTCACAAAATTTACCTACATACAACTCTTAAGGCACTTGCTGAACTTTTTCACTATAAAAGTTAACACAAACTGTGACTTAAGACTTTGCCAAGTGCACGGCTATCCGTTTAATTATGTTCAAAAGTCATTTCTTATAACGTTGCCTGCAGAGCTTATTCAAATGTGGGATTGGCGATAGGTAAACCAAGCGAATTAAATTCTTGATCCTTGTAATCTTCATAAAAACACAGCGTGAAAACGACAGTAGTTTTTGATATAAATAAAAGTAAGTTTTCAATCACTATTTTAAAGTCACACAAACAGCTATGTTTATTTTTAGTAGCACTTTCTTGTTATTAATAGCACACTGTTAGGTACGATGTATTGCATTCGTTTGAAAGCTTGGAAACTCAAATTGTATTAAAGGAAACAATAAGGGTTATTTAGGGTCTTCACGTTGTTTAATAACTAACAGTTATTTTAAAATTAATCCATTCCGCGCCACTGATATAAGAATTAGTTCACACTGATTTATTTCAATATACAAATGCGATAGATACATTTGCCCAGAATTTTAATGGATGCATGTCTTCGTTAGAGTTTGATTTTTGTAAGCTTTCTACATAAACTACTAATTTATGAAACGATATATAAAACTGAAAATTTTCCGATATGATTAAATAACTTAAAACAACAAGAAATAAATGATAAAAGAAGTTTGGATTTATCTTTATAGCAGATTATGTAACTCTAAACTTTTCTTTTCGACACTAAAATATGTGAACACGTCATATACGTACAGTAGGATTGGCAGAAACATTTTGGAATAATATACTCCATTTTCAACTGAAGGTTGGCTGCAAATCTCATCTCTTTTATGTCGTATATAAAGAAGTTATGCCTGCCCTCTGTTGAACTCATATGTATTTTCTCCATCACATATGAGCTATTGGATAATTTGCATCAAGACATCAGGTAGTGGGAGTTAAAAGTTTTTCAAAATATAATTCACATAATTACACATAAATGTGTTTTACAATATATTCAGTTCTGATGGAGTTGAAATAACTGTGAATAGTTTTAGTTCATAATCTACCTCATGCTATGATGACCAGAAATAATTAACAACGGCAGATTACCTGCTTGTTTGACTTTGATATATATTTGATCTATACTCATGCAGCTTTAAGTTTCTCTTTGTTCTACCAATAAAAATACCATCAGTTTTGTCAGTCCATTTGGTGCATTCCAGATATTTTTATTTGTCTACTATGCTATTTAATTGTCTATTTATTAAACATCTTACTTTGAAAATGTTTTAAGTTGCAAGTTGAATAAATTCTAAATCCTAAAATGCTTCGCAAATCTTGGAACATAATTGGGTGGTAAGTATACTTTTCGTAAACTTTATTCTATTATTAAATGAAAAATATATACCATATAATTTTTTACCATCTTCACAGTAAAACTGATGTTTGTTCCAGTCAGTTAAACTAATATTGATGTACAAAAGTGAATCGAGAATATATTGACACATTGCTTCACTCACACTGTTTATTCACAGGACATGTTTCAAGAGCTCTTGCTCCTATCCTCAGCTGATACTCGATTAGTGTAAGCTGTAGTGGTTTCTTCTTTCTCCGTATTGTCACTAATCGAGTATCAGCTGAGGATAGGAGCAAGAGCTCTTGAAACATGTCCTGTGAATAAACAGTGTGAGTGAAGCAATGTGTCAAAATATTCTCGATTCACTTTTGTACTAATTTGTGCTTCACTGTCCCTACGCTTCTTTCAAGTTTATACTTTGTTTAATATTGATGTATTTAAATACGTTAGTATCGGCACAAGTTATACAATCTACTTGGCGTCACTTTTAGCCCTGGCTCTTGGAATTATGAAAAAAAGGTATGTAATACCCATCATTTAATTGTTGTAATTAAATGAATCGTTGCGGTTATAAAAGAGTGAGTATGTTTTGTAGTTCACCGTCCCCAGTAAAATGGTTAGTCTTACTGTACATGTCATCCCTGAATGCAGTACTCTATCGGTACTTCGTTCTGATGTACAAGACTTGCCAGCAATAGAATTACAACCAGAAGCCATTAAGAGGGCGGCAGCATTACAGTGGCTTATGGACGACCGGGATCTGACCATAACCTCTCGGTTGTCTCAGCTCGGCTTCACATCTCCGTAAACCTGTCCCGTGAAGGTGTTCTGGTGAATCGCTTCCATTAGAAGCGGTTCAACTGTAAATGGGATAGACTGGTTATGTTAACAATTACGAATCTACAGTAAACCATTGGAAACATTATTTTTAATTTTGTTTATCGGTTATCTGTAGTAGATGTAGTAAGTACTCGTAAGATTCAGCCAAACATTTCGATGTTGATATTTTGGAAGAAGTAAACCTTTTGTGATTCCCTGAACCCAGAAAGACTTTTTATTAAAACTAAATACATAAATTCGAATAAAAACCACAGATACATACGAGGATTTTCAAGAATATTGTCTATTATAAACTACCTTTAACATGGAAAATGTACGTTATTTTACATTTACTCAAAAATATTCTAAAAATATAATAAAAGTATATTTTAAAATTACACATGAAAAGTAAAATTATGTACATATATTGTCACACCCTACATTAGAATAGATTTAATATTTATTAGCTTTGGGGGGAATCCGTAGCGGTAGAGCTAAACTATCTCAACAAACACTAGTTACACCACGCGGTAGGGTGGACATGTTATTTTACTGATAACTAGCTTACCTGCATGGTGGTGAAAGGTGGAAGGTCCAGCGAAGGGAAACTCACAAATGCATTTTAAAAAGAGGTTTTAATAATTCCAGACAACTTACATTCAATGAGGTTTGTGTTCCGGAGGGTTGCTACCAACACATCCTCTCTCTCTGGTGGCGGCTGGTCGTCTGCGGAAGAGGAAGCCAACCCCCTCTCCAGCGCAACCAACGAACAAAGATCAGCCAGTGGCGCCAGGTCTGACAACCCATACAGGGTTGCCACAATATGAATAGTCTATGAATAACTTCTAAATGGTTTTCGTAACATTTAATATATCAATAGATAGAAACATACAACGAAAATAGAACAAAATGCTACAAAAGGTACATGTAACTAAAAGGAACAACATAGTTCAAGTACTTTAGTAGCACTAATAATTTTCGCGTAAGTTTTGCTACTGATTTGAATCTGTTGAAAAACGCCATTGATTTTTTGAAGCATCATCACTCATTTGTTTCTTATAGTACCACACAAAGAATATTCTATTCCAAAAGCATCACGTAGCGACCCACTTCTCGAGATTTTGTATGGTGTCAGCCTCCTTTGTACCCACAACCAAAAGATTAATAAAATTATTTTTTACAAAAGTTTATCTTAATTAACAAAAGATAAGCAGAAAATGCCGTTTTATAGTAACGGTTTCTAGAAGGACATAAAAATTAATAAGAGATAGAGAAAGCCATGCGAATGAAACACATAATTTTCAATTCTAGAGAAACAAAATGGCAAAAAGTAAGCAACATTTGAGACAGAGGTATGCATTGTTCGTGTGGACGGCAGTAGTGAGAGATTAGAACTTGTGATATATAAGAATCAAATGAACTATCTATTTTTTACTTAATCTAAATACATAAAATCTCGTTTTTCCGCTCTCGGCTTGACTCTGATGTCAATTATACAATACGGCTTAAACGTCTGCCTTTTGTTTTGTCTTTCTGCCCTCTAAAACACATTTTCAAAACGGGGTATTTTGCGTGAAGGGAGGCTTGGAAAGCAGGCAAATACATACATAATGCCGCTGTTATTCCATCATCTCTCTCTATCCTTCACGCATGCTCACATGCGTATGCTTCTGGAAGCACATGAACCTAATTTCCCTCTTGTTAACCTAATTACTGCACAATACAGTAAAAACGTGGTTCTCTGTTATAGTTGCAGGTCGTATGTGAATTAATTATTGTGTCCTGGACAAGCAGGATGATACTATTAACTCACTGAGAGCAACGTTGAACTTGGTGTACTACGATGTTGCGGCTTCAACATTAGATCCGTAATCCTGTTCGATTATCATCTATCTTAATGGAAACGCTAAGCAAGAAATTCCAGTAGTGATTTTTATGTTGTTAACCTTAAATTAAGAAAGGCTTTACAATTTTATTCGCATGCATTTCTGTGGAGTAACGTATTCCGTTATTGAAAATGTTTGATAAGAAACAGACCATTATGCCTAATGCATAATGCTTGCAAAAACATAAACGCTGGAAAATTGTCATTGAATGTGGAAACAAACTGACCTCTACTTATGTCTAATGACGTAATCCGCAACTCTCAAATAGCTGCATATGCAAATTGAACAGTACTGTTTGAAAAAGATGCAGCCGCATGCCTAACTACTTACACAGTCAGTGGCAAGCGTTCGTTATGATCTGGTGATCAGAATGTTACTTCGAAATTCATGGAAATTAAATCGGGTATAATTAAAGTTAAACTTACTTAACCACTGGCGCGACAGCCCTTAGAGGGCCAAGGCCTACCAACCCGACTGCCGGCCTCACGCCCACTTTACGCAAGGCAGAGGTGGACGATCATCCAACCGATACGGGGATGAGATGTGGTCAGCATCTCAGCATCCCCCAGCCGGAACGTTGGTTTTCGTGACCAGGGCCGCTTACCTAGCGTAAGATCCTCACTTTCCTCACGATGCTGAGTGGGCACCGGTCCTATACCCGGGACCTAAAATTCGCACCCCATGGGTGGGATCGAGCCCGGGCCGCTTTCCGTGGCCAGGGACCAAGGCATGCTGCCTTAGCCCACTACGCCACGGCGCAGGACATAATTAAAGTATATATCCACAATGTTTTTTTTTTAATTTAATTCGTTTTTAAAGGCTTAACAAACGTCTAAGTTGTTTTAATGTTTATCGGTATGGAAATATGCCGTGGCCCCTTTCAGGACCACCCTAGAGGTCAGACCCACATTTTAAGAATAGTTAATTTAGGGGACTGGACACCGAGCGAGATAACGTACCTGGTAACGTGTGAGCCTAACATTCCAGCTGGTCACTTTGACCATGATTTTTCTGGTGGTTTTCCTGGGTAGTCAGGCGAATGATGGGATGACCATGACCTTTACGTCCCCATCATTAACTTTCGTCTGTTTCAGTGTATAAGGCACCGGCATTCAGTGTGTTGCGGTAGCATGGCGTACGTATAGTGCGCTTTTCATGTTGGAAATCCCTTTCTGGGCCCGTCTAGGACCACAGTGACCTCCAGGGGATGCGGGGGCAAGGCATGGAAGTCGGCCCCAGGAAGTATTCCACATAAAATTGTTAGAGACCACCTTCTTTTAAAGCATAACTTTGGGATCTGATTACTCTTCGAGTCGTTACCTCATCTCTCCCCCATGGATCATGATAGAAGGAAAACCCCTCGATGGCCTTCTTGGATGCTATGCTCTAATTTCTAAAGGATTCTCCGGCAGTGTGCTTCTAGAGAAATGGGCCATGTATATTTATAATTGTTTTTTTTTTTAATAAAAAAGTGCTTATTTATTTTAGTTAAATGACATCTTTGTAAAAATTAAATGCATAAAGCTAGGTACCAACTGAAGATAACGTGGTATGTCCCATTAGCCTTTATTAGTATTATCATCATCTTTGTCATTAATTATCATAATTAATAGGTGTGACATCAAGTACTAATTTGTAGTAAGATGTGCAGAAGATGGATTAATTTTGCGAGTTAATACGTAGCTCCGTGACAGAGTGGATGTGCATTATGCTGTATATAGTAGTATTTCATAAAGCAGGGGCCCGTGTTAATCAGAGCAGGGCATTGTGTCAGATACTCGTGTAATTTAGGAAAAGGCTCCGAGAGTAAGGCTCGAGATACATGCAGATAAAGGGAACAATAAACAACGCTTTGTAAGAGAAGGCGGGAGTTTGAAACAAAGCGGAAAAAGGAAGTTCAAGTGTATGAGAGAAGGCAAAACATTTTAAGATGATACAGCACGTACTTCTGCACTCGCAACGTACATTTGAAATGTTCATTCAGAGTTTATTTTCCTAAAGGGACTTAACATATTTTGCACCTCTTGGCTCCAGTTTTCAACAAAGGTATCTGCTTGCTCCAGGTGTATTCCCTACTGCACGTATCGCACAATTCATGCGCTGCTGTGTAAACGAATACGCCACTCTGTGTTACCAATAAGCCAGTGACAAAGCTTTTATACCGTATAAAAGCTAATATGTATAAGAAGGCTACACTAAAAATTTTTAGAACGTTAAATTTCTAAAGAGAAGGAATGCCTGTAGGTTATTCCATTTGCTCATATGGTTTTATCATCATTTGAAGCTTTTATGTTCATCCAAAAGTGAATTTCATTCAAGAATCGTTCCGGGTTATTATCTTACAATTTTAAATCATCATTAACGCCTAATCAATGTGAAGATTGGATAAAATGCGGTTGACGAAGAAACTCCATCAAATGCAAAAATTTGTCATTGACACTGTGAATTTAAAAGAGATCGGATGCCCAAGAACTGCTGTTGGCGATAAGAATATTGCTGCTATTTGAGCAATGCTTGAAAACGATCGACTGACTCCTTATGCATTTATTCGAGTGACAACAGGGATTGATATGAGCAGACCTAACCAACAGTTAGATTTTGGAAAACTTTGTTGTAGATGGATTCCCGATCAAAAACGACAACGAATTTTTATTGTTGCAGAAAAACGCTTAAAAATTCGAAAGCGGCACTTAAAATTTCATTTGGAATGTCATCGCTGTTCATGAATCTGGGATTTATTGTTATGATCCTGAAAAGAAAAGTCGGTCGGCTCAATGGGTGTTTCAAACAGAACCTAAGCCTACAAAAGTCTGACGAATTTATAGTGTTACTATAATGGTGCCAGTTTTTTTTAAAACAGAGCATTATGCTATTATTAGAAGATGTACGTAAGTACCATTTATGCTGATATCTATTTACCACAATGTTTTGAAACAATTCATGAAAAATTCTTAAATTAAAACTAATTTTTCATCCTGGCAACACATCGTTGCATACTAACAACTGTGTGTCTAGACAGTCAGCATTCATTCCTGACCTAGCAACTTATATTACTTTTTTCATAGATGATACAATTCGTGGAATCATCGTGGAATTTTCATCAACAAAGCAGTGTAAAAGTATAAAAACCTGGTTCCTGTAGTGTTCAGGAAGCCTCCATCATTGTTTTAAGAGCTAGTTCCACCGAATGCAAACAATATATCGATGTCAAAGAGAAATAATATATAGACTTAAACAAAGCATTAGCGTATTTAAAAATAATATTTTCTGCACTTTCTAAAAATGTGCAATGACACCCTGTAGTAGACATGGGTGTAATCTCAAGTAGTATGAATCAGTGTAGAATTCATTAAAGTAGACAATTTGTGGCATTAAAATTTTCTAGGTATTGTTTAGTTCTTGAAATTTTTAAGAACATTATACTTTTTCAACTCAAAATAGCTTTTATTTTTTCAACCTTTTCTTATTTTGCTTTATACTATATCAATAACAAGGAATTTTCTGACACAAAAGTGGAGAGACAAATCAACTGTATGTATTAGCCATTTAATCCAGACATCCTGGGTTCGATTCTCACCCGAAGAATAGAAATTACATATTCTTTTCTAGATTATGGAGCTGTCAAAGGATGTTTGTGTGAATTTAAAAATAATCCAATGATTAGCACAGTAGTTAACGAAAGAATATAACCAACGGTTAATTTTTCCATTGCCAAAGTTTTCAATATTAAGATATTAAAACCAGAATGTCAGAGGAAAAAGGAAATCAAGAATTAAAATAATCATAGAAAAAAACTGTCTGTATGAGTGAACGGGATACTGCTTTGCATGCAGTTAAAAATTCACAATAGTATAATATCCAGAAAAACAAATTCAAAGAGGAATTTTAAAAACTTGCAGATAATATAATGTTTCGTAGAATAATATCTGAAAATTATGTTATTTTTTCCTGTAAATTGTACTCTCAAAATTTGAATTTCAGTGTTCAAACATCTAAAGAAAACATCTTTTCCTAATTCAGAGTTCCTGCAGGATACAAAGTTGTAGCAGCTTGTTTTCTGGTAATGTTTTGTTTTTAATGAGTAACGGCTATATAAGTGGCTGTACTGAAGCTAGAAGTAATGATTACAATTGCAATTTATTTGTATACTTATGTGTTTTCTAATCCAAAGAGGAAGAGCTCGAATATTGTTTGGATAACTCGAGTATATGGTTTCTGAATCCATTCGCAAGTTCATTTAACACTCTTCGCTTTGCTTATATGTTACTCGGTAATCTAAAGCAAAGAAGAAAGTTTGAGGTAAACAGAATAAACCTAAAATGGAAGCAGATCTTTTCTGTAAGTCAAAACAAATTACTTCCAGCTATTATGAAACACTGCATATTTGTTCTTTCTTCATAGGTATTGAGCCCTTAGGACTGTGTTGTACTCGTTTTCTTTGAAATATATCAAACTGACACATGATATCTGACATTTGGCAACTAGCAAGATCCCCCAGTTTCGCTCGCGTCGTTGTGAAGTTCCTTCTCGTTTTCTTGCTATTTTCCTGAATATTATTATCTTCATATACTTCTCTCTACCTCAGTCTCTCACACAGTTTCTCCCTTAACCCCCCTTCCCTAGAATATAAGATGGAAGTTGGAATAGTTTAGCTACTCGAATATTTGGGGCATAAGACCACTAAGGAATACTACTGAGTGTTCTGTTTTGTTTAATTCACTATTTTGCCGCTTCACGGTGAGCATATTTAATCTGCTTCTAGGACGATTTACTGGTTCAAACAGAGACGTGTTATGAAGTGTATGGTATAAGTTAAAGTGGAACGAGGTCTGTCAGGACTCTAAACTCTTTCTATTAACCAGAGCGAACAAATCTTCGTGGTTATTGTCATTAGGGCAACACCCTGAGTCTAAAGAGCCCCCCCCCCCCGCCGAGTATTAGGCCACTTACGCACGTCAACCCATACGGGAAGGTAACCGAAGAAGCTCGGTGGGGACGTTAACGCTACAAGCTAATCAACTAATACTGGAGAACTTTGGGGCATCTTCCAAACTCGTGAATCATTGCCTATCGAGACCAACCCAATCCGTATAGTTCTTCGGGAAGGGCTCAAACGTTCGGCGCAGGTTCCATGAGTGCTAGAGATTCGCAGTGCTCACACCACAGCTACTTCCTCTGAGCTGGTAATGGTATAAGGCAGTCATATTGTAATAGGAAACCATGAAATGGTGACGAATATTTTTTTTCTGTTGTTTAGCCAACGATTTACCGATGTTAATCTATTTCGGTAGTTAATTACAATCTTTGGTATTGGTAAGCGATTAGATAATTTTCGGAACCACGCTGCAGAAACATTTCCGGCACATCAGCTCACTCAAAGTTAAGGTTAAATTTGGGCTTCTCATTTTGCGTAATTTGTTTTGGACTGCTATTAGATAGTATACGAAACACTTATTGTTGTGAAAGTACTGTATATTTAATGGCAAGTGTAAATCTAACTAGTTAATAGAATCTTTCTCTTTTGCTAGTGATTTGGCCTAAATACATACCTACTGCTTAAAACAACACAACCTGGAGTAAGGCCCAGGGAGTCATTTGGTTTAATTATCGAGGTACGGTGCAATTATACACCATTAGTCTGCATTGAATTGCACATCACAATTTACATACATTTATATACAAAAAATGTGTTCCTATTTATCTAGCTTGAACTATGTACAGATTATTTGGTTGTTCTTTAGGCACACTCTCAAGTTGCTTGGCGCCCAGGCCTTTTAGATCTGCTGGGTAACCCTTTATTCAGCCTAATCCTTTTACATTGTTTCTTACCCCTCTTCTCCTTGTCGTTCCTATTTTATTATGCCCCTTTTCCTGGACCATATTTCTTTTGCTTTACTTAAAACTTCCCTATACTTCTTATTCTCTTTTCGTCTTTCCCTGTTTTAATTTTATTGACTATGATAGCAATATAATCTCACCCTACTCCTTTTGCCACCACAGGGGTTATTTCTGTACATTATATGAAGTAAGATACTATGTTTTCCCTTCCAGCGCACAATTCACAAATTCATTTTTCAGTGCCTCTTATCCCACTTAAGAACATTGACTCATTTTTATTCACGGGAATCTGCTCTTTTATATTGTAAATATGGTCAGCGCACTATTTTCTTCCCTATCTTATATTTGTTGTTCCATAGAAAGGTAAGTTCTAAGTTTCTACATATTATTTGTCCACGTCTTCTATTCTACACTTTACTCTCCGTAGGGGAGGGAATCCGTCCCCGTCAGCTGCTGTGGTTCGCTGTGGATCCCTAGCACTCGTGGTACCTCTGACGTTACTAGAGGAACCTCGGGCCGAACTGCTGACCCCCTCCCGTATGGGAGTTGTTCGGATTGGGTTGGACTCGAGGGTCAGTGGTTCCCGATATCCGTGGTAGATAGGGTACGTCTCCGGACGTAGCACTCATGGTACCTCTGACGTTACTAGAGGAACCTCGGGCCGAACTGATGAGCCCCACCCGTAGGGGAGTTGTTTGGATTGGGTTGGACTCAAAGGGACAGTAGTTCCCGATCCCGTAGAAGATCGGGTACCTCTCCGGACAGGGTTGAGTAAAGCCATATATTCCCACGTACTAGACTGCATAACTAGTAGGTGTGATGGATCACCAGGTGGCCCCACCGAGGTTGATCGGTAGCCTTCCCCTTTGGCGTTGGCGCGCGTAAGTGGCGTATCCACTTCCATCCCGTGTTGTGTTTTCAGAGCAGATGGGGGGGGGGCGCTTGTTAGTCTCTAGATCTTGCCCTATGGAAAGTCCGACGGAGGTGCCGGGCACCCTTTTGGGACAGCTCGGTAACTCCCTGGTCTTGAGAAGGGGGTCGGTCTCACATTGTGAATGCTGCCCTGGCCTCATATATATATTATACATTTTAATAATTTCTCAAGCCATTATTGTTTCTTCTAGTCTGCATATCTTCCTTTCCTCAGAAAACTGATGGCACGTTTTGCAAATCACCTGAAGTACTGCATTGAGGTCGGTGTAATGTGACTACTATTGTATATTTTTGTAGGTCTCCGATAAGTGTAAATTTAAAAAAAATGGGATATTGGGGAGATAATTTGTTGACATCCAGATATACGTCTTCCTGTTAACGTAAGTGCAAGTAATTTCCTGGAAGCTCATGTTGCAGGAACAAATTGTGTGACTCCTTGTAAATTATGTTCTCCATACGCGTTAATATGCGCTGACAGAGGATTCATTCGGCTATATTTGTCCGCTATTCATTCATATTTAAAGTCTCCTTATGTTGATGAGATACACACATGCTAAGAGGAATCTGTGACACTCTGCTCTGCTCTTCAACCATTCTCTAAGATGGAAGTTGTGACGCCAGGAATCTCCAAGATGATACTACCTGCTGTCCCTAGAGATTAGTCTCAATTCTCTTACTGTTATGTAGATCCGCCCTTGGAAAAGTAATGCTCTGAGCTGCTCCCTTGTATTTCCGTTCTAGTTCCGGTAGGTTATCCTCTATTGAAGACTCCGCGCCATGAGAAAAGGCTACGCCGTGGCTCAGTGATTAGACCGCTTGGCTCTCACCGAGGCGACCCGGGTTCGATCCCAGGTGACCGCAAAGTGAGATTTATGGTGGACAACACGGTGTTGGGGCGGGTTTTCTCCGGGACCTCCGGTTTCCCCGGCATCTCATTCCACCGGTGCTCCATCTACATCTCATGCATCATCAGTGTCACCGCCTGCGGTGCCCTATGTAGTAAAAGCGGGCGTTAAACACTACACATTTCACATTTCTGCACCATGTTATCGGGACAGTATATAAGGTGCACAATTGTTTTTGAGATTAATGTGCTCTACCGCTATTGTATTTATTCCTGTATGGCATTAATATTTTGAAAGCGTTATAGGTTTAATTCCTTTTCTGTAAGTGTGTCGATTTATATACACCCACTTTGGTTTGTTTACGTATCGTACGTACTGTGAGTGAAATTTCTGAAGGGTGCGGTTTATTTTTGTTGTCTCAATTCCAGAGTTAGCTGTGTCTGCTTGCTGTCTCACGAAAGTTTTTGGTGTGTCACGAAACAACTTTTGTTTGCGATTTTGTTTTGTAAGGAGGCCCCCACACCTACCGCCTCTGGTGACGATCGTCCTCGGAGATCACGTCTCCCCTTGCACAGCGAACTAAGCGTGCTAGGCAGAGGTGACGAGGTGCTACGATAGTGAAGGGGAAAATGCAATTTAATAATCGGTTTCAGCGTTAGATATCAGCGCGTGCGTTGCGGCCTGGGAGAGAGCTCTCTGAGTACCCTTGATGTAACAGGTGAGAGATGGTCAGTAGGTTAAGTGGATTATTACCGACGGTGAAGCTAGGATTAGTATAATTACAGCAAAGTCATGCCTGTAAACAGTAAGATAATATCGGAATTGTTCATGGGTAAAATTAATAATATTTACCATGTGTTAAAACCAATGGTAATATTGAAGCATGGGCTTGATATTGGCTGTATAGAGTAATACTAGAAGGAACAACAATTAGTAAGGCATTGTGGTAAAAGTTATTAGGATTTCTGGGGATTCATTCAACCATTTATCCATTAGCTCAAGGGTAGTGTAGTTAAGACGGCCGATATGTATTTAGAACTTCGGCTGTATTTCCCATTATTAATTAAGGAATTTGGCCCTACAGCGTTTAGCTGCCATAGATTGTCAGATGTCTGAGAATGTCCATTGTCATTTGCTGCGAAATTTGTAGAGTTCAAGACATTCGGCTTTCAGGATAAGGGAGAATCCCGGAAAAGCATATAACTCACTCTGAGATTCGAACCCGGGACTTTTTGAACGTGAGGCAGATCGCTACCACATATGCTACATGGGCGGGCACTGAAATAGTGATGGCAAATCATGGTACTTTCCGAATAAATAATAGAGCAATCGAGTTTGGTGGTGATGTGTATGTTGGGCAAACTATTTGGTCAAACGTAACCCCTTGCTATTTCGACAGCAAGTGCTATTATTTGCGGAAAATATTATCAGTGGCATGTGGGAGATTATTAATATATCAAGTCGTTGGTGTAAGAAGGTGTGTTCAGCAGTATGTGAATTATTTAAACCGAATTACTTTATTTTTGAGAGTTCAGTACCAGTTTGATTGATTATATGAGAGCTCCAAATGAGATTTTTCTATTCTGTCTTTCTTTTTTGTCGAGGCCACTCAAACGAGAAAGGAGCGAATCAAATTAATCCACATTTGCACAATGTTCTCTTTATCTGAAGGTTGCATTGTTAAGGGTTTAATTTATATTGAAAAGGAAACCTGTTCTTGACACTTTTCCCTTAATACGTGCGTCAAAAGCCTCCTGAACATCAAAGTAACTGACTATAAAGCTTTTGCTTGCGTTACATAATCAGCTTAGATTGATTTAAACTCGAAACTGTTTTTCTTAAGCTGCTTGTATTTTGCAGCTCTACTGTTAGAAATGTATTTAAAATTAAGTAGAAAAATATTTAAATATATAAAATATTCAATAACTTTCACGCTCCAAATTAAATTCGTTTATTAAAAAACTAGATATCCTTAACAACGAATAACGTCTCATTACCAATTAAAATTATTAATTTTCATGTTATTGTTATATTTTTATCTTTGAGCATTTTTATCTCTGAAGTTGTAAAACCTTCGTACATTGTTAAACATAGAATCATTAAGAATCCTAACACCTTCGGTTTAACATGCCAGGTAATAACAAATGAAATGCAGCTGGAGCAGACGACGCCTCATTTACAATCATATGGAAACGTTCTCACCTACCTAGGTCAGTTATTAATCCGAATTATTTCGTAATTTATTTTCTATAATTTATAATGTCAAGATAGCATAAAGTGCTGTATGTTGTTCTTAGATAATCTTAATATAATACATTATCTAATGCCATAGAATCAAGATTATGCATATGTTGCATGTACTCGTCCTATATTACACGTATAATACTTTGACTTACGGGACAGTCTCTTAGAAAGTAAATTTCTTGTACCTTTTCTTTTCATTCTCAGTGACATTTTCCTAATTAGAGTGTAGGGGGATTAGTTTAAAGAAACTTATGAAAATTAATATCTAAGTAAAAGGTTTATAGCATAGAGGTGCCTATTATTTTTTTCTAACGTAAGTATAAAATTTCCTTTAGGTATTACAAAACGAAAGTGTGATATGTATTATAAAGTGAACTCCACTAACTATGATGTCCGGGCTTGTAGGCCGTGGTCCATTTTTACTACCTTCCAACGTTTCGCCGAAGACTGCGTTCGGCATCATCAGGGTTCTAAGTATATAGACCCGGAGTCCAACACAAGACTGTATATTATAAAGTGTCTAGTTGATGTATGTTCGTGAATAATAGCCAAGAAAATGCATACTTCTCACTAGTGGTGGGGTGATATTACGTTTTTAAAAACTCCATATCAAGACAGATTTGAAAGCATTTATACTCAAGAGACACGTTGTAAAAACTAGAAAGGCAATATCTTCTCACAGTTGTTACTCTTCATAATTGAAGCGGTCAGAAGCAGAAGTTGCTAAGTCATTGTGCTGGAGAGCTGCTAAAAGTCTGCAAAAGTAATTTTAAATACCAAAATAGTAATAAAAATGAAAGAATTTTTTGCGATGGGTCCGTTTGGGAGTACCAAGTACTGTGTTGAAGTGTTTCTCCCGGTTTGCATTATGTAGCATGTGTGACAAGATATTTTATTATTAGGACTTGACTTTTAAATTTAAAATGGATGAAAAGTTGTTAAGTCACTTGACTTAACAGCTTCTGATTCTTAATGTTAGAGTTTTTCCATTATACAATATTATAATATGCAGCCATGTATAACCTATTACTTTATTTTTCCCAATACGCGTCTACTATGGACTAATCCAGTATTCACTTCATGGATTGACATACAACATTGTCATCAAAACATCACTCCGTCTATACTACATAATCTTCTACCTCACTTCCATATGTCATTGTGTCATAAAAGGTGGTAGCTTCTAGCAGAGTGACATGTTAATCTTCCGAAGCCTATTTGGTATTTTTTTTCGCACTATCACATGTCTTATGTAAGACTTGAAACCTCACTACTCTCCTCAAAAGAGACTGGGGACGATAAAGTAAGGAAGACATTGTGTGACGAAGTTCTAGTACACATCCTTTTTTTGGAAATACACATCCCAGATTAAAGTGAATTCAGATATACTTCTTACAAGGACATGGTGGAGGGCATCTTTGATGTAAAATACTTCAACAACTGGAGTGTCATCATGTTCCACGTTATCGGTCAGTGATCGTTTGACATAGACATCAATGGGCTTCTTCTGTAGTGAATCTTTGATCAGTTTCACCCATGTGGAAGGGACTAAGACGTTGATCGTTTCCTCTTCTCAATATTGCCAAAATTTCTGTCAATGGGCATGAACGAGTGCCCTGGTATTGGGAAGTAAAGATAAACTTTCTGACAGCGCACTTGAGGAATGTCTAAAAATGTCTAATGTCTAAATGTCTAAACCAAAATATATCAAAATCTGATATCAAAGAGCTTGGGTAGCACAGTGTAGCTACACCACCAAACGGCTAATGCGGCAACTACTTAACATCTAACTCGAAAAGGCTGACTTAACAACCTTTGTTTCTAAAACTGATGCCCATTCAAAATGCCAGGGTCATAATATTGTCGCGAGGCATTGTTGGACGAGCGCGGCCGGCACGCGCATAGAGACAGTTAGTGCAACGCGGAGATAAAACTTGCCGAAATGGAGAAAGAAAGAGACAGAAAGGTTAGAAAGGTCTGAAAGGTTCGTCTTCCTTCTGGTGCCGTATTGATTGTTAGAGAACATTCCACTAATTTCTAGAACAATGAGTGGAGATATAAAGTAAGCCGTGACTAGTTTATCGGGAACAGTTGTAATTGGACTTGATAATCGTGTGCATGCAGCAGTGATTTGAAAGTGAATTCTTTTGTTTATTTACGTGTGTAGAAGCCACGAGAGACTATGTTGCTGCAAGGGGGTGTATAAAGAGCGTCTTTCTACGGAAATAAAGAGCATTTTGAATTTCTGCAAACTTGACTTTTAATTTTAGGAGCTCATAAAGTCATAATATGTTCGCCCTAACATTCTCTGATCCGTAAACCTTTTAGCAGCATTACAGAACTGGTATTCAGAGTGCTTATATGCCCGCCTCGGTAGCGTGGTGGTAGAGTGTCTGTTTCACGTTCAAGAGGTCCCGAGTTCGAATCTCGGTCAGGGTGAGTTACCTGGATAAGGTTTTTTCCGGGGTTTCCCTTATCCTTCAAGACGAATGTCGGGTAACTCAAGCGCTACTGACCCTGGGCCCATTTGAGTATCATTTCACCCATTACATTCATCATCCGATATGACTTAACGTTGGAGGACGTAAATTACAAAAGGAAAAAAAGAACCCTTATCATGTGTTTAACAGGATTTCTCAAAAACATTGGCTTAATGAATACTTCAATTACCTGTGTATGTTCTTATCATTTTCAGGTATTGCTGTGCATCATATTCCGACAGTGAGTGAAACTCGAATGTTGCTTTTTCAACGGAGGTTCTGTAAACTTCATTCGGTGTATGACTGTAAGTAATATGTTTCTTTTTTTTGTATTTTGTGAATCACCTTTACCTATTCATTTTTTTGCCTAAGTTAGAACTTCTCCTTTAACAGTACTATCCTTAAAATAGTTGTACACTTCATTCATGCTTCATTAAATACCAGTTTTAGATTGGTAAAACAACATTTATGGCAATTAATCACACTGTATACCTGTAAGGTGAGTTTGTGACTCGATTTTAACACTAAGAAAACCGCTAAAGTGTAGAAAAAAGGAACAAATAATTATATACTGTATTATTTAATGTCTTAAATTCAGATTTTTTTCTGCTTGATTCAGACCGGAGTGGTAAATGTATTGGTTGAGGGCAAGTCACCAAACCAAACCAGTGCAGAAGCGTAATTTAGTGTGTCAGTTAAATCTCAACTCGGTTAACGCTGCATATTACAGGAGTACCTGCACTCCTATTGTTTGGCATATTTTCATTTAAACATAAGAGTTTATGAAATGCTACATTTATTCACTCGCAGTAAAGCACAGTTACATTTTTGACATAACAAACAATAATAAAACATATTGAACCTCACACGATCTTTTCTAATCATTCAAACTTACCCATCTTGTTATTCAGGATTCAGTTTTGCCTAGCAGTTATTTCAAATTAAGCAATAAATGTGAAGTTAAATAACGCATTTGGCAAAAAAAAAAAAAAACAAAAAAAAAACACATACTAAACACTAGTAACGTGAAATACTAAACACTAGTAACGAATACTAGTAACGTGACTGCCTCTTGGAATGGAAACAAAAGACAGGATGAGAAATTTTCAAGCATCTTCTTTAGAATTATACATATACCCAGAAACTATACACATGAAATATGTATTTCGCAAACGTCAACTCCACGAAACATTTATTTAATAAAAGTTTTGTGTTTTAATGAACTCACACCTTGTTCTATAATACGCATATTGTTTGACCCTCACGTTGCACAAACTTACACAGAATTAGTTACTTAGAAGATTTTAAATAAAGCTCAATTACATTTTAATATATTCTATGTATGCAAGATTTTAATAAAAATTCATATTCGTTCTTTTTAAAAATATATTGCATCATTTTTCAAGTTAACTGTAGTCACATACTCGCAAATTTTTCTTTGTATCGCATTATTTGAAGCCTGTTAATTATGAATTGAATTTATTCTGTTTCCTTTGTGGGTTAATACTGATTAGCCATGTGCTTCAATAATCTTTACATTCCTTTTCTCACCTTTTCTTCTTGGGGAAGTGCAGGTTAATGTATTTAAATTTTTTTTTTCTAAAACATACTTGCTGAAAAGCTCAATATCTAAACTAGGTATGCTGTAGAGTACTGCTCGCTTTGGGTAGCTAGTGTAAAAGCAAAAACCTAATAATGATACGACAATAACGAATGAACCACTGTCAGGAAACAACAGCTACAAAAGTTATAGCCATTTAGAACTTTTTCTGTTAGGGTGACACATAAATGTTAAAAATACAATTATTTAAAGTCTTTACAGTTTGCCTCACGTTATTTAATCATTAGTGAGATGTTTTGAATTTTAAGTTCATTCCTTATTCTCCTCCTGAATTCAATTGTAGGTATGCACACTTACACAGAGCTTACAATTAGAAATTTCCTTATATACATATGACTTTCTGTACGCATTACCAACGTTCGGCTGATATGTACCGCACTTCACACAGAGATGGCGCCTCTGGACCGGTTTGACGGATAGCATCATATAGTTTAACTCTAGACTAGCTTGCATCCATAGTTATAGGCCAATAGCTTGTTTAATCTTTGAATGAAGCATTTTAAACAAGACAAGTGTAGAGATATCATGATAATGGAGGATTTGAAAAAAACGGGCAATGATTAAATACTTCCATTTGAAAGGCTTAACGCCTAAAGATACCAAGTAGTAAATGGACATTACATTGAAAGTCTCCGTCCCTTCATATAAAATGATTAAAAGGTGGGTTGGAGAGTTAAAATGGAATGTACGAGCACTAGTAATGGGTATCGCTCTGGACGCCTGTGGAAGTCACAACTCCAGAGATAATTGAAAAAAAAAAATATCGTTTAGCCTGGAAGACCGCAGATTGAAATTGTTTGAGATAACAGAGGTTGTAAACATATAAAAAGAACATGTAGGTAATATTTTAAGTAAAGTTTTGGGCTTTCAAAAGCACTGTGCAAAATGGGTGCCACGTTTGTTGTAACCTGATCAAAATTTGTGAAGAAAACCTGTTTCTGTTAAGAATTTGGAGATCTACCGTAAAATCCCAATGAATTTTTGACATAGCTTATTACCACGGATGAAAGTTGGATTCATCATTACACTCCAGAAAATAAATCATAGGTCAAAACAGTGGATTGCGCCAGGTGAACCAACTTCAAAAAAAGTAAAGTCAATTTTGTCAGCTAATGAGGTTATAGCCAGTGTTTTCTGAGATGCTCAGGAAATTATTTTTATTGATTATTTAGAAAAAGGTAAAAGTATCACTGGTGACTACGCAAGCTTACTGTAACGTTTGAGTGATGAGTTGAAAAGAAAAAGACCTCGTTTGGCAAAGAAAAAAATATCTTGTTTCTTCACGACAATGCTCCAGCCCATAGTTCTGTCATTGCAATAGGAAAAATGTGCAAATTAAAGTTCGAATTGCTTGAACATCCACTCTATTCGCTAGATCTAGCACCCAGTGACTATACCACCTGTTCCCGAATCTCAAACAATTTCTTGGAGGACGAGGATTTCACAGAAACGAGGAGGTCATTGATGTACTAAACAGTTATTTTGAGGACAATGACAAATCGCACTACAGATATGGTTTAATTAAATTAGAACACCAATATTGCAAATGTATTAGACTTTGTGGAAGAGTGCGTTCAGAAATAAAGAAAAAATTAGAACGTCTTTTATTTCTTTTTATTGTGACTTATCAGCCGACATTCGTTTATTTTCATATAGCTTCTACGGACTATTCTTAGAATGCTTATCTTTATATTAGTCCAAATAAACACCATTAGAAATAGTTCGGTTGCACGTTTTGTTATAAGTAAATGAGTATTGGAGGGAATCCAATCAATATTCAGAAACCAACGTAAACGCGCTTTTTGGAAATTGGTAGTTTATTTGAAATAAGTTTGAGTTTTTTTTTTTTTTTTTTTTTTTAAGGGATCTACATCTTTTGTGTATAGGTTTACATCGGTTGTTTAAGATCACACAGACTTTCTTCTGAGTGAAAATTCGCAAATTTTTCCATATAATTCAAGTTATGCATTTTAATTTCCATATAAATATTTTAAACATGTATTATAAGTAAAATTGTTTGAGCTGTTTTAAAGAATGACAAAAATACAGAAACATTCTTCATATAGAGGATGTTTTGGTTTAGATCATTTTCGTTCTGCGTAGTTTAAAGATGCTCAACTAAAATGTCAAATTTACTATTTATTTTATAATTTTTCTGCACACACAGCACTTATTTTTTTCCTAAAAATGCCTTCTTTTTTATTCAGGTGTAGTTCCAAAGAAATTTTGATATCGACCTTTTAAGTGGAATGCGATACTTGCCTAGGTAGCAGAAAAAGTGAAAAGAAAATGAGTATTTAAAATGAAATTACACTTCAGAATAGCCAGTTATATAGTTTATAGTAGTTTTGTCTACTGCCTAATGAATTTTAATTACCTATTTTGAATAAATACTGTCTCATAAGTAAAGTCGTTTTTTAAAGACAAACAATTATTCGGAATGTGTTCTGACAAGTAGTTAACTAATTTTCAAAGTATAGGCAATTAGAATCTATGGTCTTGGCTCATCGTTTAGTGAGGTTTATTATCTCACAATAGTACGAGGACTGTTCAATAAAGAATGATTACAACTTTTTTTTTTTTTGATAACGTACCTTTACTCATCCTCATAATTTTGATGGTCCTTCTCAAAATAATATCCCCTGAAGCGATGCACTTGTCTCAGCGTTTCTGCCAGTCTTCAAAGATATGCTGGAAACCATTTTTTGAGAGATCCTTCAAAATCGCCTCCGCAGCCTTCATCACTGCTTCTGATAATGGATAATGCCTCCCACGAAGGCGTTTCTTCAAGTTAGGGAATAGAAAAAAGTCACATGGGGATAAATAAGGACTATAGAGAGGGTGAGGGATGCACTTCACGTTGATTTTTGCATGATATTCAGCAACAACATTGGCAATATGCGGCCGCGCATTATCGTGGTGCAGCATCCAGCCTGTTTCACGGAAATGTGGTCTTTTGCGCCTGATATGGACTTGCAATGTTTTCAGGACAATGTTTTGTCCAGTTACTGATGTGTGTGCAGGTACAACATGCTGATAAACCATTCCATGAATATCAAAGAATGAGATGACTATAACTTTCCCAGCAGAAGCAACCACTTTTGATTTTTGGGTGGTTGGTAATGAAGGAGATTTCCACACTGAGCTTTGCTATTTGCTCTCAGGATCAAAATGATGTAGCCAAGTTTCATCAGCAGTGATTACGATTGAAAGAAATTCCGGATCTTCCTCTAACATCAACTTTAACTGCATGTTACCTCCATTGCAGCGGTAGGCGATACTGAACATGTCTGAACTTGCCTGGTTCTCACAGGCGGGAACCAGGAGTACCAACAATGAAACTACTATGACGTGTTTGTTTCACATTAAGCTAACAGTATATAATAAGATTGAATTTTAGTGCGAAAAATTATGACCGTAAAAAATTATGATCATTCTTTATTGAGCAGCCCTCGTACTTACCATTCTCTGGTTTTTGATGCGAAGAATTCAGTTACACCAACTTGCACTGCTTCAAAGTTGTCAATTATTTTCCACGTAGGAAATGGGCCATGGATCAAAAAGGATTTGATAATCTGACGGTGTGAGATCAGGGATGAATGCTGGGTGTGCTAGCAGTTGGATTCCTCTCAATTCCTGAATTTTTTCCATGTTGTTCTTGCAGTATGGGTATTGCATTGTCCTATTGCAATGGAACTCTATTTCGGTTAACTAATGCTGGGTATCTCCGTCTCAAAATTTCATGAAATCGTTCCAGTTGTTGAAGGTAAAGATCCGCATTCAATCGTCCATCCGTTTAGAAGAAACTCCAAGTGAATCGTACCTTCAAAATTCCAAAAGACACAGAACATTATTTTGGGATCGAACTGATTTTCTTTTTAACGATGACTTGGACAGGTTGGCGGGGATCAAGCCACTGTTTTGAAGCATCAGGGTCTCGGTAATATACTCATTTTTCATCACAAGCGACAATTCTCCTGAGAAGACCATCATTCATGGTATTACGGATAAGCTGACGACAGATATCCACTCTAGTTCAGCCTGTTGATGTGTCAGTTCACGAGGTACAGATCCACAGCTTCTGTATGATTTTCTAAATGTCATAATGTGGTGATGTATGGTATCCTTTGATGCACCAAGTTCTTCTCAAAGCCTTCGGATACATTTTTGCGGATTTTCTCGCGAAACTTCACGTGTCTCCTCAATATTCAATACTTTAGGTCTTCCAGAACGTGGTAATTCTTGGTATTTTGGCCTCTATTGTTAAGACGTTGGAGCCAACGCTGTTTCACACGCTCACTAACGATACCTTCCACCTCACACTTTGTTTGAGCTGCGGCAGTTTGTTTCCAGTAGTGTTTTAGAAGGACTCTAAGTTCAAACTTCCTGATCTGCATTTTGTGATTGCTTATTAACAACGAATGCTCACAATGTACGCAGCACTAGCTATTATATCATTTAAATAGCATTACAAAACCAAAGAAACTTAACACATTTTCCAAAACACCAAAATAAAAAAAAAAAAAAAAACCAACTTTCCTTATGAGTGCTAAAAAAATCAGCATATCTATTTTAAAAAGTTGGATAATTGGTTTTAAAGCGTGAAATCATCAATGGCTGCATTTGTAGGGCACTCATTTGAAGTAAATGTCAGTGAAATTTTCCACTGACCTCGAACGTTATGTTGGCAGATAGGCAACGGGCACCAGATGGAGTGAATAGACATTAATGAAGATGTGTGACGAAATACCTCATCGTCTATTATGTTCTACACTACGCTACAACGTGCTGCAGTGCGTTGTGGTTTCCTTCTACTGCGTAATCAGAAAACATTGTCAATTTTATATTTCTTTATAAGTTACTGCTCCCACTGTACTATACAGGGTGTCCGATTTATCCTAAGCTATAATAATTATGTGCATAATTAAATATAAAGAATTTCTGCATTCAGAGACTTACATATTTTACTACTTGTAATCTATTGTTACAGAAAGTTTACATTTCATGGATCTTTAAAGAGTTTTATTCTAAGAAGTTGGACGTGCAAAATTTTACAGCACAGTTTTTTTCCAACTAAAAAAAAAAAAAAAAACAAAAAAAAGAAGAAAACATTATACAACCAAGATATTATGCTACATCTGTTCCCCCTCCCCACACTCATACTCATGCGCGTGCACATACACTCACACTTTAACGAAATCTCAATTTAAATGTATACATAGCTAACAATTCCTTGTAATTTTCACAGCTCAAAAATTTATCTTAAGTAACTGCTTTATAAACAATCATTTTAAAATATTTAAATATTCTGTTTTAGTTCTCTCATTATAAATATACACATTGATATTAAGACTGAATACCTTTATTAGGTGTTTATTTGCAGAAAAGATTTTGTTCCATATTAACTTTGTACTGAAACTTGTAACTGTGATGGAATCTTCTGCAAGAGATCTGCCTTTTCTCTGCAACATATCAGGTGCCAAGTTGACAAAATGGGTCTGAACACCTGGAAGGTCTTATAGATCCTGTTTTTGAACCGTACTTTTAGGTATCATAAGATTTCAGATATCACTGCAAAACTTCGGGTTTGCATGGATATAAATCCACTTTAACTGTCCAAGAATCATTTGAAAATTAAAGATAGTTAAATATATACCTATAAGTTACAATAATTGTTGAAATGGATAGAAAGCTCAACCCCACAGATTTCGGCATAGTACTACCTGTGCCTTGTGTTCGTCCTTCAGTAACTAACTTTGCACAATGTATCATCTTGTGTACAATACAGAAAGTTATGCTTCTCTGTAACTTTTTATCAAAATGTACTTCATTTATGCACTTCGCGTGATGAATTTGATGGGAAAAGGAGCTAATATAATTTTAAAAGGTGAATAGTTTTGTGTTAGCTTTAAACTTGTATACTGTGGATGACTATGAAGAAAACTTGAATAGGTATTCACAATTTGAGAAGAAAGTATTAAGTATTCGAGAAGCCACAAGAAAAACTAGAAATATCACGAGAATTGTTAACGCTAAACATTTTTTTTTTTTTTGTAATTTACGTCCTCCAATGTTGTCATACCGGACGGTGAATGAATTGGGTGAAATGATGCTCAAATGAGCCCAGGGTCCACAGAGCTTAGAGTTACCCGACATTCGTCTTGAAGGATAAGGGAAAACTCCGGAAAAATCCTTATCCAGGTGACTCACCCTGACCGAGATTCGAACTCGGGACCTCTTGAACGTTTAGGCAGACATGCTACCATCTACGCTACCGAGGCGGGCCTTAACATTTTTATTTCACGTAAATTATGTAGTTTAACCAGATTTACATTTTGTGCAATAGGACTTCATCTTATCAGCTGCGGTTTACCAGTTATATAAAAGTTATTCAGAATGATTAAGACTTATCAGGATTTTTTAAATAATTCAGAATATAAATTTTATATTTCTCATAAAACCAAAATATGAAGTTGGTAATTACCAGAATTGTGATATTCATAAACACATACAGACACAAAAACACATACACACAATGTACACAAAGATAGTCATTTTAGCCGTAAGGCGAATATGTGTTTCCAGAGAAACCTTATTATTTAATTTTTGAGTGAAATACAAAACTTATTAAAATTAATAGTACATAACCACCTTGTAGCGTTGCAGCACGGAGTATTACACTCTACCCAAAATTTGTTAACGAGATTTCATTAAAACAACAAAATAAATAAAATAATTAACAAAAGCTGAGTTTTATGAATTCTGGAAGCGTTGGAAATATTTGAAATTTTTGTTTTCTCTATCGAACAGAAAGTGCTTCTATTTGGATACCCTTGAGATGAGTAAATAACTAATTCCTCATGGAAAGAAGACGTACATTTATCATTCAGAAACGAAAATTAACAGAAGCTCTGAGTGACTGTAAGACGGACTGAAAGAAAGTAGGAAGCAATTTTAATAAAATGCGAAAGTTTTAAAAGAATCGATACCCTAACAATGATAAGAGAAGCAAGTCCCAGGCAGAGCCTGGCTAGACTTGAAATGAAGGAACTGCGGGGTGGAATAAGGGGGGGGGGGGCTGGAGGACGGCTCCAATTCTTGGGGCGGACAGGGGTGGCCGTAAATTGTTGGGGGCTCTGTGATTGTCAGCCCTTGTGCTGAAACACCGAGCCAAACAGGTGGTTTCGATTGCCCGGCACACGGGCATAAATTATAAAGTTTAAAACACATTTCCGTATACCAAGAAACATGTGATAGTTGATATTTGCAACTGTTCACAGGTTTCATAGGTGAAATGCGTAGTGAAGAGCTACATCACTCGTTGTGAGAAAACTAATAAAAGTTTAATGATGTGTTTACAATTACATGGACTTTCTCTACGTATTTTTGCTTATTTTTATATGTACTTCACGCTAATCAAGATAAACTCTGTAGAAATGAGTTCATTAACACCGCTTAGTGAAGCTACAGGTAATATAGGGGAAAGATAAATTTTAAAATGATAAAAAATCGGGTCGGATATGCTTGCGTATAAATTTCATGCTCTTTTCATAATGTCGCAGAAATAGCCAATAAATGGAAGCACTTTAAATTACAATAGTGTTGACAATGGAACTATTAATAATGGCTATCTGGGATATTACTACTGCCACACAAAAAGGTTATTTGAAATAAATTGTGCGTCTTGAGAATTTCTACACTTTATGATTTTACACCTATTAGCCAAACAATCCTCTGTAACTTATTGTAATCGCAATTTTGAGGGTATAAAGTGAAGCTGTCTGCCAATGTAAAGGTGTATACTGTCTTTACACCACGCAGCAACTGTTTTGAATGAAAATCTTTAGGGACATTGAAAAGGTTTCGGCCATTGCCTTGTTCTGTTATTGTTTATTGCACTTGTAATGAATATAAGCACTACATAAATATAAAACGCAGTTATATATTTATTCTGGCATTTTCAATTAACGATGAATGTATTTCAAGAGCTTTAAACTTTGTTCGAAAATATTCGCGGGCTCTTTAACATAACTACTCTTACTTTTGTATCGATTTCAGCAACCTTTGAAATATATTGACATTCTTTTTCAACCTTTGTGTATAAAAGTTGGCCTTTAAGCATTCAATGGCTTGCCCAAAATTGTAAATTGAGCACTTCTAGTACTTAACCTAAACACATTTTGCATCATTTCAATCAAACACTTGTGTTAAAATTTCAACTCATACTTTCAGTGGCTTGTTTGGCCAGATCTTTCATGCTTAGTGTCGTAGGAAGCGTCACTAGGTGCTCCGCAGTAGGACAGACATCCAATAGCATTCGAAGTTTTACTGAAAGATCAGTTCTCTATCGGAGGAATATTGTATGTGCATATAAATACCCCATGTAAATAAATATTACAAAGGTTCAATGGTGAATACCTAGCTACAATAGCATCATATTTTGTTAACAAAACCGATGTCCAAGAACATTTTGTTTACGCGCTAGGATCTTTGAAATATCGAGGATGATTATATATATATATACACTCTAGGGTATCTACCAGGGCAACCCACACAGAGTAAAGACTGACCCCCCTCTGAAGACCAGGGAGTTATCTAGCTGTTCCAAAATGGCGCCCAGCGCCTCCGTGGGGCTTTCCACAGAACAAGACCTAGAGACTAACAGGCCCCCCCATCTGGTACTATGGACTCAAGACGAGATGGAAGTGAATACGCCACTTAGGCGCGCCAACCCCAAAGGGGAAGGCTGGGGCCGCCTGGTGATCTAGCACACCTTCTACTAGCTATGCTTGGCTAGTACGCGGGAATATATGGCTTCCCTCAATCCCGTCCGGAGACGTACCCGATCTCCTTCGGGTATCGGGAACCACTGCCCCCTCGAGTCCAACCCAATCTGAACAACTCCCATTCAGGGAGGGGCTTGAATGTTCGGAACGAAGTTCCTCTAGTAACGTCAGAGGTACCAGGAGTGCTAGCGGTCCGCAGCACCCGCACCACGGCAGCTGAAGTGGAGGATCCTCTTCCCTACGGAGATCGAGGATGATATAAGGATGACAAGAGATAGAAAATAAGTAAATAAAAAAGATACATGTTTAATCTATTATTGAAAGTGCGTAAAATGGCTGCTGCCAATTTCAATGGTTTTATGCTTCGCCCGGCTATGTGATGTTATTTCTCTTGGACTAGACTACGCTACGGAGGGGATTCGACACGGAGGTTCAAACTTGGTCTATTGTATCAATGCCCCAAAGTGGAGCACCCCGGGAGAAAGGATGAGGCCAGAGGAGACAGAGACCGGACGGTTTAAGGAGTCACTGCAGTGCAGAGGGCAGGGTCCCTACACTTTACTAGCTAGAAACTCCCGTCAGGCCAATGCAACTGGTATCCTATCCTACTGTGTTCCAAAAACATGAATGTAACTTGTAACTTGCCATCCCACTCGGTAAAACTATGAAAATGGGTGTTCCCTGGTTAGCTAGACGAATACTCGAACTGAGTCTGCCTCCGTGGCTCTCCTCTCTCACATTTTCTCTCGCTTCGTTTCCCTCTTACAAATTATGGGATGACTTTTTTAAAAAAGAAAATAATATGTATGTATGTATGTATGTATGTATGTATGTATGTATGTATGTATATATATATTTCTTGTTCCTTATTTTTGCAGTTTTTACCTTTACTGCTTTGTTTTTCTGTATTTTTACACATATACACAGTACACATAAACATCCATATTCAATACGGGACTCGGAACCGGAACCTCTAAGCTACGGAGCGTCAGACATACCTCTAGCGACTACGGCTACAAGGATTGGCAATACGGCGCTGTGTGTTGGTTGACAGTGGGCAGATGAGGCAGAAACTTGCGATTTGAAGCTATTCAGCTACGCCAGATACCGTTTCTTCAGGCGGTTTGGACGGGTCCTAATGAGCACTTCCCAGCCGGGTGGTCAAGTAGAGGACTCTGCGCGTCTCTACCGCTTACGTGTTCCAGTTCTACAGCCCATGCATATTTAATGCCATTCCTTCATCTCATCCGTTCCTCCCGGCTATGTATCCATTTTTTTACACGGCGAGGTACTAGTAGTCTCCGGCGTCCCAGTCGATAGACACAAGCTGAGCGAATTTTCTTATCTCCTATTTGCAGTAATTTCATTTCCTTACATTTCAGGGTGAAATGATCAGGCGAGTGGACTGGCCACATAGAGATCTCTTTCCGAGGGGAGAAGCACATAGATCTTTTAAGGGTTCGAGCTTGCCGCCCTGAATATGTTCGCCCCATGTCCTTCACTTCATCCTTTTGCTCTGAGGTTTTCAAGAACACAATAGATAACTGTGTATATATGTGTCAAAGCCCTCCTCCGCATTCTGTTTAATGCAACATACCAAAAGAATCTGAATTTTTTATAAATATCTTATTGGACCTGTATCTGTGATAATATAATTAAAAATGCAACGGCAATTCGGTTAAATACCAAACTTTAGGTTTCATTTCAGCATTTTCCAAGGAATGAATGCGAAGATTTCTAAAGAAAGTCTCCAATATACCTTTACATAGAAAAGTTTTCAAAAATGTTTCCAACGATTTTAATCAAACTGTCATATGTTTAAGACAGGCTTGCAATGTTCATACAGCGAACAGTTAGATTCTGCAACACTTATTATAGAAAGAAGAAGGGGTAGCGGGTTACGTTATGTAATCAAGAGTGCGCCCAAGGATAGTCAAGTGGAAATAACAAGTTGAACACAATTAATTACAAGTTTGCTCGTACATGTTTTGATGACGTTGGAGTTATTTCGCTATCGGCAGTTTCTTTACGAAAATTGCAGGCACAGTCTATAGACACAGTAGAAGTTGCCACCTACCGATCAAAGCACCGACTGCACTACCTTCCCTTTGTGTGACGAAGTGACTGCCAGCATACTGTGACGTCATGCTGAGAACCGCTTACAAGTAACTTGAATCTTCGTTCGCTGTATGAACATTGCAAACCTAGTTTAACATAAATGTGTATCTTGAATTTTCTGGGATTGTGCTCTGATGTTTTCTTTATTCTCAATTGCGTTTACTTAGCTGGTTAGACATCTTACCATACAAAAATGTAGATTACATTAAGGCACCAATTTGTATTTTTTGGCGATTTAAGCATTTGTTAGACATTTCTTCGCAACTATTTTGATTTTTAAATACTTACACTTTTCTCATCTTGGGTTATATTTTCTTTTTTTTACTCATAGTCATATGAAGAACATAATTTTAAAGCTACGTGCAATAAAAAATTCTAATATTTTCTTTTCCTCGATTAACATGATGTAAATATAAGAATAGGTTTTGTGACGATAATTTGTTGAAAAACATAGTGAAAGGAAGGAAAATTTAACACATCAGTTTCTTTATGTATTATGATACCATTCTTTTGTTTCTTAGGTCATGGAAGGAATGGAATTAAAAAGAATCTCATATTGCATTTATATTATGTCAATTATCTGAAAATTTAATAAATAAAACGTATGTATGAAAATTCACTACTTTCATTTGAGGCTGCAATACGAAACAGTTGAGAGAAGGAATGCACCAACATTTTTAAACATGATATTATGATTTGCGAGTGAATAAGAAGGATTCTCCTACTGACTTAGGGAGACCACAAAAAAGTTCACAGTTAGAATAGCTGTGTCTGACATGGAATCGAAACCGGGACATTCCAATACGAGCCTTAAAAGTTACCTCGGAGCCAACACGCTCAATATTTTGCATGTGACTGCAGTGCCTTTCTTGCGCAGTTTTTCTGGTCAGTTTTATTGCCTTATCTGTAAGAGAGCTAAGATAAATGAACAGTTAATAAAATCTACAATTTATTATTCATTGGTATTCGACGTACTGAGGATCTATGCAGCCAATGTAGCCTCTTAATGGCGAATAAATCAATTAACTAGACCTGCACATTTGGGGAATCTCCGTTCCCCTGAGCTTCTCGACCTAAATGAAGAAAATCGATATTCGGTAGATCGAAATACTTGTCCTCTCTCCTCGCAACTTTGTCTTTTAGAAAGCTCTCGTTAGAGCTTGCAAATAGCTTTGCTTTAGCCCTTAATTTTCTTTTTGCCTTAAAATTCAGAGCTCTTCAGTCGCTGCTCTCTGTTATGGATGGAAGGATGGTTTTCGTTTCGACCTTAGAAATTTTAAATTCCACCTTAACCTGGTACCGTTGGAATATCTTTGTGAAGATTTTTATTTGCTCCTCTCTTTCTACGCATAAGGTCTTATAATTAGGTATGCAAATAACAGGAATTTTTATAAAAGTACAGAGAAGTAGGCAGCGTACGAGGAAAGAAGCTAAATATGATGGTAGTCAAAGCGAGGCACAATTTGTGACGTAAATGATCTCTTTGTTTCTAACGTGAACTCTTGGAGGATAGAAATTCTTGAAACAACAATTTTTGTATAAAAACATACACACGGATTTTTCTGCTCATTACGACTCCGGTACTCTTGTTGAAGGCAAGCTTATTTTTCAGGCCTTCTCGGTTAACTGTAACAAATATCTATCCATTGCAAATTTACAAAGAAATGATAAGAAACCTCATAATTGTAAGATACGGAAACAATATTAGGTAATAGTTTTGTGACCTACTTTATAGTAAATATATAAAATATTTTTCTCCACCAGTTGTTCAATAATCTAATTTAAGTGGTAGTGCTGCTTTCTAAGTCATTGGTTAATGCTTTTTTGGTAAAAGTTGCACGTATGTTTATGTGGTGTGATAGATAAGAGAGAGAGAGAGAGAGAGAGAGAGAGAGAGAGAGAGAGAGAGAGAGAGAGAGAGAGAGAGAGAGGAGAGAGAGAGAGAGAGAGAGAGAGAGAGAGAGAGAGAGAGAGAGAGAGAGAGAGAGAGAGAGAGAGAGAGAGAGAGAGAGAGAGAGAGAGAGAGAGAGAGAGAGAGAGAGAGAGAGAGATGAGAGAGATGAGAGAGAGAGAGAGAGAGAGAGAGAGAGAGAGAGAGAGAGAGAGAGAGAGGAGAGAGAGAGAGAGAGAGAGAGAGAGGAGAGAGAGAGAGAGAGAGAGAGAGAGAGAGAGAGAGAGAGAGAGAGAGAAGGACCACAACTAAATCTTTTGATACAACTCTACATGTTTAAATTGTTTTTCAATATTTATATACATAGAGCATGAAGAAAGAGCAGTTAAAGATCGTGGTAATTATATTTTGGATGGAAAAAAAGCACAAAATATATTTTATTTTGACACAAGTTCGTCGAATGTGGCACTTAACACTATGAAAGTTAAACTGCCTGAACTTGATTAATTCGAAAATGCCAAAGTTGGACGATGTATTTTATATACTTTTTGCATTTTAACGAGTTCTACATTCTTGTCCATACCTTACGACTTTTCAGTAATATAGATGTTCCAAATTTCTATCGGAATGTAGAGTTCATAGGATATTCAATACATGCATTCAATTTATCACATTAATATATGTAAATTTTATATTTTAATAAAATTCATTTGAGTCATTTTTTTTAAAAAAAATGTTATAATGAATTTTTTATATGTAAGTGTTAGTGAGGAGAGGTTTTAAAAATCTTCACCTGATATGGATCACTGAGTTATGGTATTTTATAGGTTTCTCGGATTTTTTCCTCCAGAAGCCTCGGTGCGTTATTTCAGGAGAAACCTCAACATCGAATTTTTGAGTGAAATAAAATAAATCCTATACAACTGTAGTGAAGGTGAAAAGTAAGACTTCGTATCTAAATATCTTTCAGCAACATACATATTTTCTTTAATATACTTCTTCCCAAACAGAGTTTAACAAGAACAAATACTATAATTCTTTATTCAGATACCTCTAACCGATTTTGATTTATTTCGTAGTTAATATATAAACAGTTTCTTCATTTTACTTTTTTCTTTTCCAAATTCATAAAACGAATTCATATAGGTTTATTGGCGGAAAAATAATTGGTGTTGATTTTCTATAATCCAGGTGATATGGCGAAGAAATTTTATTTTCTGAAGATGTGGAAAATAAAATGAAGCCAAAGCGAAGTCAAAGCGAAACGCTCAGTTCTAAAACTTCACAGATAAAGAAAGAGGTATTTCAGTAGCATAGAAATCTGTCAATGCAGCATGTGGCTTTTATTGGTTGTTGGGGCAACTTGGTTTAAGGAAAACCAGATCTATTTCTTTTTCGGTAGCTGCCTATTAGGTCTATTTACCTTAAGAAAATAAAGCTAACTTTAGTAGTCACACTTTTGGATCAATATCTAAAATTGGATTGAATCGTTTTGTAATGAGCAAAACACATTTTTAAGCCGATTAAATAACAAAGTATTGTTTAAACAGCTCATTGTTCTGCATACAATGTACAGTCGATGTTGATTGAGACAAAAATATTCGTAAAATATTTTTTTAAAACGAATTATGGTTCTGAAATTGTTTGGAAGATCGATAGAAAAAATGAACAATGGCTTGCTATTTTAGAAGAATAAAAACTTGAAAATTGAAACCAATATGAATGGTTAACTCCACAAAAGTTACATATTTAATGTGAGGCTTAACATTAGCATTTTACCCATCTGTTTTGATTTACTGCTAGGCAAAGGTATCCAGAATGAAAAAGACTTCAAATGTTTTTTCACGAAAATTCAAGATACACATTTAATTTTTATTAAAATACCTTATACACATATTTTAATGGAAATAAAATGTTTGTAAAGCCAATCAGGAACTACAGCTGTGGTATTTTAATAACAGCTTCTCAGCAGACGATGAAGTATTAGTGAAAGCACAAAATCATGCCCTCATATTAATCACTGGTTATTAATTGCTCTTGTGATTTCCATGTTGTTACACACTAATAACTATGAAATTTAGACAAAATTCCTGAACGAGCACTGAAACACCACGAGAAACTGCTTAGCCTACTAATATTCAACATCCTCCACGGTTGAAGGCACAAGAGGGTTCCTTGCCAAAAGTACAAGCTCAACACATCTTAGAGATTTTCTAATAATCTAGTTCAGTAATATTGCCAGAAAATGCACTTGCCCAAAAACATAGAAAAAGCCCTTAACCTAACTGAAAAGTGCTTAAAAACGGAGGTCTCCCAAGAAATACTAAGAGCGATAACCACAGAGACCATCACGTTATCACGAAGAGGAATGGTTACACACACACACACACACACACACACACACACACACACACACACACACACACACACATACATACATACATACATACATACATACATACACAAACATACACAGACCTTCACACACATACACACATTCACATACAGTTATATAACGATGGATCCAAACTAGGAAAAGACGGATCAATTGTTGCGGGAATGCACTGAAACTGCCGACTTTTCTCCACATACATACCTCTAGGAAAACAACATCGCATTTGACGGGGAAATAAAAGCAGCCTTGAAACCTTTTTAAAAGTCGTCATATTATGTGATTCTCGAGCTACAATATCAGCTTCACCAGCACAGAAGTCTCACTTCACAAAGCAATGGATAACCTCTCAATTAGATGGCCAGTACTCTTGCAAAAAAAAAAAAAAAAAAAAAAAAAAAAAAAAGGAAGAAAAGGGAACTTTAATCCCACTTTACTTTACTGCAGCACTCTTTCGTTCGTTCGAGCGGAATCTAACATACACCAAACGATCATGGAAAACACATCGAGACGTTCTAGAAAACAAAATCAGTAAATATGAATGGAAAGGGATGAGAAGCAGTTGCTAAATTCCGTCTAGCTACAAGACATGACTGCTTGGTCAAACGCTTATACCACATCGGAATACTACAAAGCTGAAGCAGTATGCTCTGTAACTAAAGTATTATGGACTCTAACCACCTCAACAGTTGCTCCTCTTTTACAACCATTAAAGTCACTGACAAATACTGGGAGGCGAGAGAGAAGATGACCATAACCCCACAGTGAAACATTCAATTGTAAATTTTACTTTCTTTGATTTTTAATTTCTTATTTGTATATTAATTATTGACATATATTTAGTGTATCGTAATTTTTGTGGCTAATGATGCATATCAAAAGATTTGCATTAAATAAATAAATAGTATTTGAGTGAAAATCCTCTGAGCCACTTTTGAGAAAATATTTTTCGAACAACTTTGTAAGTGACAATTTGTGGTGGAGAAATTTTGTTGAAAATCTTAGTGTCATATCCTTTAAATGAGCTGAAGTTAAAAACAAAGGTTGGTATTAAGTTACTTTTCGTTTCTGAGTTATGATTTTCACAGACAGGCGCACATATGGAACTTTTTCGAAAAAATGTATATTCTAATTGATTATTGGGTATAATAAAAGTGGTGCGGATTTAAAGTCCCGGGCATAGGATCGGTACCCGCTCACCATCGTGTGGAAATTGAGGAGCTACGCTAGGCAGCGGACCCTTTTCAAGAAAGCCAACTTTCCGGCTGGGGTGCCATGATGCTGAGAACATATTCCTGTATCGGTAGGATGATCGCCCACCTCTGTCTTGTGTATGTGAGCTTGAGGTCGGCAGTCGGGTTGGCAGCTATTACGCCATGAGGTTGGGGTAGAATAAAATACTTGCTGCAACTATGAGTTGAGATGAACATTTTGAAAACACCATTAGTCTCGGACGAGATAAAAAGCTCAAATCCACCCATCCGTAACGTAACAATGTTTGTTGGTCAGAATAAGTTTAGTTTAAGGGAAACAAAAGCTGTTAGTATATTGAAGAAAATGAAGTATGAGGTGTGTTCGAAGAGTGGACTTTGAAGATCTTGCATTTATGTCGTTGACGGGCCACCCGAGAGGTAGGGGGAGTGAGATGAGCTGAGACAGAGGCTGGCCAGAACTAGGAGGTACGACAGCAAAGAGTAGGGGGGGCTCCTTGTGGGGGACAGTACTCGAATACTACCTTTGATACGGAGGACGACGGTTTACAGAGAGCACCCCTTTTCCCTGTCATGCAACGCTGAGACCTGCGACGACACCTACAGCACTAAAACAGCCATGGAAATTGAAGGTGAAATGACATGAAAGTGAAGTGAAATGGAGTGAGAAACCATTCCAACATGCTTATAGCATTTCTGGGAAAGTTCTCATGGGCCAAGAAGCTCGGGCACAGCGATTGAACCCATGATCTTCAGAATGTGACTCACATTGCTTCATAATGAAGGAAATACACGTAAAACCAACAAATAAATATCTCATTATAAATTTTCTTTCGTGCTAAACTATATTCAGATTATTAATATTTGCACACTTTTAAAATTTCATACTTGAAAACTGCTTTCAAGCTAAATCTTGTATCATATGGAAGAATTATAGTTCTGTTACTATTTTGTTGTTGTTTATCACGTATTTATTTGTGGTAATAAAACAGGTTGCATGTTTGTTGCCTCAACCTTTAATTAACATTTCCAGGTAAACACAGTGGTTTTAATCCAATAGCGTAATTGGAACGGTCGCTGTAAGCGGCGGCGCATGTCCAACAAAGGCAAATAGATTTGGTTGACTTTCAGGGTTGCAAAATTGAATTTGTTCCGCACATTTTCGTGTATATTTGAACAAATCAGCTAACAGAATCTGAACCGAAGTTGTCCGACGCTAAAGGTGTTCGCTTCGATGAAGCTTAAAGCCAGCCATGGTGTTTACATTGGGGTGATTTGTTCCCTTTACTCTGAGTTTCTCCCTGCTTTAAAAAATTCTGAGTTTCTCCCGACTATAAAAATAATCAGGTGGCCTTAGAGAGAAACACTAGTGAAATATGAGGCTCTTGGATTTTGTTTTTAATTTACGTCCTCCAACGCACAGTGTTTGAGTTTTTAAAGTTTGAGTCGACTTTGGTACATGTCAGTTAAAAAACTGATTTAAATGAACTGGACTGAACTGTAGTAGTAATAGAATTGGATTTAATTTTCCCTTTTATTGTAGATTAAAATCTGTAGGTTTATAATATTATTTGCTTTCGCTATTAGTTTAGCTAAACAACCCTCGTCTTTGACCAGGGGCAGTAGTTTTTTTAAAAACTAAGTTGCGTTTAGAAAGATTATCATCTCTGCGTTAAGCTCCAAAAAGATTCCTTTTCAGTTGTAGTAGTGTGTTGTACTTCTATTACCCCTTTTGCGTTATTGGTACTTCGCTTCCGAGGATCAGAAGCTTATGATGATGGTACTTGATTAACCGAGTTTTCCTCCATCTCCATTTGTATGTTTGTTTTCTCCCTGCATGATGGGTTTTTCTCATTCATGGATTCCGCAGTCTTTTTATTTGGTGTTTCCACTAAGGTACCACTAGAGTAGGGCAACATAATGCCCACACCCATGGATTGACCTGCATGGGGTAAGGTTATATAATGTCGGGTTTCTCTACAGAGATCGTTAATGACATCATAGTTATCACCCTAGTACCATGCAGTCTTCGGTACGGTGCATTTGCACTTTGGTGCACTTTCATCAAGCCAATACTTATTTATAATGCAGAGGTAATAATTACAACAATCAGTTCTAACACAAATCACCTAGAAGTATGCCAAAATCAGGCCCTGAGACTAATAACCTGTGCAGCAAAATAAACTTCAATCACGGCAATGCAAGCCTTAACTCGGAACTATCCAATACATCTAACTTTAGAGGAGCAGGCACTAATACAACATTAAAAAATGTTGCGGTTAAAAACAACAAAATGGGAGAAAAGATTACTACAACCAATCAAAATCAAAACACAAACAAGTTTCGTACATAAAGTTATCGAATTAAAAACAGATCCAAATCTTCCTAATTCTAAAGAAAACATTTTAATCAAAGAAAACCCGCTGACTTTTGAACCAATTAATATTCAATTAGATTCAGAACAAATAGTTACAAAATACGAAACTTCCAAACCTGTACTAAAAGCACTAGCATTAGAAACTGTGAATAATAGATATCCCCCTGAAGAATGGTTACATACCTACACAGATGGATCTAACTTGGACAACAACTCAGGAGCAGGAATTAAGTGTGCACTGTTCTCATTCTATCAACCAGCAGAACAAATTTTGATGCAGAAGTAAAGGCTATTCATATTTCACTCCAGCACCTTCTATTTAGAATAGATAAATTAAAAGAATGCTGTCATACTATCTGAATCTAAAGCAGCATTATGTGCAATAAGTGCATATAAAATGAGGTCAATCCAAATTAAAGAATGTCACAAAATGATCCAACAACTTCTAAAGCTACAGAAAAGAATTATATTGCAGTGGATACCTGCACATTGTGCAATTGCTGGAAATGAATCAGCTGATTTTCTTGTCATAAAAGGTGTAAGTTTAATTCAGAACAAAAGTAAAAACGTACCCTTTACATCCATAAAAAGATTAATCAAAAGCAAATATAAAAACAAAACCAATCAATATCTAACAAAGCCAAAGATAAAAAATGGAACGTTTTAATTAAAACTCCAGAAATTATTTCAGAAATCCCACCTAAAGCTGCAGTAGCAAATTTTAGATTACTTACGGAACATGATTATTTGCCCAAACACTTACACAGAATAGGAATTTGTACAAGTCCAAATTGTTCTCTGTGCAACAAAGAAGAGGAAATGACTGAAGAACATCTTTTAACCTGTGAAGCCCTACCTGCCGGACCCACTACACAGAAATATTGGAGAACAAGAGATTTAATGGCTACAAAGCCAAAGCCTAGCATTTGAAAACAACATTTTCACTTTCGTGCAACAGGAAAGGACTTCATTGCACAAGAGTACTGTCTGCCCACCACAAGAAGGCGAGCGGGGTATGAAACGAGAGAGAGACAGAGAGGGGGGGATTTGTTTACTGCGAGATGAGTCTATGAGAGTGCACATGAGTCACCCATGCTGCAGGATCTAATGTTCGTTTGTGTAACTGCAGTGACAGGTTTGTGCATGGGTGAGTTATGTGACAACATTGCGTATTTTAGAGGAACCTAGCATCCTTATCATATCCGGAAGTCGAGCATAAACATCATGCGCACAGCAAAAGTGATTACGTTGCACTCTTGTGATGGGCAGACAGAACCCCCACCTGCTCAAGGTCTTGCAGAGTTTAGGAAGGATCGATTTACTTACAACACAGAGTGCCTATTGCAGAATTTTTTTGCTATTTTTCGAATGACGAATTTTATATTTTTCTGATGGAAGTAGAACTATTACAAACAATACGTTTTTCTTTAACGCACTATTTGGGAGATCCCGAACTGAAAAGTATAAAACTTGAATTAATATTAGACTTCCTAATAACTGGAAAGTCCTTTAAGGATGCCAAGTAAACATTTCCCTGAATTGAATTCCATAAACATCTTAAAAATGTTAGTTAACCACTGGCGCGACAGCCCTTAGAGGACCAAGGCCTACTAACCCGACTGCCGGCCTCACGCCCACTTTACGCACTGCAGAGGTGGACGATCATCCAACCGATACGGGGAGGAGATTTGATCAGCATCTCGGCATCCCCCAGCCGGAATGTTGGTTTCCGTGACCAGCCATACATCTCTTGCTTAGATATATTTATATTTATTTTTTAAGGGCAGCTGTAACCGGGATACTAAATCTATACTAATGAAGTGCTGATAAGAGTAATACGTTTATGTGACTTTTCTATACATAGAACTAGAAGCCTGGATCTATTAATGACTTTTATATAACCCTAAAACATAGAAGGGAAGAACCCAATATGTTGTAGGTATGTCCCCACCATCATTTGTTTGTTATTATGATACAAAATGATTGAAAAAAACATTTTATTTAGTTAGGTAAATAAAGAAGGTTGGTTGGGAGGCTAATGGAGGCTATTGTTTATAAAGTCTAGGGTGTGCTGGACTTGTTAGTTTGAATGTTCTATGGATCATCTCATGGAGTATATAGATTTTTTAAAGTATAATTTGAAGAACTAAAAATATGCATATAAATACACAAAAGAGCTAATAAGAAGTTCAACACAAATTGTGTATTTTAATAACCTATGCATTTTTAAAAGTACGTTTTTACCTATCTCTTATGTTTTCATTCTCAATCAAATGAAGATATTTTAGGCTGTTAGATGAGTTTTAGTAAATATGTTCGTTTTTATTTAAAACTTCACTTATCCACTTAAGTGGATATCCTAATACTATGTATTGTCCTTAAGTCTGAAATTCATTTGTTTTATCATGGAAAAATCAGATGCTGCACTCATATGACTTCATCTATACACCCTTCAACAAACCATTTTTATAAAAGCTTAAGTTTATTTTGATTTACATAAACATTTCTAATGATGGTTTTATTAGAAATTTCCTTGTGGGTACAATACGATTAGGGGGATACAGCAGACTTAGGCGAGAATAAAATCCTTTAAGGCAAGGCTACACTGAAAATTCCAAATTCTATAATAGTAAATCTAACATTATGAAAATTTAGCTACATAATTAGAGTATCATTTTAAGCCTGCATGCAAATTTTTATGTTGCTACACCAAATATTTCATTAATTATTAATTATTTCTTGTGAAAATATTGTAAAAATTAAAAATGTTCTATGCGTCAAAAATTTTGAGATTTTAAATCGAATCTTTGTTTTTGGCTAGTACAGAGCAATTTTAAAAGACCCACATTATTATTTTTGGAATACTCTTGTGGCATTTGTTCTAAAATATTATCCACGTGTTAGCTCTCAAAAGTTTGAAAATATTAACCTATTTTATTACTTAACACCATATAACTTTCAAAACATCAGCATTCACAAAAAAGGGGGATGCGAAGTTTCTTGTTTACATATTACGGTATCCTGTAAGTTTCACCAAGTTAAATGGAAAACTTTGACGCGTGGGGCATTTTGTATACTGAAAAGTGTTAGAAAAAAAGTTTCTCAGAAAATCAATTTTAAAGTCATGATTGTTACTTTTAACCATTGTTAAAGGTCTATTTAAATTGTTACGTGATGGCCTAAATTGGTAAAAATAATAAAAATAGCATGCCATCTATTACTACATACTCTAAGCTACCAAAAATGCCAAAAAAGGAAATTCCATGATTCTCAACATATTCGGCGAATTTTCAGTGTAGCCTTGCCTTAAGAGTTGATTGCTATGAAAAAGCGGAGTAGCCTTGAAATTTCGTTCTGTTTTCATGAACAGAAGAGATAACCTATCTTCCTACTTCTTACCGCTGATCGGGCCCAAATGACCTTGCTGTCGACGGGCCCTAAAACACCACACACTCGCTCACTCTTACACATTAACTTATTAAATCTGTGAGTTGGTTCATTTCTGAAAAAATAATAATCATATTTATTCACGAGCTGTTTTCATTTACGCGATTTTCCCGGTGGCCTTACATTCTAACACTATGTACATTATTTAAGCAAACACTAAGGAGATCACCAGTTTCTTTCTTACTGTTTTTATACACGATTCCGGGTTTCGTTCTTTAAGCATCGCGAAACAATGCGCGATCATTCGCCCCTCGCCACTTCATAAAGGTTTGCCTTGAACGTGTTTCATTTCGGCTGAAGCACTGGCCTACTCCATGATGAAATGCTTACTGGTTTTAAATTGCATATACATACGTATTCTTGGACTTTTGAGCTACGTCAGATGTACAGGAAATACAGTGTTAAATATCAGAAGCAACTCCACAATATAAACAATAACATCTTAATCAGCATTCAACTCGATACAGATCTCGTTGCGAGAGAGCTGCCTAGTATAGGAATGCAAAAATATTATACAATAGCAATGTCCTTTAGTAATTGTTAAATAAAATGCAGCTTAATTTAACAGTTAATAGCGTGTTAATTTTCACCTGTCTTCTGTGTAATCTGCATATAGTATACAGAGCTCATCTATATGGTACGTGAAGCAGAAAGATAAAATGTGGGGCTATTACGTTTATAAGAATCGAAACACTTCCATACTTATCTCTCTCCGAAACTGGCTTGCGCAGAGTAGTAATCAAAAAACTACTTACAGTACTGCACTTAAAGGAGGATTTATCGTACGCATGCAGAAAAAAGAAAACACCCATTAACTTCGCTAAACCAATCAACAGCTTAACCGTTTTCTGCCCCAATATCTCTGTCTCTGTCTCTCTTCCCGCAAAGATATTTACAGCAAGATTAAACTAGGTTGAGACAAATTATATAAGTATTTAAAAATAATTCGAAATGGTTACTTCACAAAAATTAGCAAGTTATGTGCTAAAATGCAATCTGCACTTTTGTGTAAAATATTTTGTTCTTCTCTTACGTTCTGCTGGTAGTAAAAGGACTATTTAGAAGTTCCTTCCTGAAAATTCAACATATACATTTTCATCTGTTAGGAAACTATCTTAAATATAGATAGTAATAACAATTAAGAGACCTCTTCTGTTGTTGAGAAAATAAACGTTTTAAAAACTTTTACAAAGTGTAGTTTTGGGTGGGAGTTCTTTTCGTAAATTCTCATTTTATATCCTTATAGACCTGAACATACGGTATTTTAATTTTTGAGTTATTTTCAAAGACGCATAAAAACAACACATTTTTCTAAATATTCTTTCCTTCTGATTTAGTGAGTCTGAAAACGTGTGTTTCTGGAGAAGTGCACAGTCGGTAAACAGTAGAGAATAAAACTAAAATTGAATTTTATGAGTTTTTGTGATTTTTATTAAATCCATTGAAACTTCTCTTAGCCGTCTCATGTTGAATGTTGACGGGGCATACAAATGGGAGAATCGCTAAACGACTGTTAATTGGCGAAAACTGCGTAGTTTTCTTTTATTTCACTTAGTTTCCCATAGCAGCATATGGCGGCACTGTTGTGGATGTTAATGCTGTATTTAAAATTCTTGGTTTAATTAATTGTGCGACTTTGAATGTTTTTTGTTGGAACTGGGAGACAAAGTGTGGTAGAAGAAATATTCTACGCCTGGGTGTTGTGGAATGTTCGCTAAGTGCTGTGTAATGTGTCTTTCTTGGTGTAAATAGGGGAGCATGGGTAGGTTGGAAAATAACCACAGACACAGGAAACGGTTGAAACTGGATGGTAATTATCTTATATTGTTTCACAATTAGTAATACAATACGCAATTAAAGGAACGCCGAGAAATCTGGTTAGCGAGTTAATACTGGCAAACGCTTCATCATCTGTGAGTGTTTATGCTGTTCGTAAGGTATTCTCTTAACGTCATTCCATTGCAGGATTTATAACTCCTAGTTATATTGACTCCGGCCGTGAAAGCCTACGCTCTCTTATTACAGCATTTGTAATTTATTTACTACATACACATTTAAGACATTCAAGACTAATGTAGTAATATGAATGCTGCGTTCTATCCTAAAATTCGATACTGAAATTTCACCAAAATACGTTTGAGATTCCATGGGTTAAAAATATTTATGCATTTTAGAAAAAATACACATGTGTGTATCTGTCAAGAATGTTGAAGCAAAATTTCTATATTGGAAGCACTTTTCTTTCCCTTTTCGTGTGAGTTTTTGCGGCTATCAGTTTCTTCTGGTCACCAATTGTATCATCTTATTTTAAATGAGAGTCATGAGATTTATTGTTTTCAGGTGTATTTCAGAGTTAAATAAATACAATTTTGGAGAAGTTAAATTTTGTAACAAATAATTTAATTGTATTATTAGGATTAAATTTTACTTGAACTTCCTTTCCTAGTCAATCATTGCAGGTTACCTCCAGCATATCGATAAATTCTTACTTCTTTAATAAAAAGGTTCCATTAATTACATAAAACTCCTTACTCCTGCACGTCTACTCATCACTCACAAGATTACACAACACATATCTCTCAAGATTATTGATTTTCTTCGTATATCCAAAACTTTTCATCTTTTCACATCAAGCAAGATTATTGATTTTCTTTTCTCTAGGAACCGTTCATCATTTTTTTTATTCTCCTTGCATGGCCCACTAATACTCAGATCAGAAAACAAAACTCATTTCAAACAAAAGCTACCGTTACAATGTAAAGAACTATTTTGAAGAAAAATCTCCAACCCCGTATCATTTTTAAATTTTTTGATTTTCTAAAAAGTTATTCTATTTTCATAAATATACCATATGTTTAAGTTACTTTTATGACAAATGATATTTATATTTTGAATTTTCTTGAACTGCCTTTGAGGTCCTCTTCATTCTTACTGTTTCTTGCATAACTGTTAAACCATAAGAGATAAACAAAGCCTTACTGCACAAAAAAGTAGAGCTCGTTGAGACAGAAATTAAGTCAAATACTTTCTTGTGGATTTAACCCTTTCCGAAATATTCTTTGTTATAGGTTTGAATTTTTAAGCTTTTGGAAGGTTATTTGTTTCTTATGCCCTGGACCAGCAAAGAGAACGGAAATTAAAATCCATCTCAGAGAAACCAACACTTACTTTTTTACTGTTGCCTTAGCTTACTGTATTTTCTTATTCCCTTTGTAATATATCGAAGTGTATAGTAATGTACATGAAATATAAGAAAAAGCGTTTTTAAGAATTATTTGGCAGGAGTTTGTAGAGAAAGTTGTTTTGGTTGCACATATCAGGTTTTTATTTTATTTCTGTGTCATCTGCCTCCGGAAGACTGCTACTGGCGTAAAAGGTTCTTAAAAATGATACAGAAAAGCAACTTCTGAAACAGTAAGTAAGTTATTCCTCATCGTAATCCTTTCGTATCACAATTCTTGATATGTACTTTACCCAACTGTGATGTATTTGTAGAAATTTTACTAGAAATACACATGCTGAAGTGTCTTGTGCTGAATTACATATATTCGGTTTGATCTATACAAATTTCTCCCGTACCGCGGACGAAGTTAAGGGATCGAGGCGAGTGTCATTTGTTTTCATTTTGTCTCGATTCCAAGTTAGCTGGATCTACCTGCTGCCTCACAAAAGTTATTGGTGTGCGTATCGTCCGCGATTGCAAACGGCAGTTAGATTTATGTGTATACTTACACAATGGAGAAAGTTCTCTTCATCACCTCATTATTTTGCGTTCGCCTCATTTTATAGCAAACTGGGTGATTACGTCGTAAACGTTACATTACGTGAACCTATACTTAACCTTAGATGCATAAGTTAAATTTTTGTTCAACATGGAAAGAAAAACGTGTTGATTTGAAAGCTTCTATGTATTATGAGGTAGCAAACTTCAATATCGTTTGCATGTTTTAATTGCTTCCTCTTTTGCTGATAAATTATATTTGTGCAACACACTAAATTATGAAACAATTTATTGTCAGAATGTAGATACTTTTTCCCCCGTTTTCCTTATGACATTTATGCATCTTTTTTACTAATTAGGGCCTCGTATGTATAAGAGCGGTTGCTAAACCGTTGAACGCAAATAATGTGATAATAGCTCTAGCAAATGACAAATAAACAGAGGTATTGCAGAGACACAAGCATGTCTGTGACATGACTTATTTGAGAAAGTGCAAATATTTTAAAAATTAAGAGCCAGACGTTATTATTTTAAATAATGGAATTCACACTAAGGCCTCTAGGCAAAGGATTTCAAAAGTTTCCGCTCTTCAAAATACAATTTGCATGAAAAAATGTCAGTTTTCTTTAAAACGGGTGTAATAGTTTTTATTACAGTATCATATGTTAAGATACTTGTCTGATTAATAAAGTGTATTTATGTATTTAATTATTTGTGAATAGCTTGTCAGATTCCTCTCATTTCTGTTAAATGCTTTTTATTTTTGTATAAATAGGAGATTATGAGACACAGATTAAAAATCTGAAAAAGTGAAAGCTACGGAAAACTACAGAAAAAGTATATCAAAATGCACAGTTTGCGACACTGTTTTACGCAGATTTCATCATTTTCTTAATATTGTTTTAAATGTTTTGCAGTTTAGGTGATTTGATGGACAGTGCGAATTTCCTCTTTGCTTTTAACTATAAGAGCTGGTTACGACAGCATACATTTGGATATTGTTTCCACGTGCTTTGTTACTGAAACATAAACTAGCGGGATGGTTCAGGTGGTAGCGCTTGAGCTCACATTTATGGTTTACCTAGGTCAGTAAGCGAATGCTGGCTACATAACGCCAAACTTTTCCTAGCCCTCATTTTCTCTCATGTCATTTGGTTTTATCTTCGGGGTCACAGGTTGTACCACAGTGTTTGGTCAGAAATGTTTTAAGAGAACTGTTTCCTGCTCGGGTACCTTGCCATACTTGCCCGTTGTTCATCGGAATAGGAGGCCCATGGACGGGTTGGAGGTTTTAAGACCAGGGGGAGACAGGTAGTGGCGGTCTGACGTCAGCTACGTCAGCTCTAACCGCCAAATATGCTCCCAAACGAGAGGCAGGTTAGCGTGTGACGTCACCGCGCTGATTTCTGCTACCCAAGAGGAAGGAAATAGTTTTATGTGTTGGGGTTCCAACAGCGTAAGAAAGACAGGAAAAGTATTGGCTATTAATAATATTTACAACTTACATCTTGGGTGTTGTAATATTGATGCTGACTATTTTAATTACACAACAGGTCACAGTTTATAAACAATTACACTTTAGCTCTGAAGGTCAGGCATGTTAAAAAGTAAATAAATTGAAACAAAGCAATTTTCTCTGCAAATTAGAGGAGACCCATTAGAACAAAATTACGTGGATATTTTCCGACATTTTCGGTTTCGTTGTTCTTTAACTAGTTTATCAATGTCAGGACGTAATGTCTGGGTAATTTTTAATCGAAGGCTGTATGTTAGATTGTGGTATTTCGGAGTTTGGAGTTAGCTAATTTTATAACAGAAAAACAATCTTTCGCACACATATGTCGAGCCAAACATACACAATGTCCGTGTGGAAAGTGAATACAACCTCGGAAATCTGGATTGGGGGACATTCTTAAAAATCAGTCAACTCTTTCTTGTGTGTATATTTGTCCTTCAATAAATCGCCACATTGTAAATTTAACAGTACCATTAGTTACGTGGCAGCTACATTTGTCATCGAGTGTTCTACACCTGACTGAACACTCAGATTCTATACTCACAGCGTCATTTATATAGGCAACTTGGGACTACACGGCTCTTGCCTGACGTCACATGCACTGCTGGCCTCGCTCCCGGCTGAAATGCGTCAAAACTCTCGAAGCTGTCTTCCTCTAGTTAAGACCATGTAGTGGCATCCCTGTCGTCATCATATATGGTCGCCCTTCGTCATATCTCGCATCATCTATTTCCCTTAAGGTTTAATGGTCGCAACCACTTCACGGTAGCCATGGTGCCATATTCCTATTCCGCTTCGTAGTCATAATCCCTTAAGTATACTACTTATTTTGAAACACTTTTTAGATTTAGGCAGCGCAATGGTTCTTGAACACTGAAATATTTAATGAAAACTTTGATGTGAGTCTCTTATCTGTTTTCTCTGACCTTCAAAGACAGTGAATCTCACTGCGATGACTTCACCCTCCCAAGTATCATTGGAATGTTTATTTCATGTGTCATTATTCAGGGAAGTCATAAGTCTTCAACATATTAAATACTCTAGTTCTTGAAAGGTTTTTCACTTACAACAACTTAATACTGCGTTAAACAGTTTTGTCTTTAGTCATATTTTAATTCTTCTACACCTGACATATCTTCGTATTTTGAGTCATTATCACTGTCATCCTCATCACCGTTTTCATCCATTGTTTTCAATTATAATTCCTTCAATTTTGTTTCTTCCGTTAGTGCATCTTTTTCCCACAACTCCTGTTTTATTTCATCCACATGAAGACATATCTTTTCCCATTCAATTTGTCCAATTTGCTTAAATCATTGGTGGCACAACATTTCGTCTTTCATTTTACAGGTTACATTTCTGCAAGCAACCCATTGTTTGGCATCTGTCTACATTAATTCTATAGGATTCAGATTCGATTGTTACGCAGGCAGCCTTAAGGTTGCATGGTTATATTCTGACAATATTTGGTCAGTCAAAAAGTTTTTCTGAGGTGGCTTATTGGCTAGAATTAAACCATACAGTTTTGATTTGGTGGTGTTTTCAGCAAACGGTATATTGTGATCATTTTTAGCCAAGAAAGCATGTATCTTCTTAAAAAAACTTCAAGTTGGAAGCCTATTTACTTGTGTATTATGGTAAGAGGGATTATCTACGGCTAGCACCGAGTTAAGGGATAAATTTGTAACTAACATTGTGCGTAATGAATACTTAATATGCGTATGACTGTCACAGTACTTTACAGTCAACTGTACTCGAGCCGGAGGGGGGGGGGGTGTAACTGGCGGAGATTCACACTGCATATTGCAAAGTAACAGGAGTGATAAGGTCGTGAGTATAGAAGTTGGAAGGAGACAGGTGAAAGAAGGATGTACTTGGACTTGCTGATTATTCTATGGATAAAGGTCAGTGTTCTAGAACCATTGCGCTCGTGCAAAACAATTAATTTCGCAGATGTTTGGCAATCGTGTTCCTAATAGACATTTGTGGCTTCTGCGCACCAAAATCTCAGTCCGGCTGACCTACGGTTGCGGAATCTTAAAGAAAAAGTTTTACTGACTCATCCAACAAATCCATTGTTACTAAAAGATGCCATCTCATAACTACCTGCAATAATTCCAAGTCAGTAATTGCAATATGTTGTGCATAGTGGTGCAGAAAGAACACTATACCTACGTTGAACAAGAGGACGGCGGACATCCTCGAAATCTGTCAGGTAACTCTAAGCTCCTTGGACCCCGGACTCATTTGAACATCATTTCACCCATTTAATTCATATACATATATATTCGAAATCTCCAAATGTTATTTGAACTCCATTATTTACTAAACTCTGTGATGGATTTGTTTACTTACTGTCTCAAATTTTAAAATATTTGTAGTTGTTTACAGGTAATCTTTGAAGTGACTTTTGAAAGACAGCATGTATTGGTGATATGCGACAATTTGTAATTCGCAGAGAAGCGTGGGTCTGTATTCATATTAGGTGTTTCTCTTGTTTCCATTTGTTGTTTTTGTATGATCTATATATGCCTAAGAAAGATTTAATTCAATTAATTCATGAAGAGAGGGAAGCTAGGGGGAATACCTTGACACCTTGTTATTACTGTTCCCCGGGCCTATTGTAATAACCGGATGTGTGTGTGTGTGTGTGTGTGTGTGTGTGTGTGTGTGTGTGTGTGTGTGTGTGTGTGTGTGTGTGTGTGTGTGTGTGTGTGTGTGTTTTGGACATGCTCGAGTGAACAGTTCAATTCAAGAAGAAACTTAGGATAGTCGCTAAATTCCATACTTCAGCACCTTTGATGGAGGAAGGTGAAGACTTTCTCTGCAGGCAAACAAATCGCTTATTTGAAAACCAAAATTATAAGCTTTCACTCTTGCAAAACTGGTATCTTAAATATTAAACATATACTTAAAAATGTAGAATATATTTTATATTTCCAGATTTTTAATGATGAGTAACCAATATTAAAACTATTTAATTTATATTTAGAGTTCTTTTACAATAGCTGTGTGAAGAAAATACGATGAAAAAGTGAATCACGCTTGAAAAGTTTAATCGAATATGAAATGGCCTGTGAGTACATTGTCTTAGTTCAATGTCAGGAGTGGTTTTGAAATTACCGATAAATTCACGAGCGACGAAGTCGCGAGGGACTATTTCACGAGACTATTTAGAGTCTATTTTACGAAGAAAACAAATTGTTAAAAGAAACAAAAGTTATTTGATTCCCTAAATCAATTAGACCTACTATATGCGCAAGTTTTCTTGAGCGTTCGGGTTCCAAGTCCTCATACGGTAGGTTTCGCCTATTTCCGTAAACACAGAGGACAACTTTTAAACATGAAATGTGCTACACACTGTGACATCTAGTGGCTAATATGCTAAACTCTCACACGTACGCCATTTCATTTTGAGCAATTTTGAGCTTAATTATTAGCTAACCAGTTTACAACAAATCTGAAAGCAAGACTATGTTGTCAATGTATTGGCTCTCGAAAAGGGACACACTATTTTTCGTCTACCTCCGTATAACCGTGATCTGAATGCAACTTGAGCTGGCGTAGGCAAATATAAAGAATGTTTACAAAGTACACAATGTTAACGAGAGCCACAAATCTGCGGAAACTTGCTAAAGAAGCGACGGATCGGGAAGGATACGCTAAGAAGGTCCAAGAGCTGGACATGCAATATTGGAGAAACGATGGTGTATTAGAAAATACAATTAATGAAATTATTAACACATTAGAGGATACCAGCAATGAAAGTGACGCAGTAGACTTGGAAATCGAAGAACCACAAAGCAAGTGAGTGTTTATAGCTGTCATAATATTTGTTTAATACTTTTATATGTTTTATAACAGTAAATATATAAGCATACAGCATATCGGATGGGGTTCAATTGATTGTTGCCATATCTCATACCTTCGGCGCATTTCTTCGCTTATTTTACCGCAATTTGGCTGAATTGTGTTTTTCAAGGTTCACCACACTGCAGAAACAAAAGCGTGTTAGCTCTTTTTTCTTCTCCTCTGCCCGCACTACACCGTAAATCCAGCGCTCAAGAAATCCTGCGCATATAGTACATTAGCACACGAGTGAAACTTAAACTCACAAGTCACGGTATACAAAACTTTCAGCCATTTTGGCATTTGAAAGTCGCGCTAACAGTCCACGATCCGTGAGATGTATAATCCTTTGACTGGTCGTAAGCATGCAGAATGTGTTGTTATCGTGTCTGAGGGTACGATAACTAAATGATTGTCGCTGTTTTGTATATTTCATGAATCTGATTGGTCGACTTTAACACGGTCAATATAGGATGAAGTCATACGAGGGAAATAGTCATGCTAACAGCATCACTATGGGGAGCTGAAGATCAGAGGTTTGAGTCCCGGCCGTGACACTGACATTTTCGAGTCTGATTCAACATCATACATGAGAGATATCTAACGCTTAGCATTGACCTGGTGAAGCTCAACTGAAACACATTCAGCTACTTCTCTTCTGGAACAGGATAAAAGAAACTTTATATTCCAGGTTACGTATTGAAATGGGTGGAATACATTTCGAATATCTGTTCTTTAAAAAGAGCCTGGCTGCAGCTTTGAACCACGCTATTTCTTGACGGATATTTCCTCTGCATTTGCCCTCTAAAGTCTCTAGCGAAGTTTTTCTAACATAATGTATATTAAACCGTTTCTCAGTAACATAATGCAATATGTAACGTAACCAGACTGTAGAATATAAAAATTCTGTTTTACGATATTTACAACCGAGAAATAAGTTAGTTACTCCTTCAAACATGCTCGTTTAATGTCATTCTACAGGGAAATGTGATGATGATAATGATGAATATCTAATGGTGCTGAGTTACTGGTTCATTAATCCCTTATAAAACTATTCAGGACAAAGAAGGTCATGGGAGGGCACAGTAATTTTATAGAACATTCACCACAGCATAATAGGAACGCAGCAACCAACACCTCTCACCACTCCCCATCCGATCTTGCACCTGTACCTAAAACGTAAGTGCAGAGGAAAGGAATGTCTAGAGGCAAAGGTAAGCAATTCTCACATTATACTATCATAATACGGCTCTTGTAAACAGTAAGTAAAACATTTTATTTCCCTTTAAATAGCCAGAAAGGGAAATCTGCCAGGATGAATAAGATAACTGAACCAGCTTCTAGTGAAACTGCAATGTGTCCTGGGTGTGAACTTGCATATGAAGATCCCCCTACTGAAAACTAGATTGTCACTCTTGTAAAGAGTGGTGGTATTAAGAACGGACGCTTGTGAGGGAGGACGCTTTGTTTGTGACATGTGTTAGTTTTTATCCTTCAATGGCAAAAGGTTCACGCAATCAGTGTACTACATAGCTTGAAAGGTTTATGTTTTCCTTTTTTATATTTTTTATTGTTACTACAGGGGTGAAAGTATTCAAAAAGTCTATCTGATTTACTTAAATAATAAAGTAAATCTAAGAAACAAATAGTGGGTGACAGTCTATTAGTGCCCATTAATTTCAAAAATTAAGTTTTCATTATTTTTTTCTAAATAAGAGTGGCTATTATTTCTATTGACAATTTAAGTATTTGACAAAACGTTGTTATATTTTGTATTCAGGTTATGTTTTCTCAATGTAATAAAATATTTTATTAATCACAATTTTATTATGTTGTAATTTCATGCGCTCTCTATATTTGGACTTTTGCGTCACATGAACAGAATTTTGACCCATGCTAGGGGTAAAAGTCCGAATGTAACACAATTTAATTACATCAATTACCACTTATTAAACAACATAGTACGCTAATGTTGTTTTACTGCCGTGGAGAATAAACATGTTGCAAATTAGAGAGTAAGCGCCAGAATAAAGGGAGAGTAGAGATATTCATCTGAAAACTGCGGACTCTTACCCCATGTTACTCTACAAAAGGAAACCATAACAGAAAACCATGAATAAAAACTAATAATTGTTAAAGGCATGGATGAACATAAAAACGGAGTAAATCTCCAACGGCAAACACAGATAAATATAAATATATGTAATTAACTAAACATGGCCGAAGCCAGAGATAAGATGAAATTTTTAAAAATGGACTAAAAGTTCCAAAATACTTGATACGTATGAATAAATTTATCACTGACAAATTAAAAAACAGCTTTGATCGCTTTTGCAAACTGAAGGTTATATCAGAGACTCCCCAAGATGTGATAGATTATCACATTCTAGCAACACCTGAAGGACCGATAGACCGTTAAACAAGTAGTGGACAGTGGGGAGATAAAACGATAACCGTACGTAAAATTGCAGTGGCCAATGCGGAACAGAGCCAAGGCGATCTAGCGACATGATATACGAAAAGAGGTTACCCGGTTTATTGGAATTTCCTTCACTGCTCTGAGTTTATTCCCGCGGAGAGCGACCACTCTCCCCGTCAGCACGACAGCACCGCTCTCTGCATAAGTCTATCTTGCGAAGTGACACGGGATATTGTAACACTAGGTTCTGTGGTTGCCGCCTTTACTGTCAAATCTGCCATTTCATTACCCTCAAGCCAACATGACCAGAAATCCATGCACACATCTGTTAACGCCGGAAGCGTATGAAACTTGGAGGGAATTCTGGACGCACTGTAAAATTGCATGGTCGTTGTACAGCTCTTGAAATTCAGTGACCTGCATTAGGTGATACTAACCACAACAATGTTTGCGTACTTTGGATCCTCAAAGTTTAAGAATAAATTGTGATGAATGTCTGTTATACATTTTATCAATAACTTAAACAAGAGCTGTATACTACAAAAGGGCTTCAAATTGTTCACGTCCTATTTGATCGTAGAATCCAACAAGATGGTGCAGTGTGGTGGTGTTTCTATCATTGCATCAACTGTATAACGAGGTCTTCTTTGAAGTTACGGGAGAAGTAAAAAATAATCTCCATTCTCAGAAAATAATCGAGAGGTATAGGAAGTTAGTGAGCAATGGCCATGGAATTGGTTCCTCTTTAGCAATCCAGCGATCTGGATATGTAACGTTCGAGTGATTTTGTACATTTACATAAAAGTGTGCTGGAGATCTATCGTGATGCAGCCTCATAACCTTTCAACCCTGTAGTAATATTACCTCTAACAGCGTAGGCTAAAAATGTCTTGTAAATATTGGGTAGGTCTGTCCTGTTAGTCTCTTTGCTAGTAGATATGGCCAGCATCGCCCTTCCATAGACAATTGGTTATATAACCATTCCAAAAAGCTCTGAAAAACCTACGAAACTCCGTCTTTCTCGAACTATGTCACTTTACAGCTCTCAAGCTATTTTTTTTCTTCTGGAGATGGAGTTGTTCTTGAAAAATACTTTCCAACCTACACGACATACTAAGCGTTGAAGTTTTTGTTGTTGTTGTTGTAATTTATGTCCTACAACGTTAAGTCATATCGGACCTTATCCAGGTAACTCACCCTGACTGAAATTCGAACTCAGGACCTCTTGAACGTGAGGTAGACATGCTACTACCACGCTACCAAGGCGGGCTTTAAGCCTTGAAGATCAGTATATTCGCTGATAGTAGTGATTTGTGTATTGTGGACTTGCGTCGCTAGAAATGCAGACGGACTGCAGCGACAGTGACGGACAACGCGTCAACATGCATAGCAGAGATTTAGTTAGCGTAATGAAACCCACTAATATCGCACAGGCATAGCAAATCTTGCGCTCTAAACAGAACCCTCGCTATTAAAGCATGAACAGATGCTATCCTGTACCCCAGAATCTCAGCATATAAATGAACAGAGTTGAAAGAATGCTATAAAAATCTAGTACTGAAAAACAAAGAAAACAGTCTGTGAAAAAGTATGTCAATTTTTATTAATATTAAAATGAAAAAACACACATATAATGTTACATTCACATGAGTTCCACCATTGTTTACTTTTATATTTTCAAATGTATTTTGGATGTAGGATTCTTGTGAAAATCGTGTTGCACCTATGGAAAGTCTGAACTTAAGCTAATATAAGTACTACAAAAAAGTAGTACAAGTACTTCTCCGGCTTTTGTTTTAGAGTTATGGTGTTCACTAACTCATTCTAACTCACTGACTGTCGTTTTCTAAATCAAACTATTTTATGTTTATGTATTAGGGATAACAATGACATAACATCTTAAAAAGGAGCAGACTCTGGAAGCGTATATTTTAAGTACCCATGGTTTCCACGGCCAGTTTACAATTGTTCATGTGTGTAGGCCAAATTATTGAAAGGTAGAGTGAGATTGAAAACATCAACGCCGTAGCCGGGATTTAAATAATTGAATTTTCCAGTCTGAATGTACATTTCCAAAGCGTATATTGTGAACGCAGCGTCATCGAATGCTTCCGAACCTTGTGTCGGTAGCTGCTCATTTGTTTGTCTAAGGCTGTATGTTTCTGGTCAAATTTCAACATAGAATTTTTTGGTGTAATACAAAATAAAAGAATGTTAAAGCTAGTTAGCTGAATTTCACATTACAAAATATTTGCTCTGCATTCTGTATTTACTTTATATTTCTTAATGACATATTGGTAGATGCAGAAAACAGTGTCCCTGGACATATGTAAAACTTAAATCCATATTTACGTTGAAAATCAGGAAGTGTGGAAGGAACTGTAGGGCTAGATGTACCCTTCTATATTCATTTACAGATAAAATATAATTTAGGTATAGGGTGATAATAAATCTCAGTGCTTTATTATTTATTGTTTGTTATTTTTGTTAACATGTTTTAAATAATAAATTATAATTATTATATTATAATTATTATAAATAATTATAATTATTCTCCAGTGCTTGTTTTAAGTTTTACGCAATTATCGTATTTCAGTTTGACAATATTTCGCAATCCCTGTTTTCTAAATTGTTCATTAGTAGCTTTTGGTTAGACTATTATTCATAAGTGCAGTTAAAAGTTGTATTTTGTAAACTTAGACATTAATGTTTTTCATATACCTGTTGAAGTAGGGCGTTTTATTGTAGGTACACTGATGCTAAACTATTTAAGCATATATTCACATCTTGTTATTAGGGAAACATAAAAGTTTTGAGGAAAATATATTTAAAGTTTTCACAACCGTTTTTCTCTCCAGTGATACCACGTGCAAAATTGTTTATTCTCTTTTGTTTGCGTGGAAGGTTCCAATTGTTTGGGAATAAGCTTTTTGTGTGTGAGGAAAATTCAACGTTGCAGAGAAAAGTACATGTTGATGTGGAAGCCGAGGGAAATATAGCAGAGTTTGCTGGAACAAACTAATTACTTTGAGAAAGATTCATGCTGTCAGAATGAAGAAAAGCAGAGGAGAAGCAGACGAAACCAGAGAAGGAAATCTGCCGTTGTTGCGGAAGAGAAAGTATACCGAGAGTGGAAGAATTGGAGAAGTAAAAACTGGGATGATGAAATTTGGAAGTTAAGAGGAGACAGGGTGGGAAAATGTAATTGAACAGACCTATCTGATAAAGTGACTAGTAGAATAAACTTAACATTCGTGTCTTTCATGCTTTAGGCAAGGGTTCAAATATCTTTTCGGCCAAGAGATTTATATTCTTGTTTTTTTCTCAATTCTTAGGAGTGATTATCATAATATCATAAGATTTTGCCTTGCATTTATGGAAAATGTTAGCAAAAGCGTAGCTGAAAACCTGTAGTAAATTTGGTTATAAAACCTTTAGGAATATAATCTATAAATTAATGTTATAGGTTATTATAGCTCTAGGTCCTCAGCCACGGTGCGGCTCACAAGTGGGTGTGCCCGAGAAACAGACGAACTCTGGTTCCGAGAGAATATTCAGTGTATATTTATTTTGAGGTACTCTAACATATTTAGAAAACGGTGTATTTATGTATCTATGTGTAACATGAATAAAACGTAAAATCGATTAAATGAAATATTTTATTTTAAATTTAGCATCTAACAAGGATGAGTGAAGACGATTTTAAATGAAATCCCCTAATAAACTACTTTTTAATTTTTATTTCATGATTGATAATGCCAGACATTCTACTGTGAGCTGTGCAATAACAGGAAGGTAATTGTGAAGTAATAAGGGCATCAACTACTCCTCTTTGTTGTAATAACAGCAATTTCACAATGGGAGAGATTAATTTATATTAATAAAATGTTGAATTTTATTCATTTTTTCATATTTTTTACTTTCTCAAAATTAGCGACAACATTTTGTTTAAAATATCATATGTTTAAGATACTCACAGGGCAAATAAAATTTTTATCTCGAATTTTCTCATAAAATCCTAGAGATTTATATTCTTATACCAAATACTTTTACACAACTGATAAACCCCACGAGATGGAAGAAAACTTACTGTAGAAAAAGTGTGAATTTCTTTAATAAACTAATTATTTTGAATAAAGTTTTACTGACATCAGTCATCTACGAGACATTCGTTACTATTAATAGGAAATGTTCAATACTTTGCAATTTTTAAAGTGTTCTGAGTAATCGTTGCTTCTTGTGATGTCAATCAAAGAGTATGGATAGTCCACGCCAGCTTACTGGACTCTCTTTTCATTGCAAAGAAGTGTGTAATGAAACCAGTTCTAAAATCTAGTTCTCGTTTAATATGAATTAAATATAAGAAATATCTTAGGAATATATTTTAGTATAACTGTAAAACCAACATTTATATAAATGTAAGACAACCTTGATGTCGAATGCAAGTACTTCCTGCTTAATTTGTAAGAAGTTTTAGACAGAAATATATTTTAAATGACATATCGAGGATATAAGTACAAGTTTTAATGAAAATTTAATATAAAAACGTGTCTGAGAATTTATGGTGAATGTAGAATATGTAATTGTCACTTGGATTTTTTTTTTTTAAAGATTTCGCCTTATAGTATATTATTGGCTAAATGTATCGGTATTTCGTATACCTTCCTTCACTCTGTTTTTCCAGATGGCAGAAAAAATGCTTGTACATATATGAATAATTTTTAGGAGTTTCATAATGCTGCTTTTACTCTCCAGGTAAACATTACGGTATGTTGTTAACGTTTTTAATTATCACGGAACGTTTTACTTTCACTGTTAACATTACGCCAGTCCGTCTCTAACATTCATACAGAGTTTCACTTTGCATACAAATGTAAAGCAACGACACCATTCCGACCACAGTAATTCTTTACCCTTTTTCTTTTATTTCCAGTTCTGAACTTGAGGTTCCCCATCAGGTTCTTTCGGTGCGACGTTCGAGACTAACTCTAGGAGAATGTCTGTTTCTTCCTTTCTCCTACAGACAAGTAGACAGGCAGCCCGCATAGCAGAATTGTCAGAGAAGTTGCCGCAGTGTCACGGGTGATCATATGATATTGCTGTATATTGTGAAGGTTTACATGTAACAAAAATAAAAAAATAAAAAAAAATCTGTCGACGTAGGTTTAATGAGCACTGGATACAGAGGCAAATCAAGCTTGGTGACTTCGCGGTAGCATTCGGAAGGTCAGGGTTTCGATTCCCATTAGCTAGCTACAGCATTTTCTCTTGTTGATAAGCTAATGCTGAGAAAATTTACATAATGTTACTTCATTTTCTGCCTCTTATGTTTGTTGGGCAGAAGAATGCAGTAAGTGAGCGGCGGGTAAGGTGTGTGGCAGTGAGTTTTACTTACAGGAAATGTTTGCCCTGTCGTCCCATGTGTGACAGTCATTCGGAAAACCTCACAGTGTGATGGGGTAGGCCTGGCGGTGTTTTTGCCGGCATTGGGATGTAATATTTAAAGGCATCAACTATGTTTTAACCTGCTACCTCGGACGTGCTCGCCGCATTTCTTTCACTCCACTTCTTCCCGGAGTTGCAGTAGCTTTCATGTGTATTTAGTTGCAGAAATAGTCCTCCACTTCTTATCCATATAACCCACAAAAGAGCAACTGGAGAATTTCTATCCAAGGTCCCTAATTGTTAGAAAAACAACAGAAAACAATTGTGCTTTATACTACAGTCTTCTTCTTAAATTTTGTGCTGATAATACAGTGTTCGCTATTTCCCTTTTTTTCCCATCTTTCGCATCGCGCCTGACTGAACATGAACCATTTGTCTTAATACTATTGTTATTTTGGTATCGTTTTTACCGAGAACATCTTTGATAACTTTTAACATCCGATCTTAGTACATTCTTCGCGCTAGGCACTGTGATACATGAAATGAAATAGATGGCAAAACAAATGTTTGAAAAAAATATTCTAAGACCAAGATTAGCGTGCCTGTATGGAGGTCTAAGGAAAATATTCAAGAAACTCCAAAAATAAGAATGATCCTGGGGGGATTTGAATCAAAACCCTCCAGCTTAAACAATTTAGCCACTCTTGTCTATTTAAATATTTCCACAGCGTCTCTTAGTAGAGAATTTCTTCTCATTCAGTACCCAAGAGAGTTTATATTCATTCTGCTAATTTTGACAATATTGCTTTACTCCCTCTTCTTTTCTAAGCGTTAATTTGTCTGGCAGAACTATATAAGTCATATTTATGGCGAAGTAAATAGAAATAAGTGACTTCGATTTTACTGAACAAACGGATAAATTTAGTTTTTGATACTTCCAGCTCCATTTGGCTGTGCAATAGGAGTTAAAAACGAGAAAGGCAAGAGTAGTTTGGACAGGTTATATTTGTGTTATGTACCTTTAGACCCCTTAATCTGGGAGTTTGAACGCAATTAGGTATAAGTCGACTTGAACATATTTGCACAACTAATCTTATGCTTTTCATTTATAGCCTTCGAACTCTCAAGAGTTGCATATAGAAGGTGCCAGAAAGGATCAAAATTACCATTTTCTATCCTAATGATGAGTTTTGTTAGCAAGAAAAAAGATAGATATAATTTTATGAAATGGACCAGAAGAGTTTGTTCCAATTTTCAGCCTTTTGAAGCACTCCTTGTAGATGAAAACTAATGGATATGGGGAAAGTTTCCATTAGGAATATAGAATGGCTCAGAGCATCAAATAGCACGAAAATGTCTTTTAAGTAACACTAGATGAAGTATATTTCAAATCCATATGCAATGATGATAAGATTTGAATAGCACACACTCGATACCTCCATTAAGCTATAATGGACTCAAAAGCCAATAAAAGAAAAGCGAACTTGTCGATCTAATTCCACAAGTATTTCATCCCTATTACGAAAATGTTTTGTCGGCCAGAAACCAAAATATTATTCTAGACAATATCCTGAAGAAGAAATTGCGAATTACGATATTCCCGAGATGATCGTGAAAGAGAACCGTGTACAGAAACTCATGTAGGAAATTGTAGGGTTCTTATTTATTTTATAACTTCTAAACTGGCGAGGATGTACTGAATGTAAGTACTTATAGGTTTACATTGTTTAGTAATAGGGAAATACATTATAGTAGGTCCAGAGTTCTAAAGAAGCACTAAAAAGTGGTTCTTTCACATGCTCAATTGAGTACCTTGATAATAGTAAAGAAAAGACAATAAACTGGCTTTCATTGCATTATAGACAAACATGAAAAGTAGGGTAGCGCAGATGGTAGCGTGTCTGCCGCACGTTCAAGAGGTCCCGAGTTCGAATCTCGGTTAGGGTGAGTTAACCGGATAAGATTTACCGGGGGTTTCCCTTATCCTGATAGACGTATGTCAGGTAACTCTAAGCTCTATGTACCCTGGACTCATTTGAACATCATTTCACCCGTTTCATTCATCGTCCGATGTGACTTAACTTTGGAGGACGTAAATTACAAGGAAAAAATTGAAGACTAGACACATTTTCCTTTGAATTAATACAAACTTTGATTAATTTGAAATTACTTTTTGTATGGAAATATTACTCGTCATTCTACCTTATGCTGTTAAGACTTGAATTTATCCGAAAGCTCAAGAAAATAAGCAGCAATATATGAAAAATATGTTAAGAAATTATAAAATATTTATATGAGAGAACGCAAAGAGCTAAGAAAAAACCCGGAAAACCAGTGACTAAGTTGTATACACATTTTTATAATGGAGTTCATTATACTTGTAAAACTATTAACGGAATTATACCCTTATGCCCTAACATGAGTAATTTATTCTATTATATACCTGCATTTAAATGTTTTAAAGTTTACTTTCTCTCTTAGCTATTTACAACTAATATGAGCATCGAAGTGTGCCCGGAAATTCACGTTTTGAAGTACATCAAACTCATATATGTTCTTGAAATTGCTATGTATGTGAATAGCGTACCTTAAAAAGGAAGAAAGTGATATTAATAGCAAATTTCACATATATTTTCACACTATTTAAGGATATAGTGTCATCTGTCAGAGCTTAAAAAGGCTCCTAAATTTCTTTTTGCTTTTGTTGTCAGCGAATATATATTTGAATATTGTTTCTGTACGATATAACTAAAAGCTAATTGTTTGAATTTAAGTCATTTGTAGCTAAAATATATCGTCGATAATGTAATAAGCATAACATTATAATATATTTCTATACACATTTATAATATACTAGGTGGCAGGATATCATAAAACTTATTACATTTATTCCAATATGGTGGAAGTATTACAAAGAAATATAATGGTATTTTTATCTTGGATCAGTCTTTTTCGAAGAGCAAAAACGAAGGATTTTGGTCTTGAATTAGGTGTTTAAATCAGTGGGAATGAATGGAGATATCTGGTTTTTATTCAGAAGATGAACAGAGTAATGTATTTATGATGATGTTTAGGTAATAGGCTAATGAAGTCTCTCTGAAAGTTGAAATAGGTCGTTAAGGGATATACTTATATCACAGGACAGTTGAAGGAATAAAAGAATCAGTTATATCATTGATATCACTGTGCATTTAACGACTGTGAACAGAACTACGAGTTTTGCTTGTTAAATAAACAAAATAAGCATTTTGTATTCTAACTTTCGATAGGAGTAAAGCATATAGTTTATTCCACATCTTGACTAAAATTCTACCCTCAATACCGGAACCTATACTACAAGAATTCTCTGAAGCTTTACTTTACTTTACCATGCTTATTGCCACGGAAAAAGTTGGTGCTGTCGCTGGGGATTCCTATAGATATTTCTTCCTAGGGGCACTTTGATATTCTTTGCGGTATCTCTGTTCGTCGACAAAGCGCTGCAGGAGACTTCTACAAGGTGTACCACCCGCATTGGCGCATGTATTATGAAAATGTTATGTATTGCGGGCTGGCACTGCATTAGGCGCCATATCTGTGGGCCTCCTGAAGTCGATATCCCTGCATCGCTCTCTCTGGAACTGAACGATCTGAATGAGCTACGTTCAGCAACTTCCCCTCTCTTATGTCGATCTCTGCCCTGTCTTCACAACCATATACCCCTATGTCTGCTACTCATTCTCCTCTTTTGAACTTTCTGGATATACATTTTGTACTAAAATTAAATTATAATGCACAATGAGAAAAATCAAGTGTGTTATGCAGACATTATTTCTTTATCATCCATAATTTTTATAGAGCTTCTAAAACTATTCTCATAAAGACTTAATTTTATGTCTAACTTATGTTAACCGAGTCACACTTGGCAGAAAAACTTGCATTACACATTTAATTTTAGATATCAAGGGGATAAGAATGGCTAAATTGAGACTCAAATCTTTAAAAGTGTGTCGCTATAATTCTTGAATTTATAAAATATGAAATAGGTTTGCGTTGTCAAAGAATCATAAAGTTTCAATAGAGGGCTGTAGATGTGTTTGAACCATTCAGGAGCATGCTCAGAGGAATGGTGTACTGATTATTATTAATGTTAGAGACTTACCTGTTAAGTATTAAATTTAAGTGGCAAAAGTTGCTAGAGGAAGTCATAAATCATCCGCGAAATTAGAAGCGTAGAGTTGAATTTGTTACATTTCGTAAGATAAGTGCTTGTGCATAACTATCTTACGAGACATAAGTAGTAACTCCCATACACTAAAGAAACGTATTCTGAAAAAAAATATCCACAAAGTTATCTGTAAACATTTGCAGCAATATTGGCATACACATCTCCAAAATTATGAGAATTTTAAACGATACTAAATTCTATACATTAAAGCTTAAAATAAATATTTATTGTAACGGGCTTTAGTATTCAATACAAAGAGCAGTGGCGCTACACTAGAGCCTTTTTGTATTTATTTTTCCCCTCCAAGGAAAGCTGTTGTGAGGTTTCTTTGCTGTGGAAAAATCCACTTTCGTCAACGCTGGAAGTTCTAATTTGTATTTGTCACACAGGGATTGAAGTTTTGTCGAAACATTCGTATACCTCTCCTTATGAACTCACGTGTGGCTTCTGGCTTTATTTTAAACACTTTAGGAAGCCCTTTTTTGTCAAGTCCTAGAACCACTTTTCTCCAAAATCTGCTTTAAAACTTAAAAAGTCCATGAAATTCACCTTAACTATTATTTCAAACGATTACAGTGTTACAAAGACAAGGGTAACATGCTTTAGAACTGAAATAACAACAACAATAATACAACAACAACAACAACAACAATAATAATAATAATAATAATAATAATAATAATAATAATAATAATAATAATAATAATAATAATAATAATAATAATAATAATAATAATAATAATAATAATAATAATAATAATAATAATAATAATAATAATAATAATAATAATAATAATAATAATAATAATAATAATAGTAATAATAATACTAATAATAGTAGTAGTAATAATAATAATAATAATAATAATAATAATAATAATAATAATAATAATAATAATAATAATAATAATAATAATAATAATAATAATAATAATAATAATAATAATAATAATAATAATAATAATAATAATAATAATAATAATAATAATAATAATAATAATAATAATAATAATAATAATAATAATAATAATAATAATAATAATAATAATAATAATAATAATAATAATAATAATAATAATAATAATAATAATAATAATACTAATAATAGTAATAATAATACTAATAATAGTAATAATAATAATAATAATAATAATAATAATAATAATAATAATAATAATAATAATAATAATAATAATAATAATAATAATAATAATAATAATAATAATAATAATAATAATAATAATAATAATAATAATAATAATAATAATAATAATAATAATAATAATAATAATAATAATAATAATAATAATAATAATAATAATAATAATAATAATAATAATAATAATAATAATAATAATAATAATAATAATAATAATAATAATAATAATAATAATAATAATAATAATAATAATAATAATAATAATAATAATAATAATAATAATAATAATAATAATAATAATAATAATAATAATAATAATAATAATAATAATAATAATAATAATAATAATAATAATAATAATAATAATAATAATAATAATAATAATAATAATAATAATAATAATAATAATAATAATAATAATAATAATAATAATAATAATAATAATAATAATAATAATAATAATAAAAATTATTTTATTTGTCACTTAAACTCGGGTATATGTAAAAGGAACTTGCTTAAGTCCTAAAAGGGCTTCTTGCGTTATGTTGTGTATGTCATATTTATGAGTAATAATGAGTGTTATGTGAAATTCATAGGAAGAACAGAACATCTGTAATTTTATGTAAAGTAGAACGGTTACAGATGTCATTTCCATTGAATGCCAAAGTTATAGAATAACGTACAGCGTCATGTACAGCGATTATTGAAGGTTAATAATATTAAGAAGATGAAGTTATCATTCGTAACATACCTGGAAATCTTACGAAATCCCGCCTCGGTAGAGTAGATGGTAGCATGTCTGCCTCACGTTCAAGAGGTCCCGAGTTCGAATGTCGGTCAGGGTGAGTTCACTGGTTACGTTTTTTTCCGGAGTTTTCCCTTGTCCTTAAAGACGAATGTCGGGTAGCTGTAAGCTCCATGGCCCCTGGACAAATTTGAGCATCATTTCACTCACTTCATTCACCGTCTGATATGACTTAAAGTTGGAGGACGTAAAATTAAAAAAAAAGAAAGAAAACCTCTTACGAAGATGTTGGTATTAGTTTGTAACGATTTATTAAACGTCATAAAGAAACTGATGATACTGCCGTTGTACTGTCAACTGTCGGAAATTGTGGAAGATATGTTAGAGATATGATACCTCATCTTTATGTAATTTACTACAGCTGTTGACAGTTATAGAATAAGTATTACAGAAATGAGGAAGTAAGTACATAAATTGTCAAAGGTTTTTAAGTAATTTGGTGACTTTGGCCAATGAAATGTGGCAAATATACTTGACTGAAACATAAAAGTAAACAAAAAGCTATCTGGGTAAGACAGATCGTATGCAGTCTGATAAAGTTATAAGAAAGTTGTTTTTGTAAATTGTGAGCTCCACAGGTTGGGTTGAAATAATCATCTTCATTCCATGGATTACATACATTGTCTATTTCGTTGTTCGCAGGAAGTCTCTCCATCTCTTCTGCGGTCTACCACATCTCTTGGATTGGATTAATAAGAGAGGGAATTACCGTTTATCAGACCAATGGGAAGAATGGATTAAATAAGATTGCTCTACGACCGTTCCAGAAGACGAGTTATGGACATGAGCCAGCGTAAGTTCCTTATGGTGAGCTGGAGATTCATCGCGGTAGCAGGTTTTTTCTGTAGTTGCCAGCCCTAAGGATTTCGATACCCAAACCTTCCCCAGCACAGACGACAACATCGCCGTCCCTGAGAACAGCTTAGCAGTTACAGTGTACAAAGGCCCCACACAGCAGCACAACACTCACCCATTATCAACACTTCGAAATTATCAACTAAATATCTTAAGTAAATATACAATAATGCATTAATACGGTGTTACACGGTATAGTTGACCCTGCCATGGGGCACTAGGCTAGAGTGGTAACACTGGATACGGGAGCCACGGAATTTTCCCAAGTTCGATCCCATCCGTCGGCGTGGAACTTTAGAGCCCCTTATTCTTTCAGTATTCGGTTCACTGGACTCCTAGTAGAAGATAAGGATATAAAAATAGGTGAATTGGAAGGACCGCAAATAATATCCAATCCACAAATATACTGCTGCTGCTGCTGCTGCTGCTGCTACTACTACTACTACTACTACTACTACTACTACTACTACTACTACTACTACTACTACTACTACTACTCAATCAAGTCATATTATTTCCATTGTATTCCTTAATCATAATCCGATTTGATAGGTTATAAAATGTGCAAAATACTATATAATATTACTAAAACTAATAGGCCATTGCAAATTCTCACACCGTGATGCTATTACAAATTACTCTTGCACGTGGTAAATCATTAATATCTTCTGAAAGGATTCCTGGAGTTTGCTGAAGAGAAAAGTCATTAAGCTTAGCAGGTTGCAGAAGCTAGACACATTCCTCTAGCAGCTCAACCCTCAAGGGAATTTCGTGCATACCTCCCCGGGAGGAACGGGTGAGAAGAAGTAACTATAGGAGACACATGACCTTCAGCACTAGTCATCGTAGATGCCAGAGACGCACAGTTTCATTACATACCGGCTTGAGCATCCGTCTAGTAGGCGCTCTATGACCACCGGCCTGTCATTGGAAGATAATCCATAGTTTATCTTCCGGCGAGAATGAGGAAAAGCAACGGAGGCTCGAACCACCATCCTTTGACAGGGCCAAGAAATTCTAAAGTGCAAGTCTTTGCACCATCTGCCCACGTCGACCAACACTTAGGGAGTTAACTAGTAATGTGAAAGACGGAGATGGAATGATGGAGAAAGGAAATACATGCTAGAAGACACAGCATTTGCGTAGGAAATCGGGAAAATGCACAAAAGAAAGATCATGATTAAAGACACAAGCTTTGGTACCACATCATGTGTCGTAGTTAAACTTACTCCCCGTGTAAAGGAACGAATGACCTAATTCCTCCTTGTGTGCCCGCTCAGTCAACACGAGCTCCTTGGTTGCACGCGTCATTCAATTTGTTATGACTATACTTGCCCGGACTATGACCAAGTGGCTTTACTCATGTCACAAAGGGCGCTATCGGAAATCGAACACAGAACTTCCCAAATGCGAGTATAGCGCATTGCCACGAAGCCATCTCGTTCAGTTTAGAAACATCTAAAACGTGAATAAAAAGAAGAATTAAGTATCATTTCTTGTGGCAATTAATGTGAAGGGTAGGAAAGCCAGCTTTATTTACGAACATAACCTATAGGAACCTAACAATACATTGACTATTTTTTACATGTCCCTCGTATCGCCTCTGTTATGGGGCGTTAAAAGCTTCAAAACTGCAGCTCAGTAAATTGATCGAAACAGAAACTGGTGGTTTATAGCCTAAGGGAAGACGTATGTGTCTTTATAGAGGGACATCTGTATTGTACGTTAGTGCTCCGCATTCAGCTGTTGCTTTACATCAGATATCCTGTCGCGCGTCTATAAAATTAAAGTTGAAAGGATTTAATGGTTCTTAAACAAGAGAGTAATTAAACGTGTAGCTGCTCTGAACCCGTTTTGTGGCCATTTCTCGCACCAGCCAAATGGCGAAAGTAATTAAAAACAGTAGCTAGATGGCCTGAAACCAAACAAACCCCACAACGCTTTACGACCTTGGGACGGATTGCAGAGACGGGAAATTACCTCATTGGCCAGTGCGAAACGTTTCCTCTTCTTGTTTTAGTTAGGACGTTTCTTGAATACCCTTGGCTGAACCTACATTACTTTCCGAAAGTTGAGATCAAGAGGTTTTATACCTGTATTTTCACTTTCTGTTACGTATAGCAAGTTCCAGAAGCATTTAGATACCAACATTTCACAGGAAATACACGTTTTGAGACACTCCTTTAACTTCTCCATTCATGAACTACACAGATTTTCTTTGGTCCCTAACCTACAGTTCTATATTCTTCTCATACGTCTCTCGGTCTAGTCGGTTAGGCGTAGAGCTACTGATCCTATGGCACTGGGTTCAACTCGGCACAGATAGATGATTCCTAAGTAAAAACTGACAGTCTCCACTTTAGTAAATTTTTTGGCAACTAAAACAGCTCCTACGGAGAGAAATTTAGTCACACCGGCGGCCCCATGGCGCTTATATCGTCCTGGCATCTTTCAGCAAAATATTTGATCTTCCTAAATTACTTTTACCTTTTTGTTTATAATCGCACGATAGATTAGTTGGTTAAGTTGGCTCCATTCTATCATCTACATTACTTCATTCTAACATTTACTGAATTTATGATTAATTCTGCTCTTATAATAATTTTCATTGTGTGTTTATATAGCTTTTTCACCATCTCTGGGAAATCCTGAAATGTTTATTTGTATAAGGTCTGGAATGATGGTGAATACCGTAAGTTCACTTCTGCAGTGGTATTCGGCAACCAGAAAGAAATATCTACTCAAATATTTGTTTTTTATCGATGCTGAGGTCATACATGGAGATTCCTCTCAGGGAATACTATTTATTGGGAAATCATTCACATAGTATAAAATGCCACTTTCAGGAAGTATATTGTACGCTTCTGTAGACAGAATTTCAAACTCATTGTTTGCCTTTGAGAAAGTTTGCACACTATTGACCGAAGGACAGTTCTGAAGCGGAAAGCACCAATTACTTTATACATGCTAGGGATACGGTCGAAATGTAGAAAATGTCATATACATGTTTATAAACACATACAAATGATAACTTTCTCTAAGTCCTATAGTTTACTTTTATATATTTTGCTCAAGCTACTCTTACCAATGCTTGTTTTTGTATCTACTTCACATCAATTGAAAAAATAGCCTAGATGTTTCACCCTTCTTTCCTGACATCGTGAGAATCAACTCAATAGTTACGACAGCACTTTTGAAAATGATAAAACATGTAATGGCTGCTCAGACGGTTATGCTGCAGAAAATACATGACAGCTTAAGGGTTTCAAAGGAACGCGGTTTAGAACCTACCGTGCAGTGACCAGGTTTTTAAGGCACAGTGGAGTTACAGCGTCTATTGCTGGTTTTGTTTTTGAATTATTGTCGGTAAATAAACACTACATCAAATTATTTAATATGTAAAGAGAATGAAAGATTAAACATTTGAGGTAACATAAATTATAAAAATTCCAAACTCGTGCTTATTAATGGTTTATAGCAACACAAATGCAAACATCATTAGACATATATAAACAACGTAAATGCAGCTTACTATTTTCTGCAGTGAAGAGTCCTCTCGCACTAGCAATTAGAATGTTAAGTAGAATTATACATATATATTTTAAGCAATATCTACTAATTTCTTCCCTTAAACATCATCATACAAAAAATGGTCTGCTCTGGCTGCAAACTAAAATTGTTCTATGTTATGCATCTTCTGGCAGATCTTCCTCAACTTCGTTATCCTCTTGACTGTAACTTAATGGTCTTTTGAGAATCCTATTATGTTCTATTCTGCAGACATGGTTGTACCATTTTTCCCTGTACTCTACTATTCTGTCTGTTAGTTTAAATATTCCCAATTGTTTTCGAATATCTACTACCATCTTTTTGTATATTAAAGTATAACCTGCAACAAACCTCAGGAATTTCATTTCCACAACTTCTAACCGTCTTAAAGTGTCTTTATTTAAAGTCCAACACCCAGACTCATATAACAGAGCTAGAGCTGCTAAAATTGTATAAAATATCAATAGGGTTTCAAATTGCGAAACTTCTTTGATAAAGTTCTTCTAATTGTTACTCATATGTGTTTTGAAATAAGTTTTCCACTGCTATCTTTTGTTTTATTCTTGCCAGTGAATACTCCTAAGTACTTAAAATCCATAATGTTTTCTATAGATATATTATCAATCACAATTTTAGTTCTTAAGGGTCTTTTCCATAAAATGCCATTAAATGTTTCAGCTGAGACTTTCAAATTATTTTCAGTAACCACTATACTTAAATTATAAATAGCTCTTTGAAAATTGTCTTCCATAGATTCTTTAACTACTTGGTCGCCTACAAAAGCTAAAGTGTATATGTTTGTAATATTCGTTTTAAAATTTATACTTAAAGTAGTTTGCCATTTACGAATGACATAGTGCCTCTAAACATTAAATAATGCGGGGAAAGCGGACACCATTGTCGGATATTTTGATTTATTTCGCTGTCTTCTTCTGAGAGCTTACTTTCGCTGTTTACTCTTATCTTTATTTCCAAACGATATTTGAGGGAAAAAGTGATATAATGTCACATTCACATAATTATCTTTCTACTCCGTTCACAAAGTTTTCTTTAAAAAGCTAATTCTTCTATCGCCTTCAGAAAATCAAGTTAAAATTTATATGAATTTGTAAGACTATTTTGTTGATTGTAAATAGGAATAAGGTAACACAGCGGCTCAAGCGAAGTCAAATCTTTTAAGTGCTGGCCCATCATTGCATAGTCGGGATAGGCGAAGAAAAGAAAAACGACCTCCGTTTGAGAAAATTTTAAGTGATTTAATATTTAAACCAAAATAAGGAATATCTGGAAATGGTAAACAGAAAAGAGTTTTACATAAGTTGAATGTTTTAACTATAACTACATCTTTTATGAAGAAACATTTAGTATATTTCTTCTGGTTCACTAGTTATGAAAAGGTTATACTTAATAAAAAGAACTTCCGAGCCTATTCTTAAAAACTTGAAAATGTAATTTTTTTTTAAAAAAATAACACTGGTCGAAAAGGTTTTTTTCACAAGAGATCTGAATAGCGAATCTAGTGGAATTTTCCATCCTGAATTCAGATATGCAGTCAGAATTTTCCCATCAGGCATAGTTTTTCTGTAAAAGCTACTTTTCAAAATATGATTTTAGCGTTTTCTTTGACCTGTAATAGGAACCGTTACCTCATATGTAGCTATTTTACTCAAGCTGTATTATTGAAATTATTTGCAATGTCATGCTGAAGCGCAATAAAACATGACTGTGCAGGTTCATTGTTGTTCATTTTTGTTGTTTAGACATGCTCAGACCTGTTTGGCATTGTGATGTGTCAGTATTGAGCTGACTGTGAGATTGTTGAGTAGTGAAATATTTCCTTCCTTTCTGTTTAAAAGTGTATGTTGTGCATGTTGTATTTCTGTGCTTTATTTTTTCATCATTCCAAGAAATTGTGTAAATCATGCAGATAATTTCTGCTATATTTGTGGTGAGCTGAACTTCAAGTCTCAGAGGCGAAATTTGACCCCACTTGTAAAGAAGTGTTATAAAATTTACTTTGGCTGTCAAGTTGGTGATTTTGATAAGAGCTGGGCCCCAAATACATGCTGTGTTTCGAGTGTTAGACTGCTGACTAGGTGGAAAAATGGTACACATCATATGCCATTTGCAATTCCCATGATTTGGAGGGAACCGAAGGATCATTTAATTGACTTATTTTTGTTTGACAAATATTAAAGGCATCATATCTAAAACAAAATATACAGTTAAGTATCCGAATTTGCAATCTGCAATGAGACCTGTCTTACACAGTGAAGAGTTCCCCGTACCAGTATATGCAGATACGACCGTAAGTGATAACTCTGGTTCTGACCTGACTGAAACTCCAAATGATTCAGATGAAAATAAAAATATCAGAACCATACTTTCCCAATCAGCAAGACCTTAGTGACCTGATTCGCGATTTAAATCTGCCTAAACAGCAAGCGGAAGTTTTAGCTTCCAGACTCAAAGGGTGGAATCTACTCCAAAAAATGTAAGAATTAGTAGATATCGTAGCCACCATAGTGTTTTCAAAGTATACTTCTCTGAAGAAAATGGTATTGTGTTTTGTAATAATATTTGTTCAGTTATGGAAACTCTTGGGCTTCAACACCGGCCAGATGAGTGGCGATTGTTCATAGACTCCTAAAGTAAGTTTGAAGGCTGTGCTGCTACATATTGACAATAAACTTCCATCAATATCGGTAGCGCATGCCGCTGATATGAAAAAGACATATGAAAATATGAAACTAGTTTTAGAGAAAATACAATATGGAAAATATGAATGGAATATCTGTGGTGATTTAAAGGTCATTGCTTTATTGCTTGGTTTGCAACTTGGGTTCACCAAATTTTGCTGTTTTTTGTGCGAGTGGGACAGCAGAGATAACAAGTTTCACTACGTTGGAAAGTCATGGCCAAAACGTGAATCTCTTATCCCTGGCCAGAAAAATGTGGCATGTGTCCCTTTAGTGAAGCCTGAAAAAATATTTTTACCTCCATTGCATATTAAGTTAGGAGTTATGAAAAATTTCGTCAAAGCTATGGATAAACTTTCTGATGGATTCTTGTCCCTGAAATCGAAATTCCCCAAAGTCAGTGATGCTAAATTGAACGAAGGAGTTTTTATAGGACCACAAATCCGATCATTAATGGCTGATGAACATTTCGAGGGACTGTTAAATCCATTGGAGAAAGCAGCCTGGCAGAATTTCAAAAGTATGTATTGCAATTTTCTTGGAAACCATAAAGCAGAAAACTATCGTGACATAGTGGCTGATCTTCTGCATTCTTATAAAGCTATGGGATGCAACATGTCTTTAAAAATTCACTTCTTGTACTCTCACTTGGACTTCTTCCCCAAAAACCTTGAAGGTGTCAGCGATGAACACGGTGAACGTTTTCATCAGCAAATTTCTAGAGTAGAGGTACCAAGGCAAGTGAAGTTCCAATATGCTGGCTGACTACTGTTGGACTAAAATGAGAGACGTTCCGGATGCAAAATATACCCGAAAATCACTATCTACCACTTTCTAGGTAAGTCAGAATCAGTAGTTATAATTTTGAGTTAGATAGCTAGTTACGGATTTTTGGAATATTATAAGAAATTCAAATGAATATCACACAAAACTCCTGCCCGATGGGGAAAAACTGAAATTATATTTGAATTCACCACGAAAAATACTTTTAGAATCTGTTATTGTAATTCTTATGAAAGAAAAAAAGTTAAATTTTGTCGATCAGTGTTATAAATAGCTCCTTGAAAATTGTCTTCCATAGATTCTTTAACTCCTTGGTCGTCTGCAAAAGCCAAAGTGTACGTGTTTGTAATATTCGTTTTAAAATTTATACTTAAAGTAGTTTGCCATTTACGAATGACATAGTCTAAGTAAACATTAAATAATGCGGGGTAAGCGGACACCCTTGTCGGATATTTTGATTTATTTCTCTGTCTTCTTCTGAGAGCTTACTTTCGCTTTTTACTGTTATCTTCATTCACAATCGATATTTGAAAAAAGTGATGATATATCACATTTACATGATTATCTTTATACTCCTTTCACAAAGTTTTCTTTAAAAAGCTAATCCTTCTATCGCCTTCAGGGAAATCAAGTTAAAATTTATATGAATTTGTAAGACTATTTTGTTGATTGTAAATGGAAATAAGGTAACACAGTGGCTCAAGCGAAGTCAAATATTTTAAGTGCTGGCCCATCATTGCATGGCCGGGATAGGCGAAGAACAGAAAAACGACCTCCGTTTGAGAAAATTTTAAGTGATTTAATATTTAAACCAATATTAAGGAATATCTGAAAATGGTAAAAAGAAAAGAGTTTTACACAAATTGAATGTTTTAAGTATAACTACATCTTTTATGAAGAAACATTTAGTATATCTCTTCTGGTTCACTTGTTCTGAAAAGGTTATATTTAATAAAAAGAACTTCGGAGCCTATTCTTAAAAACTTGAAAATGTAAATATTTTTAAATAATTGTCGCATTGTATACTTCATAGATGCCAAACTTAAGTACTAAATTTCGCTGATAGATAGAGTCAACATGAAAAATTCAATGAGAAGGCCGGGATTTGAACCACGGATCTCCTGGTTAACGTCTAGTCGCTATAACCCATTGACCTTACATGGTAAACGTGCTGTCCTGACATTAAATTCTCCATTTGACTCATATAATAATGTCAGGAATATTTGTATATAATGTCAGGACGGCACGTTGGCCATGGTAGCACAATGTGTTAGAGCGACTGGACGGAAACCAGGAGATCCGTGGTTCAAATCCCGGCCATGGCATTGAATTTTTCATGTTGACTCTATCTATCAAAGACCTTAGCCTATATACGGCTAGTATGAAGACATGATTAATTTCCATAAATTAACTAAAATACTAAGTTATGTGTTTAATCGACTTTTAGTTCTTGAGTTACACTGTTGCCATACGCAGCAACTTGTATTTGCTGTGAATTCCCTCTATTGTATTTTTATATCGAATGGAATACCTACAAAATGCAAAACGAAGAAATATATACTATACATCCAAGGAATTTTAAAATACATCTGTGGTGGATCAAATGTTATGTATGCAAGATAGTAAACTGAAATAGATATTGGATATATAAGCGTTCACAATGGTGCAAATTCAACATTCTTTTAATCAGAAACACAAAATTTGTTTTTTAACATTAGATAACAGAGTGATACGATGTGTTTCAAATGGTAATACTGAATTTGTCATTCGGACATCTTTAAAAGTAATAGTGGCAAATTAAAACCTTTAAACATCATTGTCACAGTTTGTTTTAAATTTATGTATTTTAAACGTAGGGCACATCATCACATGTTGTTCATTGTGTCTACTTCAAGCTGAAAATACTGAGAAGTGAGTATAGTAATGCGTTTCAAAAATTTGAAAATGGTTTTCACACCGGGTGTTATAATATATACATATATACAGTGTAAATGTTTCAAATCATTCCAGCCAAAAATGTAGATTTTAGGTTCTCCACAGGTGGGTATCATTAATGTAGGAAACTTCGTACGTTTCCCTCCAGTGGATCGGAAAGGAACCTTTATGTACTTAACGTGTTCACAGGGAGTATTTATTAACAAGGGGATGTTTTTGCGTTGGCCTTAATAAGCAAAAGAGGGCACCGCCAAACATGTGCCATATTTGAGAAACCTGATTCTAGAGTGCAGAGAAGTTGCACCTGTTAATGGACCGTTCGCAAATCATTAGTCAAACACACAAAGAAACCCGTGTTCATAAACACACGTTTTTGTAATTAGACTCGGCTAGAGAAAGGCTTGTACAATGGGACCAAGATTCATAAGTCTAGACTGGTTCTGTTATATGTGTAGCTGGTTTGTAAATATGATTTTGAAGTTCATGACAGGTTTTCGTACACACCATAAAATCGGTTTTGCTAAAGCTTATGGTAAAATCTATAGCTTTATTTATTTGTGATAAGATCCTTACATGAGTTGGTATGGTCTGGAGCTAATATATTTTATTCCACGCTATTCAAGATAATAAATAATTATATTCTACATCTATTTTTGATAACTCTTACATTGCTCCTTTACATTCGATGAACTAGATCGTGCTGTAGTATATTTTTATATCCCAAACAGATCAAATTATTATTAATTATAAATAAGAACCCTCCTTGAACTAACAATTACGTATAGATTTTATACAACACATTTTTAATTACTGTTCCTTTGGCTATTTTTAACAATTTATTTTAGATAAACTTTTTTATCTTTGCGATGTGATGAAATATGCATATTCCTCGTACCTGCATTTGAGTAAATTATTTCCTCTGTCTCTCTCACGAAATCTATAACTAATTACATTTCATCAAACTGTTCTTTGGAATGAAATTACTCAGAAGAATTTTGGAATGAACAGGAATCCAACGAAAGTTCTTAACCAATAATTGATAATTTCACATAGCCAATTATTTGGGCGAATATGCGCTACTTGTCGCGCTTCTTTGTCTTTGAAATGTGCCTCTGTAACTAAGTGATAAATTATAAATTAATATTTTAGTACTCCAATCATAATCATCCCTCATATATTTACGTTGCATAATTCGAACATAGCTTTGCAGAGTTTATGTGTTAAACTGTCGATACTTTCCCAACCTCCCTATGCATACCAGATGTCTATTCCATATGACCATATAAACTTAATATTCTATAAAATGTTTATGGATTACTGAATGCAACTGATGTTCAAAACTTAAGTATAGAAACACTTTATTGAGGAATAACTTCACGTTGAAATTTTTGTCATTTCGTTGGAAGTAAGGAAATGACATTTTTTGCACAAATGAACCTCTGAGTATAAACGAATACAGAATATTAATATGTCTAACAATGTAGCAGTTTGTTGATATAAATAAATTGCTCATTACCAGAGACCTAGTTAATCGCTTAGCTCGAACAGATACCCAGAATTACTAAATGTTCTCAGATTTTCAGTTAAGATGCACAACTTGTTGCATACAGCTTTCAACTGGGAATGTTACGGAAACTTGCAAGTTTTTGTTTAGCTTTCAAAGAAAATACCTCGTCTTCTAAATAACACTGTGTGTGTACAAAATATATTCTATCTTACAATTTTTCTCTTGAGCTCATGATTATTATTGATTTTTCCTCATAAAATGTTGAAATAGCTTTGAAATTTCCCAAATTATTGTTAGGAAGAACTTCTTTTGAAATTGTATAAAAACTTCTATCATTGCGATTACAATTAACAAATAGACCTCGTTGCTATTCTAAAGGTAAACTGGAACATGGGGCCGGTCTCTTATTTTTAATATTATCTCTTCCCTTCCGATGTCATACTGATAACTTTGTTCCATTGCATTCTGCCTTTACCCAGGTTAATTTCTTCAGCTCGGACAGCTTTGCAGCATTTTTAATTTCACCACGCCATCTCATTTTTTCCTCCCCTTATATTATTTCCCTCGCAATTCCTAATATGACGCATTTCTCTGTTGTCTTCCGTCTTCTATATTGTGCCTTATGACTTCTGCATTCAAGTTTCTTGTTGTGGAATACTTCAGTTCATCTGTTAATGCATTTCCAAGATTTCCTCTAAACGCACATGTTAATGTAGGTACCTATGAACATGTTGCTGGCCATATTTCTTCTGGTCAGTTTTATTTTGATGTTAAGTAGAGGACAATTAATTTTATATTTTCTGCATTATGAACAGGTTAAATTAGATTGTATTCTGCGAGCTCACTGACGGTCATCAAAACCTGTGAACGAAAACCATATCAAGGATATATGCAGTTAAGTTGCACTTATTGTATATAGGGATGGGTCCTCCATATTTACGATACCTCGATAATCACGATACTTGCATTATATCGACATCGAACGATATCTTTGCTCGGTACTTTTTCAATACCTCGGTAGTGATTCTGCAATTTTTATTTTATTTTAAAATCACAAAATATTATTACAGCAAGCAGAACATTGCAAATCCCCCAAAAAATTGCCAGGAATGTGGTACATACATTAGTAACATTATACAAGAAATTGATCCTATGTCAAATTCAGTGCCACTTACCAGTTCCGAAGAAGAAGTCACTGCATATCTTAAAGACGATTTGTAACTTCCTCTTTCTAGTTCACTGGATTACTGAAAAATAAATTCAAAACTTTTGGAACTATAAAAATATCCGCTAAATATCTGCTATTCCACCTGCATCAGTTTTCTCTGAAAGACTATTCAGCACAGCAGGACTCATATGTGACATAAGAAAATAGACAGTCCCCGAAAGAGTGAAAATTAGCACTTTTGAAAAAAAAAAAAACTTATAAAAGTGGACTACTTTGCTTTTAAATACTAGATGTGTCCGTAAAATAAGGTCTCCAATTTTATTTAATATAAAAACATGTTTATTGTCAATGAATGTTACATTAATAGAAAGGCGAAACTTAGAGCTATTTTTCAACGTAATCCCCGTTGCGATCGATGAACTTTTGCATGCGCTGTGGCAGTTTTTGTATACCCTTGTCATAGCACCCTCCCGTCAAGCACCTCGTTCTTCAAATCATCGTCGGTCTGGAAATGTGTTCCACCCAGGTGTGACTTCAACTCAGGAAACAGATGATAATCACTAGGTGCTAAATCTGGACTGTAGGGGGGTGGGTGGGTGAGGATGTCCCATCCAAACTGGGCCAGGAAATCAAGCGTTGCATGTGCAGTATGGGGATGGGCGTTATCGTGATGAAAAATCACTCCCTTCGTCAGCATTCCCCTCCTTCGATTTTGAATGTCACGTCGCAATTTTTCTTTAAAGTCTCACAGGAGTTAGCGGCGTTTATTGTTGTGCCGGTAGGCATAAACTCGCACAACAATACACATTTTCTGTCCCAGAACACACTGGCCATCACTTTGCCGGCAGAAAATATCTGTTTGATCTTTCGCGGCTTCGGCAAACTCGAATGTCGCCACTGACGAGAACGTTCTTTAGTTTCTGGTGTTGTGTAGTGCAGGCAGTTTTCATCGCCAGTGAGAATTGAATCCAACAATTCCTTGCCCTGTTCTGCATGGCGCTCCAGGAATAGGTGGACCGCTTCAACACGTTGCCGTTTATGGTCTTCGGTGAGCAGGACCAATCTCGCACATGTTCGGTCAAAATCTTGTCAATCGTAGAAGAAGACTTGAAGACTTGTCAAGTCTTACTGGCGTCAGGGATAAGCTCAAACAACTCGCGAACTGTCACACGCCGATCTTTAAGCATTTCATGCTCCACTTTTGCAATTGTTTCGACTGAAACCTAAGGCCGACCAGAACGCTGTTCGTCATGGACGTCTGTACATCCGTCTTTGAACTCTCAGACCCACTTTCGCACGTTTTTGTCGTCCATACACTGTAGCCCATAGACTTCGCATAACAGACGATGAATTTCAGAGGGGCGTAGTGCCCTTGGCACTCAAAAATCGGATAACTGCACGCAACTCGCACTTGGCGGTGGAAGTGATAGGAAGTTCCATCGCAAACAGCTGCCCTGTCAAGACTAATGGTTGCAACGGGTTCCTTGTGGTGTGGATTTGAAGGGGTAAAACTAAACTACACGCCAGTGTTGCCGGTTCTCGTGTAATAGCGTTCCTCACGGTTCCAACGCCTTGGGGACCTTATTTTACAGACACGCCTCGTATCTAATATAGAGTTTAAAAATAAGAAGGTTGATGGTTTTAGTTTTGTCTCATTAAATATGTGCACCTATTTAATTTTACTGGCATTATACAGTTCTTCCATCATTTTATTTTGCATTAAAACTAGAAGTATAAATAACGGTATCGAGTAGTGTGAAAAATGCCACGTATTGATATCGATAATCGTGAAAAACTTATATATACCTAATTATATTAACAAAGAACATATTGAAGTAAATAAAAGTAATTAAAGCAGAGTATAAGTAATGTGGCCGTTATAATCCGCAATTATAATCTGGCTGTTTAAGAACCTACAATTATAAACATAAATATAATTCTTCTACATGTCAAAAAATTAAACTAGTTTTACTTTACATATTCATGAAGATTTTAGATTGCTGCTACTTTTCAGTATGTTTATCTTTTATTTGTAATGTATATCACTACATGCAATTTTGTTTACAATTTGTCCGCAATGTATAAAAGCATATATAGGCATTTTAAAGCTTACATTAATTTTAGAGCAGGCATAATTACTATTATCATTAGAATAATATAAGACCTGAAGCTTTCCTGGCGACGAATACGCTCACTTTCTTCTCGGGCAGCCAGCCAGGTGAAAAGATGATTAGCTATCAACGTTTCGGGAGTGTGCATCTTTCCCATCATCAGGATATTTATAAAATGTTATAACCACAAATGAAATACTGGATATAACACAACTATAAACAAAGACAAAACACTATCAAGATTCGCGTTACTGAACAAAAGACTGCTTTTAGTAAATTAAATGGCCGATCAGGAGATGGTGTGAGTATAGAAAATTGTGTCAAAGAAACGTAACTACTTAACTTGATTATCAAGCTGTATTGATATTTGCTTCTTAATTCGATGGATTTCCATTTTTAAGGCCGGTTTCCAAGAGGAGCTGAACTGAAATCCAGCATCACGATTAAGCGTGCTCCTTTCAGAGGAAATCGCCAAAGCCTCCTTAATTCTCCGCTCCCAGTAACTGTTGCATTTTGCCAAGATGGTCGTCTCACGAAAATCGGCTCTATGGTCGTTATCAAAACAATGCTCTGTCAGCCCAGACTTCTGATCCGTTCATGTTTGATTATTCTAGTAGCGATGGTCCTTCCGGTTTGCCCTATATACGGTGTCCCACATTCACAGGGAATGCGGTACACTCCCGGAACTTGGAAGTCCAGTTTGCTTTTCACTGGCCTCAATAGATGTTTAATCTTCGGAGGTGGCTTGTGGATGGTCCTGATGTTTTATTTGGCGAGAATTCTGCTGATTCTGCCGAATAGATTGCCGGTAAACGGGATGCAGGCTGTAGCGGTAGGCATATCTGACGCTTGCGGTATTACTCAAAATTACGTTTGCTGTATTATTCGAAACGTTGATATCTAATCATCTTTTCACCTGGCTGGCTGCCCGAGAAGAAAGTGAGTGATGATTAGAATAATTTGTCATTTGGTTAATAGCTTACAAAGTACAATGTCACTGCTTAGCAGAGTTTTGACATAACATAAATTATAAAATTTCCCTTAATATTAATATGAATAATAGTAAACATTTAAGTCGTCACCTCAGCTTCCCATTATGTATTGAGTGTGTAAAACCGCTATATTTTGCTCAGAGGCATCTTTATCAGGCCTGAGATTTCTTCAACACGAGACCAGCGGCTTTACTTCCTTTGCTATGAAGCCAGGCTAGGGATTTTTACGCATAAAAGGTCCATCGCCCTGCACAGGGTTTGAACGCACGATCTTGGGCATTAGAGGATGGCACATTAGCGCTAGACCAAGAAGGGTGACAGCTCCAAGAAAGAAGGTACAGAATGGAGTAGTAACGTTTATTAGTGGAGGTATATACAAGTAATGAGTAATTATTACATCAATTTTGGAAGCGTATTTCTGCAGTGTACGGAACTTTGAATATGACCTATATGCCCGTTATATGTTATGTTACTTATACAAAATATTATTTTGTTTCCTTCACTTTTCTTTCCGATGGACTGAAAGGAGTGAGGGTGTGGAACCACAGAGTTGATTGTAGTTTACTTCACGTTACTGGGTAGAACTTACGTATGCATTGGGAGCGGATTTTGCAAGTTCTATGGAAACACTAGGGTCATTAATTTTGATAATTAGAGCATTATATTTTATTAAGCCAGACGCAGATAGAGATTAGTGAACATATTTAATAAAACAGAGAGGGGATACATATGAGCAAGAAATGAAGTAGCAATATTGGGAAACGCATTAGCCATGAGCACATAAGCATGTCCTTTATGTGCGAGAAAGACACAGCAAAACATTGTTAATAGAATAATGGAGTCAGGGATTTGTTTTTATTTCAAAATAAAGTTATTCGTACCATACAACAATTTCCTTTAGAGATATATGTGGAAATTGTTTCAAGGGACTTTCTATTACAACGTTTCCATTCATATAATGTTTTAACTGTATTATGTATGCTCGTGTACATTTGATGTACACAAAAATATTTTGTTTTTAACGACGCTATGAAGTACTGGGATCATATCAGCGCCACCGGTATGCCCAAAATTTCCCTGCAGGAGTTGTATCATATGCTAGTAATTCTATGATATGAGCTGTCGCTTTTAATCACATTTAAAAATTAAACGGAAAACCTTATGAAAAATTAGCAGCTCGTCCAAACAGTGGTTTAAATTTTATAAACGTTCTGCAAAATGCTTAAATGAAAATTCCGTTTAAGAATTGAATGAATATTTTAATTTGTAATTGTTTTAGATGCGCTATAATGATTTATGCTTATGTTCTATGGCAAAGCCTGTTGTAAATTTTATTTGTTTTTTTGCTTGATAAGAACTGTCTCGAAGGAAACGAAATTATCTAGGAAGAAGACATGAATTAATATGAAAGTGAATCAAATGAGTACCTCAATGCATTTTTAAAATTTAATGCATTGAGATAACTTGATATTCAATAGTTTATACATATCTTCCTCCGAAGATTAGTACGTGAAAATATACCTCCATAAAACGGATATTTTGGTTGTCAGATGTTAACCGCATCTTGTTCATTGTATGAATGAAAACTGGACCTCAAATTGCCTCCTTGAGAATGGCTCTAATATGTGGAAATTGTTAAGATCTGGTGAATGTGGTGGATACCTGTGGTAGCCTTTTTGTGACCGCAATTCCAGAGGCCTTCAGTTCCAGAAGGATCACCGGGTCCGGCGGATATAGGTATAAAAGTCGATGCAGCGCCGACACAATCAGCATGAGTAGTGAGTAATAGTGAAAACAGAGTGTGCTTCGAGCTGAATGTAGAATCACCGAGCTCTGGGACCAGCAGCGAAGCCATTTACGTGTGAATATCGGAGTTTTGTTTAGAATTAGTGTGTAGCTCGGTGCTAGAGATCGACCTGTGTGGGGGTCAGAAATACGAGGATGGGTCAGAAAGTAATGCCTCCTGTTTTTTTCCTTAAATAAGTAAGTTATGTGCAAACTTTGAATTTGGCGCAATTCCTCAAACCTCCTTCTCCAATCCCCTGCAGTAGTAACTTCCTAAGTCAACAGTTGGCAGCACTGCATCGTATTGCAAAATAGCTGACATCGATATTCGTATTATCACTTACACAGGTCAGGTGCTCTGCCCCCTGCATCCCTGTAGGAAGGCATCACCTATTCCACCAGCGCCGTCATCATTTCAAGGACAGCTGAGTACACCACAGCCGCCACATCAGCAACCTCAACAGCCAACAGCACTTCACTCTATCAGCCAGGAGCAGCTCTGGGAGGAAGTTCAGGGCCTAAGGGAGGCCATTCGGGTTCTCCATTGGAAGTTCCTGGTCGTAATGGCCAAACTGATCAACTTGGAGGAACTTCTAACGGAGCTCATGACTTCATCTGCGCGTCAAGCTACAGCACACACGAATCTCAGCACAGAGCTTGCAGAATTACGGGAAGACATACAGGAGAAGCATGAATTCTCAATCAAACATCGTGACACACACACACACACACACACACACACACACACACACGCACATGCTCCGGAGACTCATCAAGGAGGAAGTGGCAGTCCTCCAGACGATGTTCGTCGGACCCAACACCAGAGGTCGACACCAACCACCGCAGAGACCCTACACTCGTCAATAACCTTAATTCCTCATTCACTTCCAAAGAAGACCGCTCACTACTCCCTGACATATTACCCAGAATCCAGTTACACCCCACTCCTAATAAGCAAGGGCGTAAGCAGGGCCTTGGTCATGCTTACGTCCGGCCGCATTCCTCACCTTGGACCAGGCCTCGGCCTGGCCAATGTATCCCTTCCTTGAATCCGCAGCTGCTACAGTGGTACTGCCACAGCACCACTCCTGAATACTCACCGGTGGAGGTTTTTTAGTCGGTAGGGCTGGCGGTTCGATTCCCCAGAGGAGTCCCACACTCCAATCCCAGGGTAAGTGTGTAACATGCATTTTTCCACCCCTCGAAAAAAAAGACAGCGTTCTGTGATTGAATTTGTGACTGCGGAAGGTGAAACGCCAATTCGCATTCAGGAAAGGCTAAAACATGTGTATGGTGATGCAACGGTGGATGTCAGCACTGTTAGATAATGGATTCGTCGCTGTAACGAAGCTGAAGGGCGAACACCATTGGAAGATGAAAAGCGAAGCGGCAGGCCGGTGACTGCAGTGACTCCATGCAACATTCAGCGAGTCTATGACATCATTCGTGGTTATCGCCGGGTAACAACAGGTGAATTGTGTCACATTACCTCCCTCAGTAAAGGCAGTATGATGACGATTATTCAACAACTGGGTTACTCAAATGTTTGTTCGCGTTGGATACCGAGAGAGAGAGAGAGAGAGAGAGAGAGAGAGAGAGAGAGAGAGAGAGAGAGAGAGAGAGAGAGAGAGAGAGAGAGAGAGAGAGAGAGAGAGAGAGAGAGAGAGAGAGAGAGAGAGAGAGAGAGAGAGAGAGAGAGAGAGAGAGAGAGAGAGAGAGAGAGAGAGAGAGAGAGAGAGAGAGAGGGGAGTTTCTGGAAAAAATTGTTACTGGAGACGAAACGTGAACCTGAATAAAAGAGGCAGTCAATGGAATGGCATCACACAACGTCACCGGAAATTGAAAACTCAACGGTCGGCAGGAAAAGTTATGGCGACAGTGTTTTGGGATGCAGAGGGTATGCTTATGATTGATTTTTTGGAGTAGGGGTGCACAATAAATTCTCTCCAATACGTCAGAACTCTCAAAAAGCTGAAAGCACTTCTTCGCCGAGTTCGCCCAACAAAAACTATGGCGGATGTTTTTCTTTTGCATGACAATGCAAGACCACACACCTGCCGTTACACCTCTGCAGAAATTGAGAAATTGGGATGGCAAGGTTTACAGCACTACCTGGCACCATCAGACTTCCATTTGTTCGGGCCACTAAAGGAAGCTCATCGTGGGATTAATTTTGAAGATGAGAAGGCTGTGAAAACGTCCGTGCGTCAATGGCTTAGGAAGAAAGACCGTGTGTTTTACCACACTGGAATACATGCTCTAGTTAAAAGGTGGGCCAAAACTGTGGAAAAGGGCGGAAATTATATTGAGTAGTGACAAATTAATCGTCAATGTTGTAGTTTTCAAGCTATGTAAATTGGATTCAATTTTCTTGGCAATTAAAAGAGAAAAAAATAGGAGGTATTACTTTTTTACCCAGCATCGTATTATAGCAGAACAAAGGATGCTTGCTACAGAATCTTAAAGGAACATTGTAGAAATGCTTCATGTGTGAAAGAGAAGCTGACTGTATATTAGCATTGAGGCAACGATTTAGTTACAAATAAAGCAGTTTTAAGGTGAACTTTGTTTGCCTTTTGTCACAATATACTGGAACATGGCGACTATTGAGCTGGGGTTGAGTATTGCTGTGTTGTAAAAGTCACCAGTAGACGTGTTACCTTGATTTGATTGCAAGTCGAAGTAGATATATGAGACATGAGGCACTGATGATAGTATTTCCCTTGGCACGTACTGTGCCATCACTAGGCCTTTAATGGATCCAAAAGTCTGCATAAATCTTGCCATCGATGGGTTTTGTAATAATAAATGGCTTTATTTCGTATTCAGCCTGTTCGTTTTTAGTCCTTCCCAGCTTCTCCTTTGTATAATGATTCCCTCTAGGAAATAATGTCTCCAAAGTTCATTGCAAGCTTTAACATGTGCTGCTTCAGTTTAAAAGTCAGCTGCCGTTGCAACCTTCTCCGCAGTATTTTGTGAAATTGGGAAAAATTATTAATGTTTTGTGTTAGGTTGAGTCATCGCTAATGTTGAAAAATTACTCCATTGTTATTCCTGTCATAGAATGACTTTCCATCAGTATGGCTTCAACAGTTGAAGTATTCTCTGACATGCCTTACCTGGGCGAGGAATGTTTGCTACAAGTCACCTATTCCATTCATAAACTGCTACAATGATGAACGTGCATCGTCATAATGAATCTTTCTTTTATGAACAATTTCAGACGATTTCACACATTAAAAAGCCCAACAATAGAATGCCGTTTTTGCTTAATACAGATCTGAACTGGGGCGGCCTGCTGAACTGATACTACACCAGGGTGTGCTCCTCTGAACTGTGCTGCATTATACAGGATATGTTGCAAACCTTTGGTAACTTTACCTTTGGTGAAAATGTTCATTTATTACTATATCAAGGTTTGTTTGTTTTTTGTAATTTACGTCCTTCAACGGTAAGTCATATCGGACGATGAATGGAATGGGTGAAATTATGCTCAAATGAGTCCGGGGTCCATGGAGCTTAGAGTTGCCCGACATTTGTCTTTCAGGATAAGAAAAAAACCCGGAAAAAGCTTATCCAGGTAACTCACCCTGTCCGAGATTCGAACTCGGGACCTCTTGAACGTGAGGTAGACATGCTACCACCACGCTACCGAGGCGGGCACAATATCAAGGTTATCGTACTATTTAACTAAAAAGTCGTCTCTGGAGGCATTTCTTCGTTAGTAAAATAAACTCCGAAAATCATTTTGCTGCCTGACACAGGTTGATGTCGAAAATTAAACTAATCCAACGAAAGAAAGTCCATACTTCTATGCTGCTTGAGTTTGGTAGTTTTTTATTATACAGTATTATTACTCTACTTCATATGTATACTTTTATTCATATTATTGAAGTAGCTGTAGAAAATTCACATTTAACCACCATTTTAAAATTATTTTGCAGTCTAGTTACCCTTTCTTCAGCAGTCACTTTTCGTTATCTTAAGAAGGCCCCTCCCTTGCAGCAGGACATGTTAAAGTGCTACTTCTTTTCAACAATTAACTTATATTTATTTAATTTTTCATGTGTATACCATCATTATATTGGAATGCATAACATTTCCATTCTCTCCAAATATTTTCTATATTGGCTCATGACTATGTCACACTATTCTTCCTATTTGGCACTTAACTTAAAATCTGCTCTAGAAAACGGAGTTACTAAATTGCCTAATTAGAATTAGCACCCTTTAAGAAAATATGACTAATTCCTTTTCCATGAAAATGTCATTCTGGGCAAGTTTCACAATGTCACTGGAATAATGTAGAATTATTGGAGGAAGTATTAAGAAAGGAATATGATTTCATCAGGGAAGGCACTGGAAACATGTATGAGACATATCAAGGAAGGAACACATATTATTTTATGATTTGGCAAAGATAAGACGAACAAGATTTTTCTGTGCATGTTGTCCATAGAAAGCCTAGCGAACAACTACAGCCTGAAGGATACGATGATATAGAAATCGGACAAACTAATATTGAAGCAAAAGAAATGTTTCGTAAATATCTGATGTACCTGTTTGAGTGACATATAAATTCCATATTCATATTGCTTGACGAGCAAAGCTTCTGTTTCTGGTATCCCAACTATCGTGTTCTTCCTTATTAATTGAAACCGAAATAGAGGTATGTCACTGTTAATGATAAAATTGAAATATTGAATGACCGTGCTCACTTCCACAACATTTTAAGTTTATCTCACTCAACTATTTTCATGGAGCCAGATAAATTAATTTTATTTTTAGATTTTATTTTAAATATGAATTACCCTATAAAATACACACACACACACACATACACACACACACGCGCGCGCGCGCGCGCGCCCACGAAACAGTGACTGCAGGTTTGTGAAGTACTTAACAATAAATAAACACAGACATTTTTATGTGAGCATCTTTCGGATATAAGGTAATATCTCATGTTGAGAAACCAAGATATTTAGGCATTCTAAAAGTACAAGCGGACATACCTATGTACTTTTTTCTTTTTCATGGATTCCAGCATGTATTATTCAGAAAAAGTTTAACTTATTTTCTATACATATTAGTTTGCTTATATTAACGACATTTACGCATACACTTAAATTCCGGCTGTTGTTTTTGGGACTCCTTGGTAATTTGGCTACTATACGCATATGGCGAATCCACGTAAAAAGCGAAGCTTTCAGCTTGTTTTCCTTCTGTGGGAGTAAATGTGTTGTGCATTTGGAGATGATGAAACTGAAAAAGCTTCTGCTCCTTTTTTAAAGAGCTCTCAGGGTATTCACTTAGCTAGGCTAGCTAAGAGGAATCGATCCTCGGCTTCCTGGCTGATTGATAGAGTTTACATCTCATCCCCCTCCCGTTCCTCTCGCCCCGAAGGGAGAATTGCATGTGCTTGGGAGCTACGTGGTCATGAACTGCAGCTCTCAAATAAACATTTGCTTACAATGTCAGTTTTTGTTAAAGCTGCTCAAATAAACGATGGTTGTGATATACAGGGCGTCATAATGTTCTCTAATGCCCAACTTTCGCTCACTCTGCTGCTTATCTACAGTAATCAGAGGAAGTATTGTATTCCACCCACACATTTGATTCAACATTTCACAGGAATATAGATTTTGAGGTCCACTAAATACAAAGTCATCTTTAGACAAAAAGGCGTATATAATAATGGATCTGTAAACAGTATAACTAAAAAGACTTGGATAAAAAGAAGTTGGTATTTAAATTCACAATGTTCCAGAGAGAAGAACAAAGATTTATAAAAACTCCTACATTCCAAATTAAAGATTACAAGGAAGAAAAGTAATTACTTTTTATTTGGAAATTAATTGTTCTTTCACACTAGCCGTGTGAAGGACGCACTATGAAAGACTAGAGCCAGACTGAAAAATTCAATGTTATAGCCAGGATTTGAACCACGGATCTTCTGGTTTCCGTCCAGCCACTCTAAACCATTGAGCTACTATGGCCAACGTGCCAACATGACATTAAATTCTCCAACTGACTCGTGTTTTTCCCTGTAAACCACTAGGAGTTCTCATAAACAAATGAGACAACCACCTTAATGGCGACTTACTATGCTGTAAGTACTTCAAGGCCCGGGCTTTATAATTCGGACCACTATTAGGTACAATTAATGGAAATTAATTGTTCATTCACACTAGCCGTGTGTAGGACGCACTATGAAGGAGTAGAGTCAGACTGAAAAATTCAATGCCATAGGCAGGATTTGAACCACGGATCTTCTGGTCTCCGTACAACCGTTCTAAACCATTGAGCTACTATGGCCAACGTACCAACATGACATTAAATTCTCAAACCGACGTTGACCATAGTAGCTCAATGGTTTAGTGTGGCTGGACGGAAACCAGAAGATCCGTGGTTTAAATCCCGGCTATGGCATTCAATTTTTCAGTCTGGCTGTAATCTTTCACTTTTAATTTTCTCATATACGGTTCTAACAACACTGACTAATGCACCATATATTTAAGATATGTGCATAATAAAATGTAAACGTTTAGTTTTCTTGGAAAACTAGATGAAGACCTCCATATTCTGAGATGTGTATAGCCAATATCGGTAAGCCAATTTCATTTAATGTAGATGTAGATATAGAATGTAGATCTCGTTAAATCGTACAATTTTTTAAATTCAATTTCCTGTTTTTTTTTAATATTTCGGAGATAATCTTTGTTATCAGTTTGAACCTTCAATTAATTATAGCTTTCTAAAACGGTAAAGCGCTATTCTTTTCCGCTGTAGTCTTGCAAATTTCCTAGAATTGTTAAGTCATCATACAGAAATCTAGTTTTTAATATTCTGCGTATCACTTTAGGGATACAATTAAATGAAAAAGGGATAATGAAATTTAACTCAATTGAGAAGAACTAAATAAAATAATAGGGTTTATAAGAATAACCTGTAGAAGAATTGGCAGAAAGTGTGATGAAACACATTACATTTTTCAATTATATTGTTACGTGGCTTATGAACTCATTTTTCCTCCTCAAAAGAGCTCCAGTTTCCGAACATCCGATCCCTTGCTCCCTTCCTCCCCACTTACACACACACACACACACACACACACACACACACACACACACACACACACACACACACACACACACACACACACATATATACACACGGACACATACAAACCCATTTGTAGTTCAAGTCTCTCGAGAAGATGGCCTGGAGGAAAATTTACAACCGTAGTCGAGAATGAACCTGTGACTCTTTGCACAGAAGTGTGGTGCTCTACCGACTGAGGCCAGTGGAGTTAAACCTTGAGGAATAAAAATTAAACAATGTTGGAATATCATCATCATCATCATCATCATCATCATCATCATCATCATCATCATCATCATCATCATCATCATCATCATCATCATCATCATCATCATCATCATCATCATCATCATCATCATCATCATCATCATCATCATCATCATCATCATCATCATCATCATCATCATCATCATCATCATCATCATCATCATCATCATCATCATCATCATCATCATCATCATCATCATCATCATCATCATCATCATCATCATCATCATCATCATCATCATCATCATCATCATCATCATCATCATCATCATCATCATCATCATCATCATCATCATCATCATCATCATCATCATCATCATCATCATCTTCAACTGCCCTCTTATACCACCATCTAGTGTCAGGGTATTGTTGTTCCACTTAACCCTAATGCGGGTTGAGGAACGGAATCCTGGATCAGAGAGAGAATTCAGGATGGGTGATGCCAGGTATGAGTGAGGGAAGTGAATGGCAGAATGAGAGTGGGATGAAATGATAGGAAGGAAAGATGATGATGGAGCAATTATGCTATGCTGGCGGGGGAAACCGAAGGATCCGGAGAAAACCCGTCTAAAGTGGCAGTGAAAGACGAGTTACAGCGTTTTCTATTGCATTTGGTGACGGTGGATATCTTTACTGCAGCAAAGGCGGGTAGGCAAGAGACTCCCAATGTCGGTCAGATCCAATGGCTGCAGGTGCAGCGCAGCGGGATCCTTAACTTTTCCGGTATGAACACCTCTACCTATCTTACTTGCAATGACTTCATCTCAGGGAAAAACGTCCTACCGTCTAAGCACCGCCACCACACTTAACCGCTCCGGCAGTTAATCCTTCCAGTAAAAGAAACAAAAGGAGAGGAAAGGGACCGAAACACGTTGCTATGTAATATAAAATCCAGCTTGCAAGAACCAGATAAATACCCTAGATTTTGTGTGGCCATACCAATGAAAGTCGAATGTGGGACTAGCCGAATACGAGCGATGACACCACCACCATTTTACAATGTCTGAAGTTAATTTTGTTAATATTTCCTATTGTGAAAGTAAAGTTTAAATACATCGATTTTACACCAACTCGAGTAGCCGAGTTCGTTAAGTCATGCACTCATATCCTGACTGAAATTTTCCCAGATTTTTAAGTCCTCATAACTGACGAATGTCGACGAGGTCCGTAAACCTAGAATTGGAAAATTTGCTTCATAAATTTCCTTTCTTCCTTATTATTCCATTGCATACATCATCTTTGTCCAGTATCTTCGCTATCGTATACACAAACAGCGCGGGTTAAACACCACTAAAAGTAACTGGATAGGTGAAGGCTTTTTCAGAGTGTAGAGAAGAATTTCACTTCTAGAGAAATTTAGGTAGAGATTGGGATAAAAGCGGTAACAGTGGGGCTACCTAGCACCGCCACTTAGAGTTAGATCCCTTGACAGTAAATTCTCGGAAAGAACGCATGAGATAGGGAACCACAGGATATCGTATGCTGCAGGAACGGACAACGTAAGTGGCAGAGGTGCGCAGGGTTCCCTAATAGCTGTTGTTTTGTTATCCCGCCGAAGGTTGGCTTAGCAACCGGGAAAAGCTCATATAGGCATTAGGAGCTTGAAAGGCCACGCTCTGGAGGAGCCGAAAATAAGTTAGGAAGTTAGGTATCTCCTTTAACAGTTCTATATGCGATGTTTACATCGTTAGCAGTAAGCCTGCCTCCATATTTAGGTGGTAGCGTGTCTCCCTCATGTTCAAGAAGTTCCTAGTTCAAATCTCGGTCAGATTGAGTTATTTAGAAATATTTTTGCTCCGGAGTTTTCCTCTACTTTGAAATATGAATTTTGGGCAACTCTAAGCTCTATAGATTCTGTGCTCATTTGAGCGTCATTTCACCCATTTCATTCATTGCCCGATATGACTTAGCAGAGGATGTTAAACATAAACGAGAAGTAATGCTATATACATTCGCTTCTAAAATATCCAACAAGTCGTTTTAGATAGTAAAATGTTAATTTCTCTACATTTCCTTACATCAGATTTCCTTAGACATATTCTTTCCGCAATGACACATATATTGAACGTGCGCGTTTGTGTATGTGTGTGTGTGTGTGTGTGTGTGTGTGTGTGTGTGTGTGTGTGTGTGTGTGTGTATGAAACGTTGGGGACTATTTAATGAAATCACTTCCAGTGTTCTTAGCGCTTAAATTTATTTTATCAGTGATTTTAGGCCTTCGTTGCAAATGCCATAGTTTACTAAACTCTTAGATCAATAAATGATAATTTTTCTTTAATTCATACCGTGAATAGCGTAAGTCTAAAATGTAGAATATCAGAATGAAAAATTTCTACCTTTCTAATTAGAAAGAGGAGATTGAAATCTTTAGTCTGCCAATATTAAATTGTTAAATTCATGAGCCACTATCTCAACTCAGATACCAGACTGACATAGATAAATGACTTTTAAATACATTGCTCAAGTTTTTAATTATATTACATAAAATAAATTTTATTTTAAATTACTCTCTTATTCACACCACAGTAGATACAAAATAGTACTTAATTTAGTCATCCTCAATATTCTGTGAAAAAGTGGTCAATTACACTAGAAAATGTCATTTACTGAAAGAGCTGTTCAAAGTAAAAAATGAATAAAATAAAGTTTTATATATTTGTAAAGAGATAGAGTGTATTAAACACAGAGAAGCTGCAGTACGTGACCTAAGTACCAATTTGTAGAACAAAACTTTCCCTAAAAGTTGAACCAAAGTTTTTCTCTGTATTCCAAGTTGTAGAAGTTATGACCTATTTTATTAATATGAAGTGGTGGAGAATTCGCAGCACAAAATGACAAGCAGAGGATCATATTTTAAATAAAGTATTTAAAATAATGTGCATATAATGATAAAATATGTATACTTAAAGAGGAATTTCTAAGTTAAGAGGTTGGACAAAAGATTACCCTTGAAATCCGATGATAAATGTACACGAGTTGACATCAATGCCGGTATGATAATATGATCCAAAGGTAAAAGGCCACTGATATGCTATTGTGGTTAAACAGAAAACAAAAAAAGGTTAGTTTTGTCAGTTTTATCAATTTCTGTCCTTTAGTCTTCCCGATAAACAGCATGTTAAGTTTTAAAAGAGGATGAAAGAACACGAACATTTGGACGAAACCCGGCTGAACCCCAGAGGCAGAGTTCGAGCCCGTGTGCTGGTGGTTCTCAGTGATCCAGGCGGCGGTGCCTCGGATCCCTGGGAGGAGTCGTCTCCAGGAGGGCGGGGAGAGGGAAGGATGCTGCGCCTGTAGCTGCGGCTGCGCTCCTGAAAATCAATGTGGTGGTAGCAGACTACAGCTCATGCTGCAAACATCGGGCCCCTGTGACGTCAGTCGCTGCAACTCACGTGTGTACAGCATCAAGTGTTTCTGGTAAACGGTGATGTCATTGTCGGCACCTCTCCTACTTCTGAAACCATATACTGCGTCTACTAGTGGCGATAACCCTTTAATGTAGACATTGTTACTGGAAGCTATTATAAAATTATTTTTGATTTTTACACCGTTTTATCAGATAGAAGAAAAACAATTATGCCGATAAATATTAGAAGCAAATCGTTTTTATATTTCTCTGTTCTAACCTATATACAGCAAGAATTAGACTTCGACACAAAAAGTAGTGTTTTTAAGACACGCGTTTTGAGATCCCTACAATTACATTAACATTCACACAGTTTTCTTTATGGATTTTTCAACAAACTCTTTTCAAATAAAACTTATTCTTTGATCTACTTCACGTTAAACATTTTCAGAAATACTTTTGCTACATAATATTTTATCGTACATACAAGGAACCGGGAGTACAGTAGGCTTAAGCGATAGCAATGCTTTTAAGACCTGATTGCTATGTAATGCCTTTTATATTTCTTCCTCTTCTCATGAGCAGGAGGACGAAAAATAAGAAAGCTAAAAGAAAATAATGAGCAATTTAGAAAAGTATAAGTATTTTAACTTTGAAATCAATAACAAGGAATACCTTGAGAATGATAACTGCACAAGAGTATTTATCATAAACTTTGCTTTGACAGATATATACATTTTATGTAGGAGTTTACGGCATACCAGTTATGCGAAAGACATCCAGAATAAAGAGGACTTCAGAAGCTGTTCACAGAGAATAGAGAATTTCGTGTTTTGAAAATCTTGTAACTTATATTTTAATCAAAATCATTAAAGAGGTCCCGAGTTCGAATCTCGGTCAGGGTCAGTTACCTGGATAACGTTTTTTCCGGGGTTTACCCTTATCCTTAAAGACGAATGTCGGGTAGCTCTAAGCTCCATGGACGCTGGACACATCCTTTCACCCATTTCATTCACCGTCCTATATGATTTAACGTTGGAGGACGTATAATTAAAAAATTCATTAGAGCTATTATCAAGAAAATGAAACTTTCTTGTAAATATTCGTTCGGTACCGTTGAAATATACCTTTTTTAAATATTAAGTTTGGTATTAAGTCAACTTTTCGTTTTTGAATTATGCTATTCAGGTACTCTCTCTCTCCCTCTCTCACGTATTTTTAAATATTCTTCCTATTCAGGAAGTCTCAAAACTGCACTCTGGTTGTCAATTGGGTTGAAAGCAATACCTTCTGTACATATAGGTAGTACGTGACAGAGAAAGTGAAATCAGGAGAATATTCTAGATCAATGTCTCTGAGTAGGAAAAATGTCATGATTAATGATACTAAATTAAGGTTAAATTCTATTCGCAAGGACATAAAAACCTCAATGAAAAACTTTTAACTTTTTATTTGGTCAAAATGTTTTAGAAAGATGTGATTAAAATGGCCCCAAACTTATATCTTTAACATGCTTGAAAATAGTGCACGAGATATTTCATTTATATTTAGTGGTAATTAATATAATTTATGGAATTCCTTAAAGAAAAGTGTAACTCTTATTAGAACAGCAAATAAACCGGCGATTTACCCCATAGCACTCACTTTTCCAAAATATTTCTGTTGTTCTTTATTTATAAAATGCCAAGTATCAGGTTTTGTTTACTGTGAGCTCCTGTGAGCATATACAACATTTTTAATTAACAGCTCGCTATACCCGTAATGTCTGTCCAACACAAGAAGGCAAGGTAGAGGAATGTGTAAGTAATCACTTTTGCTGTCTGCATGATGTTTATGCTTGCCTTCCAGATTTGATAAGGATGCTAGGGTCATGTAAAATCTGGTGTTGTCACATAACTCACCCATGCATAATACCTATCACTGCAGTTATTGAAACGGGCGTTGGATCTAGCAGCATGGGTGACTCATAGGTACAATAAACAGATCTACTATCAGAGCAGATAAACAGTTTAAACCCCTCTCCCACTTCAGGCCCCGTTTGCCTTCGAGGTAGACGAGCAGTGCACTGTTATTTAGTAGAAGTAATTTTAAGATTCTTTAGGGAAAAGAAGGTAGAAAAATAAGGTGAGCTATGACGAAATTGTATGTATATAGACATGTTACACATCAGGGTTCTTTAATTGTAAAACACAAAACACACAATGACATGGCAATTATTTGTTTTAAAATGCTTCTAGATTAGCTTTATAGCATTTTAAGCTTAACGTCTGATAATTATTTCATTATTTGCAGACTACTCGGATAGCACACGTAAATGTTAGCCTGCAGAGTAATAGTGAGAGTTGTAGTGAAGAACCTCTACTTATTAAATTCCTTACAGGGATTACATTTTGTAAATGATGCATTATACAGCAAGTTTAAGTCATTTAGGAACTGATTCTCATTGATAGTATTCCTTAATTAATAACAAATGTTCCCATAATCACCCAGATGCATCAGAAGTAACTGCATAATGTTTCATATTAATTTCTGGGAGAAGACTGACAGCTACAAGCACTTAAAAGGGTTAATTATTCAAAGTTTAATAGTCTTTAGGCAGATAAGACATATAGTTAATTTGGTAGCCGTCTAAGATCGCCGTGCTAGTAGCGCGTTTCACAATGAGCTTAGTTACTTGATCAAGCTTCTAGGAGTTCCCCTTTAAATCACTATCAGCCAATAACGTTTAGCAATACACTTAACCTTGGACTTGCAATTTGGAGATCGTATTGCATTTCTGATTAGCAACCAATCGAGCGGTATGGCATCTTACATTAAATTCACGACCTTATTATCTCCGTTGAACTAGATTAGTGTGAAATATCTCTCGTCCTGTTTGAAATAAAAGTTAACAAAATTTACCAATCCCAAAAAAGTACAGAAGAGGAGATTTGGACAAGAAAGCTGCTCTAAAAAGGCTCGTAGTTATCCTGCAAACCATCCACACTCTTAATGATAAGGACTCACAAAGCGCAGGCAGAGCAATGAGATCGGTTTGTCAGTGCTTTTGTGTTCAAGACTCCCAAAAATATATTATAGAACTCTTAGGTGACATACAGAACTGCCTTTGCTTACTTACTACTACTTTTATCATACATGTCTTGGAGTGCTAGTCACTGTGTTTACTAGTGGCGTCATTCAAAGATTAGAATATCAGAGCCATCTTAGAGTGGCCTGCTTTTTAAAGATATAACTGTATTCAGCCTTCTGTATCCTCCTTGTGGGTGTCTTCAACGAAGTGTGTAATATCTAATAATGCCAGTGCTGCTAATTTAAATTTCTATTAACATTTATTATAATGTTTTGTGATTATTTTTGTTAGTTACGTGATATGATATATGTATTGTGCATATTCCAAAATTTTACAATTTACAACTTTTGGCTACATTTATTCGTCTTTACCTTGTTGCTACCTTAGCTTGCATGACACCCTGGTCATTTGCTCTGCCAGGTAGCTCTTAACCTCCATACCTCCTTGATTACTTAATTAGTCCCTTTCTTCCCCCTCCTCTTCCTTACTTACATTTCTTACATTTCTAGCCCAATTTTATTTTACTTTCTGCAAGAACTCACCAATACTTCTTACCTTTTCTTTTACTCCCTGCCCGTTAACATTTTTATAGCTACTATGCTCTTCTCTACTTTCTCCCATTCTTCTTCCCAAACCTTTTTTTCTCCATATTGCAACCTCCTCGCATTCTGTTACATAGTTTTCTATGCTTTCTTTCTCCCCACACAATTCACAAATTCCCTTTTCCCTATCCTCCAACGCTAAGTCATATCGGACGATGGATGTAATGGGTGAAATGATGGTCAAATGATCTCAGGGTTCATTGAGCTTAGAGTTACCCGACATTCATTTTTAGAATAAGTGAAAACCCCGGAAAAACCTTATCCAGGTAACACACCCTGACCGAGATTCGAACTCGGGTCCTCTTGAAATGAGGCAGGCACGCTACCATCTACACTACCGAGGTGGGTTGTTTTGTGAAGCATACATAAAAATAATGATAAACGCTGTAACAGAGAAAACCATTTGAAGTATACATACAAGATTTTTGTTATGTTTTCTTAACAGGTAGAAATCTAAACTAATGTGTTTCTGAAATGAAAGGATCAATTTGGTGTTCAAATACCTTCAAAATTTCAGGCCTAGCGCAAGATTCTTTTGTCTGTTTCTGGTTCGAGATTTTTCTTATTCTTGGAAGGTAGGAAGGCTGTCACCAGTCAGAAGGGGTTCTGGGGGATGAGGTACTTATCTCAGGATGGACTGAATTGGAATGAAGGTCCTCTGTTGTTTACCAAGAAATTGAGTTCACATGTTAGAGTCATTATGCAAAATGGCTATTTTATCGGAAACAGGAATAAAAAGCGAGCTGCCCTACGTAACAAAACTTCACGATACGTGATCTATTCTGCTGTACTCAATAATAACACTTGTTTCCTCTTCTAATATAAGATGCGATGATTACATATTTCCTACGCAGTAAATATGAGTTGATATAAAAATAGATGCAGTTATTACAGAACTTATAATCCGGCGTTTCACTCTGCTATACAGGGCGTTATAACTTCACTGTGATCTCGATCATCAACCTTTACTACACAATATTACAATTTGGAGCAGCGGTCTTCCCGTCGTCTCCGAGCTCTCTCCCTTCTAGACAATTTTCTATGAGAGTACTCTTTATGCCGTGACTATTATTAAATGTGCTGTTGATTTTAGGCCTTTCTCTCTCTTCGAGATTCAATGGATATCGTTTATTTAACAGATCATAAGATTATTAATATGTGTAATTTTTAGGTTCTGATTTAAATTCATTTACTTTTTATTTAAAGTTATTTTTATTGCTTTTATATATGCTTTTGGAAGTCATAAATGTACTCTATACATAGGTATTTTAACTGCATGGTCGCTTCTGTTTCCAATGGTTTCGGAAACACTCTCCCATTGAAAATAGGGTCTTTATGTGTTTTCCTCATATGTCTAAACAAACTCTTCTGTCACCAATACATACTTAATGGTATTCCACTTAACTAATGTAGTTCGTGTTTAATGTTCGCAGTTAAAACCTTTAAAACATTTGGCTTATTATCAACTTTCTCATTTGTCAAATTTATGTACGTACGCACGCACATGTATGCATGTACAGTTTTTATCTGCTTTAACAATAGCTTTTTATTTATTTGCTTTAATTATAGTTTTTCTATAATTTCGATTACCTTTAGCTTTTCGTAATTAATTTCTCATTGAATTCATAATTTTTCCTCTAGTCTAATTATTTACTTATTTGAGCGGATATTACCACTTCGCTGTGGAAGTTCTAATAGGAATGCAATTTTAGAACTGTATACGATGGGAGATTTCTGTTGGTCACGCATAGTGGAGTTCATGGGGTCACGTCACACAATGGACAGTGGTATATACTGTTAAAGAAATACAAAACCGTCTCTGCAACACACAATCCGCACGCTTTTGCCCACTTAAGGGAAGCGGGGAGCTTAGTTAAGTACACCCTGGACCTTAATCCTGTTTCTCAGCTACTACTACAGAAATTCCTCCGAAAAAGTCAGGCACATGTATCCGGCTATGGGAAATATCTATGACAAATTTAATTAACCTAGATTTTATACCTTCTATTTAAAAATTAGTTTACTAAGTAAACAGATTTATTTTGAAAAAGATATATTGCTGCCCCAAAATTAGAAAAACTATGAATAGCACAGCACTGAAATTTTTTCTACTTGAGCCTCATATATCTGTTATGACATTGACCTACAATTAAGGTACATAAGTATCTCTAATAGTTTTGACAGAATACTTTTTCAATATGAAGAAAAATGAAAATGTAAAATTTACGCATATCTTCCAAAAAGGTATAGTTACCATATTGATTTCATCATAATTCTAGGTCAATATATGTAATTCTATACCAAAAAGAAGTGTACAACATTTCAATCCTCTAGCCCCAATAGATACTAAATAATAAAAAAATATAAATATTAGAGTAAAAAAATGCTTCCGAGTACAACCTCTTGAAACATGTCATGTTACTATTTAAGAGGAATGCACTCATATCTTTAAACCGTATTTAAATAAATAAACAATGTATATATATTATTGTACGAAAAATATCAGGGAATTGAGTTGAAATGAAAATGAAAAATAGCATTTTTGACCACTTCACACTTTCCGCTTCCTTAACGCTCTCTCACCTCTGCTTCATCCTGCATTCCTGAGCCTAAAATCGACATAGACTTATAAGAGATGGGTTCTTCCAAGAGAGGATGAACTGTCGTTGCAAACTGCGTCTTCCAGACACTGTCGACTCGTTTCATTTCTCCCCTGAGGTAGATTGACAATATGCTCATAGGATGCATTTGTCGAACTTTCAACAAATAAAATATTAGTTCACACCCAAAAGTATTTTATTCAGCAAAGAAAACTAATATAGGTAACCAAGAGTTTCGAGACTTTGTATGCACTTGCTGCATATTTATAATGGTTTAATATTGTCACGTGTAGAGTTGAGGAATATTTGGAAACATATCAAATTTTAGAACGTTATTATTTAACGCTTATTTTCTCTTACTTGACTTGTTTGTACATTCTAAGTTCCTTAATTTTTGTTGAGCCATTAACTTCGAAATACAAGACTTTCACATGACTTTAGCTTATGACATCAATTTCCTGTTTACTCATGTCGACCACGTACAGGTTGACGACATGACTTAGTAACCTGAGTCAACCGGACACTAAAACAACATTCTCTGTCAGCCAAAATCTCCTAAGATTCATGGGAATGCTGATGTTTGTTTGGGAAACATTTATGTAGATCTTTGGAGTGGGATTGCCTATTTAGCACTAGGATGCATGTTGGAAGCAACAGTATTTAACGACTGCGTATTTTGGCAGTCGTGGATCACTGTAGTTTGGATTTTTCCGGAGGACATGCTGATTTTAGAAATCAGGGTCGTCATGCCGGCCTTCAGTAGTGGCTAATCAACACGCAGCCTCTACCGTACACCACACGCATCTCCAAGGTAACCACTATGGGGTCTTTGATGTAATAATGCAACTTTTATCACTATTTCACCCACATGTCTCTTCAAGACTACGGGAGTGCCTTGTAATTGAACTTAATAAATAGAATATAGTAAATTGGCATATTATAGTACTCCGTGTTTTCTGTAATTTGCTCCTACTTTGCTCTATCACTTAGCTCTACCATCTGACTCCACATCCCATCAGCTACGCTCCTAGTTACTGGATGTAGTGCAAACCATTAATATTCGCAACAATATTAAAGCATTTATGCTGAATTCGTGGTGTGCCTTTCGCCTGCTAATCGTGCTTGAATGCCGTAGAGGGTTGGAAATGTCTTGCATGAAGAATCCTCAACGCCGCATACTGGTAATGTTTCTGGTCGCGAGAGGACTATGTTCACTTTCGTATGAAAGGGAAATAATTTAAAGCGAGGAAGTCTTTAATGCAGAAATGAAAAGCTAAGTCAACAATCAGAGATGCAATACATATACAGTCAGTGGTGGAAATAATATTGTCCCACAAAACTTAATGCAAATACAGAATGGTAGTGATACTGAAAGGAAGAATTCCTATCACGCCCTAATCGCTCCTTAGTGGAAGGAACAAATGACATTTTGACGAGCAAACGTAGGGCAAACTCAGACGTTATCTGCAGAAATGTTTTGAGGACAATAGGCATTGAGGCAACATGGTAACGACAAAATCATATGGAGAGATGTCAAAAAGGCTGATTGACCTTGGCTGAATTAAGCATTCTGCAAGCGTAATAAATGAGGCAAAGTTGAATTGTAGAAATGAGACATTTACTTATCCCAGGAAGAAAGGAATGGCTTAAGAACTTAGTGGGTACAGAAAATGGCTAACGATTCTGACTGGAGAATCCGCACAACGCGCAAAGGGGACAAGGACAGTTTTGGAGCTTGTAGATGGCGCTGTGGAAGATAGCAACAAGACTTTTTCTGTGTTTTACACAGTCACACATATTACGAGATTTTATAGAAGGTAGTAAGTGTAGCTTTCACAGTTGTTTTCATTTCCAGATTATCTACTGACTGAAATAAAAGGCTTTTGCGGGATTATGTCGATATTATGATTTTGGAGCTGGTTTAACTGTGTGGCACTTACTGTTTTAGTTCGCTAAGCAGGCATGATGTCAGAGAAGAGCAACTAAGGTAACAGAAGAGCAACTAAGGTAACGCGCTTCCGTGAAATGGCAGCTCTGAGTATGGACAATGATGTTCAGTTATTACTGTGACCGTCCGTAATGCTAGATTTCAGGGTTCTTGCGAGTAGTAGATATCGTTCGGTAATGTGATTCGTTGGATAACAAATGAAGAATTACATTCTCATAGAATGTATTAAATGCACAAGAAGTAGAGAGGTATGTTGAGATCTACTGGCTGACCAAGAAACTAACAAAACACAAACATGTAATGTAGCTCTTGATGTTTTTCTTTTATTTCTACTGTGCTTTTACTTTTTAATGTAAATGTTTATCATTGCTTTAATGTTGAGCCAATTAAGGTAGCGTATCAAACCGTACATTATAAAAATATAATTTTTGAAAATCCTATGCAAGTATTCTTTAGTTAAATGTGGATGTATGCAGGTTTATAAAACAAATAAATGGAGTTATGGAGTCAGTTTCTTGATTTATCTATTTTTAGAGCGATATAACATACTAATAATTATTACTTACTACAGCATTATTTCATTACCCATCATGGAGCTAAAATAACTTATATCCTACTTAAGAAACATAATTTGAGAAGCCGGCAGCATCAGAGAGAGTGGACGGCTAATGCTCTGGCAAGTGGTTTCACGCTCTGAACACAGGGCTAACTTGTTAAAACTTCAGAGTTCAAAAATACTTTAATATAACTTTGAACAAAAATGCTTTAAATTTATGGGTTAAAAGCCAGTACTTCTGAAATCTGAACACAAATACAGTTTTTACTTAAAGTTATTTCTTTAATGATTCGTAATGAAAAACAAATAAACAGCAATGCACTGTGCGTCGAACGATGGATAAGGAATTGAGGAAAAAGGGGGAAGTAAATTCTTCAGTTTATCCCATTCCTTGGAGTGACCGCCATTTTTAAAACGACATTTTCCAACTCCGCGTTTAAATTTATTGCCCACTGCCGCGGAATAAAATGTTGATAAATGCATATGCAATTTAGGGAGAGAACAGATTTCAGTAGATCTTTGTGGTTTGCATCCGATACGAATATGATGAGAATTTTGTATTCTACCGAGCGAACTGGCTCCGCACCGAGTGGGATGGCTCAGGTGGTTTCCTCTGTGACCCATATTCGGCAGGCCCGTGTACGATTCCCGAGGCTAACTTACCTGACCCACTGTTTTCTAGGGGGTTGCCAGGAGAACGTTGGGTAGGTTAATTACATTTCCTGAATTTTCTGTCTCTCCATTTCGTCTGCATTATCATTTCATATCAACTTTCAACAACATAAACAACATTATCTCAGTTACGCGTATGTAGTATGTGGAAGCAGTAGTCAACTGCTAATATTCCTTTTCGTTTTTGTGAATAAAAAGAGAAGCTTCGGTTCCTCAGGCCCGCCATAAAGGGATAGAGGAACCAGAAACGCCTAGCACGGCAATAAGCGGTACTACTACGGATAAGGTGAAAGAGGAGGAGAAGAAAAAGAAGAGTTTCAAACAGTTAACATGAGCGTAGCATAGACTTCATCTACGGAGAAGTTAAAAAAAATATTTCACATACTGCTAAAGTAACAAAAAAAGTATTTTACAAAGATTAATGAGTGTTATGACTTTTATCACTAAAAAGCTTTTGTCTATGTGTTATATACAGTTTCTCATGTGTATATATTCAATGGCTATGAACAGAACTTCCCCCAAACAAGTAAATTACCTTCTTTTTTCTCCTATTTTTATGTTAAACGTTTCGATTTTATTCAATATGTTTTAGAAAATTAAAGTTATTTTGATAGCACCTTTCTCCTTACATTTGCAAGGGGTGTACGTCGTTGCGGTCGTTGGGTGATGATGTTTCCCGATAATGCTTAGATTAATTGCTGACATCATCCACACCAGATGCTAAGGGCGTCGTCACCTCGGACTTGGGACAAGTCCTTACCTGCTGACGCTGGTGAACATCCTCCGTCATCCTTTGCTGCGATGATGGTGAGAACGGTGATGCCTACGGCTGCTCTAGAAGTTCTTCTAAATCTTATAGTTTTAAGATTGGGATACAAGCAATGATCACTTGAAGTTCTGGGTTGCGTGGGTGGATCACTTGGGCTTAGAGAGAAACACAGTATTCTTGTCTTGTGGCAATCATCTATATATTTCAACTATCGTCACCAAAAGGGTTTTCCTTTGTTGAGTATGCTTTTTTGAGGGTGTATTACAAAGCTCCGCAATTCTCACCCGCACTATAAAAATAAACCTATATATATCCACGATATCCGCGCGACTTTAGTCTAACTTGTAATACCCGCGAAATACACGCGCGCAAACTTTTCGCGCTAGGAGACGTAGCTTCTCCACAACGTAGCGACTGTTGATAATTCCGCGCGATAATTCCCGCGTTCTGACAAACGTGGTTTCACTTCCACGTATGCGGCTCCGACTGGGTAAAATTCCACGAAATCTTTTCGGGCTAGAAGACGTGGTTTCTCCTCCACGTATGCGGCACCAACTGTTGATTACTCCGCGCAATATTTTTGCGCTAAAGGACGAGGTTTCACTTCCACGTATGTGTCAGCGACTGTTGATAATTCCGCGCAATCTTTTCGCGCTAACGGACGTGTTGCACCTCCATGTATGCGGCAGCGACTGGCTAAAATTCCGCGGAATCTTTTTGCGCTAGAAGACGTGGTTTCTCCTCCACATGCTGTAGCGACTGAATAAAATTCAGCTTTCTATAACATTTCATTTTAACTGGGTGTACAGACACCTCTTCCACTGCTTACATGCAAGAGTGATGTAGCTGTGGCCACGCCGTGGCTGAGTGGTTAGACCGCTTGGCTCTCACCAAGACGTCCCGGGTTCGATCCCAGGCGACCGCAAAGTGAGATTTGTGGTGGATAACACGGCGTTGGGGCGGGTTTTCTCCGGGACCTCCGGTTTCCCCCGCCATCTCATTCCACCGGTGCTCCATCTTCATCTCATGCATCATCAGTGTCACCGCCTGCGGTGCCATATGTAGTAAAAGTGGGCGTTAAACACTACACATTTCATTTTTTGATGTAGCTGTTCTCTTATTGGTCGACCACAACCACCCAAATCACATTTTATAGTTTCGCGGTAAGTATTTTTAAATTGACTTGTCGACAGAATGCATATGGCATACTTTTTAGGGAATAACAGTTTCCTTAATTTTTTATTTTTTTATTTTTTTATTTTTAGGATTCACCCGGTTTCTCCTGTCAGAACTAGAATGTACCACGTGGAACCTGAAAATTTATGGTACTCCTTGCCTTGTTACCGGAAATGACACTTCCTCTGACTCCAGGCCTGTTTTAAGTTGGTTTGACATACATAAAGGGTTCTTTTACAAGCGAAACAACTTTTTCAACATGTAGAAACATGTAAGATATCGTTTATACTTTACATAGAGTTGACAAATGTTTTAAGTAACTTTTAACATAGGATTGATTATTAGGAGCACAGAGTACTGTTTCAGAATGCCCTTTCGATTTATAAGTTAAAATAGTACACTGAATTTGGATTATTAATCGAAATTCCCTTTTTTTCTGTTTCTTTTCAATTAGCCTCAACTCCAATAACCATTAAGTTAAATTACATAGATTACGCTTTTACATAATAAAACACATGCATAATATGACATAAATGGTTATATGTTTACACTATTTGTGAGAAGTTTCCTACTTATGTGGTATTGCTGAGCTAGGTCACTGACTACCTGGAGTATTTCCTACTGCAGTTCTAGGAAACCAGTTCTCCTCTTTTCTGCTGTTCCGTTCACAAACACAAGTCTCTTTCGCGCTTTCACAACACTTTGAGTGGTTTTGAACACACGAAAATACCTATATATAAAGAGAGATGACAATTTTATTACCACAAACAACTTTTTTACCCTTAAACTTATCATCACCATATTAAATTTTAAATCTAATTGTATAAAGGGTTAAACATGCCTTATCTGTTAGAGGCCAGTTTTCTTTTTGCGATGGGAAAAGCATGGAAAGAAGCATATTGGTGGCATATATTTTCTGTCGTATTTCTCTAGTTTTGCGCCTAAGTACCATCAGTTTGATGTTCTTCCTCAGCATCTTCCAAAATTCTGTAGGGTTTAAGGAGTTGTTTTTGGTACTTTCCAACAATCTTGCCATTTAAATCACCCCCTTTCTCCGACGTATCCTTTGATGTTGCTCGTGACGTTTTTTAGCTTGCTTCTTTGTTCTTTCAATGATTTTCAATGATTTTCTTATACAGTTCTTGCATTGTTATTGCTAGTTGATTTCGGCAAGGGAGAGATTTAGGAATGAGCCCACCTACGTTCTCTAAGAATTCCTTCTCCTGTATTTCTTGTGAAACTTCTCTTTCGAAACTGCTGTTTCTTGCGAAACACGTTCGATGAAAAATGTAAGATTTTTTCTATTTTATCACAATATTTCATCCAACTTGTATGTTTCTCGTGTGCCAAAGCGCGAAGAATGATACAAAATTTTTAATGTCTCTCATACGGATTACTACAAATGTTTTAATGTCTCTCATACGGATTACTCTGTGCTCTATATCTGATGCAATGATACGGCGTGATACCAGTTTCTTCTAATTTCTTCTTTGGAAATTTCTTGTTTGAAAAGATGGATGCGTTGTCGGTCAAAATCGCTTTTATCTTTCCACATTCTGGGATATAACGTTCGAAAATTTTCTTCAAGCAGATCTGGGTGAAATTTTTCTTTTAGGATTTATTTTCACTTGTTTTGAAAATACGTCTACCAATACCAACATGTATCGATAAGCATCGTGAAGTCTAATCGGACGATGAATGAAATGGGTGAAATGATACTCAAAGGAGCCCAGGGTCCATAGAGCTTCTAGTTACCAGATATTCGTCTTTAAGGATAAGGGAAAACTCCGGGAAAAAATTATCTAGGTAATCCACCATGACCGAGATTCGAACTCGGGACCTCTTGAACGTGAGACAGACACGCTACCATCTACGCCACCGAGGTGGGCAGGTACATCTCGTGTGATTGAGTTTGTCTCGTATTTGTATACTACGTTCAACGATTTGCATCTCTGGTCTAAGTGATAAATATATATTAATTTGCGAGTTTTTCTTCTTAATTCATTGATGTACATGTTTTCCAAAACGGTCAAACAACTTTTGTCAATGCTCACGTGCACCAATGAGTGGTGATAATCCATTATGTTTTTCTCTAAACATCATGGTATATAGATTTTCCACCTTGCTCAATCTCATCAGTGCAGCTTATAGAGAATACCTCCCCTCATAGCGCGCGTCCTCACAAATTCATTTTCTATCTTGTCTGAGGTTTTACGCAACTCTCAAAGCGAACAGACTTCTTTCTGTAGCTCTCTTGTGTCTGTTAGTTTAGCTGCAGTCTCCTTCTTAAGATCAATGTCTAATATCATGATTACTATATCTAGCTGTGAACGTCCCGACGCTTCTGGAATTTCCTTCCCACGACTTGTTCTTGATACAAGATCAGTGAAGATAATTTCCGCTCCCTTGACACGTTTTACATCAATACCACAGCACATGATTTCATGGACGTATCTGCTTATCTTGCTGCTCGTTAATTTGCAGGTCTTCTTGAAAGTCAAGCTTACATAGTCTGAATACACAATTATCCTTCTTCCATAGATATATTACTTGAATTTCTGTGTCGCAAAGAAAATGACTGATATTTCAAGTAGAGTGATATAATAGTTATTTGCTTCATTAACATTTGAACTTCTCGATGCCGTACCAATAAATTCTAAGTTGTTTTCATCGTTTCTTTGAGCTAAAATTGTACCGTATCCGGAACTTGAAGCATCTACGTAAAACTCGTAAGGCACTCCGTCTCTAGGTCGTTTTAGCAGAATTGAATTCGCGAACAGTTCCTGCATTTTTCCGAAAAGGTTTATCTTCTCTCTCTCTCCCTACCTCCATTTGTTTTTCTTTTTAATTAGTTCGCGCATTGGGGCTATTTCTTTGGTATATAATGGAACAAATTTTGCTTGGTAATTTAATATGCCTAAAAGTCGGCGGACCTGCTTAACATTCTTTGTTTGTGCCAAATTAAAGATTGATTCTATCCTTGATCGGTTAGGGGTTATCTATTCCTCACCACATATTCTTGATATTCAATTTCTTTGGCACAAAAGATGATTTCTTGAGACTTACCATCATACCATGTTTGTGGAATTTCTTTAACACGTATTTGACGTGTTTTTATATGTTACTCGAAGTTGGCACCAATAAACAAGTAATCAGCCATGTACTGTATCAAGAAATCTTTAGCGTTGTCCATGAAGTTGGTACCTATAGCTCCGCACAAAGCACTACCAGAAGTTTTGAATCCAAACGCGCAACGAGTGTACTGTAAAGTTTTTCCTTTATATAAGAATGCGCAGTAGGGCTGTAAGGAGCTTTTCATGGGCACCTGCCAGAATGATGCTGTCTGATCAGTGCTAGTGAAATATTTTCCTTGCAAGATCTTTGACATGAGGCTCTCAATACTTTCGCTACTAAATCTGTCATCCTTAACAAATCTATTTATGTATCTGTAGTGAAGTGTTAGGTTTAGGTCGTTATTTTTCTTAACAATCCAGCAAATAGGTGAAATGTGTACATTGGTTGACTCTTTTACGATATATGGCTTCAGAATGCGGTTGATGTCTTCATCCGCCTTCTCTGACAGTGCTATAGGAATTTCCCTATACCTATAATCGAATGGTTTCACTTCATCTATTTCCTCATTACTCGTGCAAAAAACCAGGCGATTCAGAAGTATCGGAATATATCCCTACAGAAAAATGTAATTCATTTCGCTGCTCATTACTCAGATTATGAGCTAATTCATATTTTTCATGCAGAAATTGCCTTTTTAATTCAGGAAATTTATCCATACTAAGAAACACTGGTTGTTTCAGAGAAACCGGTTATTCCCTCGGCTGACCATAATCTCAGCAAGAGCTAAACAGTTGAAAGGCCTCCCTTTCTTGTTTATCTTCTGTCTCTGTCGCACGAAAATGATCTCTTTCTTCGTTGCAATTCCTGTAATTTAGTAGCTTTACGAAGAATGTTTCCTCTGTTATTGAAATTTCTGCAGGTAGCCTTTCGTCTGAACTGTTGTCCTCTTCATGAATGATTGGAACAATTACTCTTTTATCATCTATGGAAAAATTTAAGTGCTAGTTTTCAAAATCAATTACACAATTCAATGCTTCAAAAATATCAGAACCCAAAACGATTGAAGCTGTTAAATTGGGTACGATGAGAAAAATATATTAACAATTAATTCCCAAACATTTATTTCCACCAATAGTTGTCTGCTTATTCGTACACATTTGTTCCCTTCTGCAGTTCGAAAAATCAAGTTGGTGACTGGAAGAGCCATCTTTTCTATTTTCTTGCCCAACAAATAATCATATAAATGCTAAGTACACCTAAAGTAGCATAAGAGTCCAGAATTGCAGTACACTCAATGTTGAAAATTCTTAGATTTATTCGTGCCGAATCTGAAGTTTCACATTTGGCTTTGTTTGTTATCGCTAAAATAATTTCTTCTCAGAACTCTATTTTTGAGTTGGGTGGGCTAGTACCTAACGAATCCCTGCCTAAGTACTGGACATCTAGTTTTCCGCCAACGTGCGCGCATCATTCTGCACATTTCCCGCTGCTTTATTATGGTCTTGTAGCTATACGGCTGCAGAGTTCACTGCGAATTTTGACGTTACAATGTCCGGACAATATCGTCTCTCTGCTCTTGCAGACTTATATGACTATTAGGCGGTCCATAACTTCGATCATACCTCTCAAATCTGTCTGAATGATATCCTCTTCCATTGCTAATTCTCCTATAATATGGCCTATTCCATCGGAAGTGTTGCCGATTCTGCTGCTGACCGAATCTGAGTTCAATATATCTCGGCTCAATATAGAATTCTTGTCGAGATTCCATTTCCCTGCGGTTCTCTACAGCGTTACGCTAGTGAGAGGCGTTCGGCCGATTGTGCGGGTGCCCCTGTCATTTTGTTTACCGCTCGTCTCGTTTCTGGGCTGCTAATTTGAACCATTTCTGCTAGCTGGAGGTCTTTGTGACTCGAAAGAAGTAATGAGATCGAGAAGTTCATGTACCCTTCTGGGTTTAGCTATAGTTAGGTAATGACGAATCCTATCCGGGAAATGATATGAGATCAGTTGGACAAAATCATCCTCTTCTACGGATGGATCCAATCTATAATTTTGCACTTGTGCCAGGAGATAATCTGACATCGACACTTGTGATCGTTGATAATATTTCTATGTTGCTAAATTCATGCGAATAACACTCTGTGATCGGCCGTTCCAAAATTTTGAAATAAACACTTTGTAAATATGTGCGTAATTGTTGCTGTCAGGAAGAGCAACCCGAAATCAGGCTTTAGCTTTTCCCTTTAAAGTAGACCTCACAACGAATATTTTCAATTCCTCCGGAATTCCTTTTATTTTGAAATATTAATCAAAGTCAAGCAAATATCTTTGTGGATTAGTTTTCTCTGCGTCAAAATTTGGCGGGATAACCTCATTTAGTATTTGCAAATGAATGAGTGTATACGTAGGTGATACATTATTACTAGAGTTGAAGGTAGCATAACTATTAGAGGCATATACATGACCTACAATATTACCCATTGGTCCTGGAGAGGGCTCTGACACATGCATATTTGACACATTACCACTTACTCTAGGTGAACTAACATTAGAATCTAGTTCTAATCTTTTTAAGCCATTCCTGAGCTCGTTAAATAAGCTTTTATGTACGTCTCCTTTCTTAACAACTTCAGTGAGAGCAGGGTCGAGTTGCGCTTTGTCTTTCGACCTCTCTACCTTGTCGTTCCTAATTACTTTTGAATTTCTTTCAATTGATCTATATTTCTAATCTAAAAATCCCTAATCTGAGTGTCAACTCGGTGTTGCTCTTTCTGGAATTTCACTTGTATTTCTCTCTCTCTCTCTCTCTCTCTCTCTCTCTCTCTCTCTCTCTCTCTCTCTCTGTCTCTTTCTCTCTACTGTCAGACATTTCGGAAAGATTCGTTATTCCTCCCTGGTTTTCTTTAATTCCGTCATACATGCCACTGCTGTTGTGTTCAAGTCTGAGGACACTTTTCTTAGTTTTCCTCATATTTTCATCTACTTCGGAGGCCAAACAAGAAATATTTTTCTTTAGCTCTCCTTTCAATCTGTTCTCTAATTCTACAATTTCTCCATTCATATCTAATTTTAACATATCCATTTTTATGTCTAACTTTTCATATATTTTTCTTTCTTGTGCTTCAAATTTACTACTAATGTGTGCTTTTTGTGACTCAAACTGGTTACTAATGTCAGTTTTCATGTCGCTCATTGCTGTTTTCAAATCAGGTTTTTGTGAATCTAACTTATCGTATAAACCTTGAAATTTACTGTTCTGTGCATCAAATTTCGCTTCAATTGCTGACAAAATAGCAGATAAGTCAACTGAGGAGAATGCAGGAGGGTTTGTCACTGTAGGAGCAGGAAGGATTGTTGTTGCTGTAACAGAGGAATGGACGATATCTACCTGAACAGGTGTGTTAGTAATGTTAAGGACCTCGGGGTTACTGATCTCCCGGTCAGCTACTAAGTTTTCGTTTTCCATTGTGTCATTTTAAGTCTGCCTATTCCTACTTAACCTACACTTTCTCAGTCTGTTACTATCCTCAATAACATCTAACTTTTACTTTTCTTATTTTCTAAACCATGCACATGTGAATTTCTATTACATGTTTTAATTTTAATTTGAAATTGTTGTTTTCTTATTCTGCTTACTTCGTTGAGGCGGATTCCTCGATGTACGGCATTTCTTTTCACGTTCACTTGCACTTTTCACTTAGAGATAAAGCAGTCTCCTGCCCTTCTCTCTCTTTTAAATTTTATACACTACACTTTATTGATGGCGATTTCTCGCTGTTGGTCGTCAGTTTGCAAGGAACGTCGTCGTCCTCCTGGTCTCGGTGATCTGGTTCTCCTTGTCCCAATGATCAGCTTTTCGGAGCCCCACAGCTGGTCGCCATTGCTTGCAAGGGATGTACGTCGTTGCGCTCCCTTGGGTGACGATGGTTCCCGATAATGCCTAGACTGACCGCTGACGTCACCCACATGATGACGCTGAGGGCGGCATCACTTCGGATAGCCTAGTTCTCTGGAACGTGTCCTTACCTGCTTACGCTGGTAATCGCCTTGGTCATTCTCTGCGATGTTGGTGAGAACGATGATGCCTACGGTTGCTTTAGACGTTCTCCTAAATCTTATGGTTTTAGGATTGGGTTAAAAGTAATGATCTCAGGGTTGTATGGGTAGATCACTTGGGATTAGAAGGAAACACAGTTTTATTGTCTTGTGGCAATCACTTATATATTTCACTACACACCGTCGTGCAGTTTCTTATGACAAACTTTGTGCGGACATCGCCTTACCAAAAGTGTTCTGTTTGTTGAGTATGCTCTGTCAGCGTGTACTACAAAGCTCCGCAATTCTCTCCCGCACTATAAGAATAAACCTATTATATCCACGATATCCGCGCGATATTAGTGTAGCTTTTAACACACGCGCGCAAACTTTTCGCGCTAGCGGACGTGGTTCCTCTTCCACGTATGCGGCAGCAACTGTGGATAATTCCGCGCAATATTTTCGCGCTAACGGACGTGGTTTCACCTCCATGTATGCGGCAGCAACTGGCTAAAATTCCGCGAAATCTTTTCGCACTGACAGATGTGTTTCTCCTTCACATATGCGGCAGCGACTGACTCAGATTCAGCTTTCTATAACTTTTTATGTTAACTGGGTCTACAAACACCCCTTCCACATGGGAGAGTGATGTAGCTGTTGTCTTATTGTTCGACCACAACCACCCAAATAACTTTTTATATTTTTGCTGGAAGTATTTTTAAATTTATCTGTTGAGAGAATGCATACGGCATATCTTTAAGGGAATTTTAATTATATTTATTATTTTCCTTAATTTCTTTTTGGAATTCATCCGATTTCTCCAGTCAGAACTTTGCTTGAACGCACCTTTTAGAACCCTGAAGATTTACGGCACTCCTTGCCTCTTGTTATCACAACAAAACACTTCCTCTGACTCCTGGTCCGCTTTAAGTTGGTCTGAGATACACACAACCTTTGTTTACAAGGGAAATAATTTTTTCAACATATAGAAGCATATAAGATACCGTTTATACATAAAATAGGTTTGGCAAATGTTTTAATTAACTTTTAGCATGCGATTGATTACCAGGAGCAGAGAGTACTGTTTCACATTCTTGAATTCCGGAGATAAGTGACATTTGGTATTAATTTCATCTTTCGTTTTTAATTTAGGTTCTTCACACGAAAACCCCCACATTTATTTAAAATCACAATACATTTTGGATTCATGTGCAGTTTAAATGTGAATTACTTTTTCAATATCTACGTGGAAGCTTTGGCTGAAACAAAAGAAAGCAATAATAATCTTCTATCTCGTTGTTAGTGATGCTTGTTCTCACTCTTCCACTAAAGAAGCTAGTGATATGATCGTGTAAGAAACCACAAGGATTCCTTGTGCTGAGCTTAGATGAGTGATCAAAAATACCCTTACGAGATATACTGCTTATATGAGAGCAGGTCAATATTTCTATCATCTACGTAAGGTAAAGATTTTAGTGTATCTCTGACGACACAATGTCTACTTCAGCTCTCTGTTAGGATAAAGTCAGACTGAAAAATTCAGTGCCATGGCCGGGATTTGAACCATAGGTTTCTCGGTCTCCGTCCGGTTTATCTTAACCATTGAGCTACCATGACTAACGTGTCATCATGACATTAAATTCTTCAACTGACTCGTATATTTCCCGGTAAACCACTAGGGATTCTCACAGACTGTGAGATACACAACTAATAGTGGTAACTTTAAAGCCTTGACTTCAATACTTACAGCAGACTAAGTCGCCACAAAAGGTTCGTATCTCATTGTATATGAGAATCCCTAGTGGTTTACCGGTAAATATACGAGTCAGAGCGTTTAGTGGCTTAATGGCATGTTGGCCATGGTAGCTCAATGGTTAAGAGCAACCGGATGGAGACCGGGAGATCCGTGGTGCAAATTCCGGCTCTGGCATTGAATTTTTCAGTCTGGCTCTATCCAAATCTCAGCCTACATACGGTTAGTGTGGAAGAACAATTAAATTTTGAACTCTCTGTTTTACCTCGCGGTGAAAAGAGGCAGTGGAAACACTTAAGATATCTTTTAAAGGGTATGTGCATATATCTGTTCAAATTTAAAATGTACGCAATAATTAGGTGATAATTACTACCTTCTTTGTTAGACTAACTAATTCATTTCTTCTAATGACTTTCTTCCATTTATGTTGTTTCCTTAGAAATTATCGTTAAAATGAAATAACAAATGAATAGAAAGTAATTGAGAACACCTTACGTGTAACAGATGAAACCCTGTTCTTGAAGAATATTTTGTATATTTAAACTGTACATGAACTGTGCGATCTTAAATGTTGGTGTCAAAAAGAACAATTTAATAATAGCAATGCTACAATATGAACACGGTATTTTTCTTTGTTACTGGTATCTATAGATTCTCAAAAGGATCTTACTCTAACACTTTCATAGCTAATGCATGATATTTTGTACTGCTAAATATCGGATTGGAGGTATATAATTTCATTTCTACCGCTGTGTACACTATTTGGAATTTCTTTTGTGCACAGCGATCCGTCTCAATGGATCATCAATGGGTATGTTACTGCCGCTATATGGTATTCGGTTGACTAATAGAGATTGCATTTGCCATTATTAGCATGCGCAGTACATTTGCATCTCAGAGAATCCGCCACCAATAGTATTGAATCAACTGATATTGATAAATGGAAACTTGAGCTATATAGACCTCGGTAGATGTTTGCGACTTTATATATATATATGGGAACTCCGCCGTGTGATGTAAGTATTACATAAGTCATCTCCCTTTTGTTTCTGTGGTGGCTTTATGAAATTGCGCACCCAGAATATTATCTGTCGGTGTGGATGTTTGTAACGTTGGTATGCTTGGTTTTGTAAAACACATTAGGGAAAGGCGCGTGGGATTAGTTACCTCCTGTATAGGGTGACGTCACGGCTTTGTCGGTTTGTTACTGTTTGTGACAAAAGGAGAGTAGAAAGGTGGTGGAGTTTAGCTTACCAACCACGCGTGGGACGGGACACAAGCCCCGACAATCGATGAGAGAAGGTACAATAGTTTGATAGCTGTCCTATTTTATGATTGTCTTAGGGACTTAGCCTGCTAGTTAATCTATAGGAAGAACAATTTTAAATTAGTTTTTCTAAGATATTTATTTGTAACACAAAGCGTCAGAAGAGATGTACAGTAAGTTTAATGAACATACCACGGGAACCAAAACGTAGATCCAATTTGAAATTGGTGTTAATGTGCACTTTAAAACATTCTTTTTGGGCCAAACTGGATCGAGAATTATACTTAGGTTCTTCTCGGAAAGAAAGCCAGGTGAGAAGACGATTAGAAATCGACGTTTCGGGAGTGTGCACCTCTCCCATCATCAGGATATTTATTAAATGTTATAACCAGAAATGAATCAATGGATATAAATATAAACAAAGACAAAAAACTATCAATACTTGCATTACTGAACAAAAGACTGTTTTCGGTAACTCAAATGTAAGGTCAGAATTAATCTAGAATTAATCCTTTATCCTGCTGGCTGAGATCTACTCTTTTGCTAAAGCTGGATATAAAGGAACAGCTCTCACATTATTATTAATAATGAACTTAGCACATAAAATTTTGAGTTGTATTCATGGCAGAAGATAGATCTTGTGGAGTACGGGCTTTTTAGCGATTGTTTCACTGCAATCATTGCTCTGTTTTCCAGTATTGTTTAAATTATTCTGTTGCACCGTTTGAGTTTAATTTAATTTGTACGAGCCTTGTCCGTAAAATAAGGTCTCCAAGGCGCTGGAGCCTTGAGGAACGCTATTACGCGAGATCCGGCAACACTGGCATGTAGCTTGGTTTAAGGCCTTCAAATCTCTACCATAACAAACCCGTTGCAACTATTAGTTTTGGCTGGGCATCCGTTTGCGATGGAGCTTCCTATCACTTCCGCCGCCAAGTGCGAGTTGCGTGCAGTGATCCGGTTGTTGAGTGCCAAGGGCACTACCCCCACCGAAATTCATTGTCAGTTATGCGAAGTCTATGGGCCACAGTGTATGGACGTCAAAAACATGCGAAAGTGGATCAGAGAGTTCAAAGACGGATGTACAGACGTCCCTGACGAACAGCGTTCTGGTCGGCCTTCGGTTTCAGCGAAACAATTGCAAAACTAGAGCAAGAACTGCTTAAAGATCGGCGTGTGATAGTTCAAGAGGTGTGTGAACTTATCCCTGATGTCAGTAAGACTACGATTGACAAGATTTTGACCAAACATTTGCATTATCGCAAGATGTGTGCGAGGTGGGTCTCCAAAATGTTCAACGAAGATATCCAGATCTCCTGGCCCAGTTCGGATAGGATATCGTCACCCATCCCCCTACAGTCCAGACTTAGCACCTAGTGATTATCATCTGTTTCCTGAGTTGAAGTCACACCTGGCTGGAACACATTTCCAGACCGAGCATAATTTGGAAAATTAGGGGAAAATGGGAGAATGGGTGGGAGGATACTATGACAAGGGTATAGAAAAACTGCCACAGCGTAGGCAAAATAGCATCGATCGCAATGGTGATTACGTCGCAAAATAGCTGAAAGTGCCACCTTTCCATCAATTTAAGATGCATTGATAATAAACTTGTTTTCTATATTAAATAAAATTGGAGACCTTATTTTACGGATATGCTTCGTAAATTTGTAGTATAACTTAAAGTTACAGGTAACCCTCTCTGTGTGTTGTGTGGGCAGTTGCTACTTTGTTTGGGAATTAAAGTGAAGGTTTACGTAAGCGTTAGTGTGAGTTTGTTTTGTGGGGAATGAAGAGAAAGTATTCAAACGCTTATTGAAGCCTAAGCTGGTACGCACGTAATTGTGTGAGCTAGCTTTATTATGTTTCTAAGTAATTGTTTTCTAAGCTTTAATCTGTTAACGCTTTAATTATTATTTAAGTCTTTTTAAATAGATTTAGGCTTTTTAAAAAATCTTCAAAAGTTATAATATTGTTATTATTGTTTCTGAAATAAATATTTGTAATAAAGAGGAGTTCAAATTCCAAATGGTTCTCTTCACGCTCGCCTATTGAGACTCCTTATTGGAAACCGGAGCCTTTCTTCTGGGACACAATTAGATCAAGAAAATTATTGGCCAGTGGTTTATCCGTAGGAAGGTTAATTCCAATCGACGTGGCCTTATAACCCATGACCACGAGGCAGGTATCATAATTCATAGGGGCACTTAGCATATCGGCCTATTGAAGATCTTGTATCCCTGTATGGATCCCTGGAGTAGGGGCGAAATGATAGAAGGCATAAGGCGGCACGACAGTAGAGGGCAAGTTTCCAATAGTTTCTATATATAGTGTCACCCGAACGTCGGAACCTCCTATAGAACCGGCCGGCAGTAGGGCTAGGCGGGAAGCATTTAGGCCACGCCTACCAATTTGTCTTGTGGATAATTAGGAGAGCGGCGCGCGCCTTGTACCGTCTCTTTCCCCTCTCACCAGACGTCTCGAAACCTCGGGATAATTGTGCGCGCCGCGAACCTTCCAGAAACGGCGATCTTCCCTATATAAGGCCTGTAGTTGGCGAGTCAGTTCAGTTCTTGGCGAGCAGCCGTGAGGAGCGCCCAGTGAGGGAATGGACCGGAAGACTGTGTACGTGCACCGGAGGAGTTGTGCGTCATTGCGAGTGCAGAGTAGACCTGTGACAGACGAACTGGTAATTGTGTGCACTACTTAATTCTCTGTAATTGGCAAGGTTTTCAACTATAATTCGGTGGAAATAAAGAACATTTTGAGTTTGTGCAATTGGACTTTTAATTTCACGAACCCACAAAGTTACAATAGTATAAAATCTGATGACAACTCTTGCAACGATTTCTGTCCCTCTTGTTTATAGCTTCCGTTGCGCATTGAGCAAGGACTTGAAACTCGTCTCTGTCCTGGAATCAGAAAGATTGCAGAAGGCATATTCTGTTCATACAATGCAGAGACCCTTTTGCACGCTTAAATCCTGAAAAAAGTTTAACAGGATGAGGTTGAGTAAATTTGATGGGGTAGCTTATATTCTCAGTATTCATCTAATGATTCGGAGAAACCCCAGGAATACCATGGGTCAGGAAGTTTGGCTGCAGGTTCAAACCCACGACCTTCCGATTCCGCGTTCGCTACCGTACTCGGTACTGGAGTGCATTACATCAATAATGTGTAAAGATTTACAATAATTAATTTAACTCACTCTCATATTTGATATATTAATGTTGTTTGATTAATTCTTAAAGTTTGAGATAGTGCAATAACATTTGCATCTTTGTAACTCAATGACTTTTCCATATATTTATACAAGTGTTTAAATAAAACAATTACAACATTCTAAGAAAAATTTCTTTTACACCGGATGTACGTCATAGAACCTGTCCAAAGTTGGTACTAACTTGTATCTCTTTGTGGCAAATATTTCCATTACACTGAAAACGATCTGTGATAATCTCGTACAGGACACATAAAAAATCTCATGAAGCTGAGCTAAATTAATCATCAGTTTCTGCAAACATGAAGACATAAACTCCTCTACGATAACGTACACATTGCCATGTTACCGTCAACCTGGATTTGTTGTGTAGGAATTGAGCAAAAGTAGGTGAATGACGTCACGCAACAAGTTTTATTATTCCTGATACAATTCAGGAATATTCTATAATATAATTCGGGAAAATTCGACTTCTGGAACCATTTCCTGTGCTCGACAGGACTATATAAGGGCCGATAGGAGGCTTGTTAAGCTAGTGTTTAGTGTGAGAGTTTCCAGAGTGTTTCAAGTTTGCGCCTCCATAGTAAGGAGTTGGCAGGCAGTTTGAACCGGTGCTAGAGCAGTTCACGATTCACGAGAGAATATCGGAGTTGCTGTATTTAGTGTCGGTGTGCAGCTGCGTGTAAGAGATGAAACTGTGTATACTTCAGAGAGAATTACCAGCAGCACAAGTTGGTGCTTGTAACAAAGACATAAACAAACAGAGTGGTGTTGAAGCTGTATATTTGTGGAAAAGAGAGGAGATTGTTAGCACTGGGCTAACGCTTTTGCTGACAAATAAAGAACTTTGAGATGAACTTCGTCCTATGTCTGTATTTTCGTCACAATATAGACAACCTCATAAAACAAATTACATCGTAAATACACTTTATTCTTCTTAATCGCTTCTTCGATACCAAGACATTAACTCTCAACTTGTAATTGAATAAACTGACAAGGGACTTCTACGACGCGATCACTCTCATCTATAAGCTTAACTGATAACAATGAGAAAACGGTTCATTAATGTGTATAGAGAAGTTAGTATTAAAAGTACTAATAAAAGTTTACAGAAATTTCTTCACTGACTTCCCTTTTTTCGAAGTATATCTGTAATTCTAATCTATACACTGTTTTTGTGAAAATTGCAACACCAAGAAAGAGTTATCCAAATAACTTCAAACTTGATGGAAGTGTACAAGAGTGTGCAAGCAATAAATGATTAGGTTTACAGAGAGATGGGTTACACGTAGACCGACCAGAGCCCTCGCGTGTCAGTCCGACAAGGTCAGTGTTACACTCAGTGTAGTCAGTGCAGAGCTATGGAAAGAAGGTGGAAACAATAACAGGAGTGCCAGTATGCCTCGTCGACGTAAAAGGGAGCCATATCGGCTTGTGGCCGAATTTGAACGGGGCAGCAGCGTGTTTGTCATACCGTGACGTTTGGGCTCGTACAGGGCATGCAGCTAGGACACTGATGCGTGTGTGAAAGCAATGGACAGATGATGGTCGTACGCAGCAAAGAGCGGGGACTGGACCACGGAAAATGACTATAGCACGGGATAACCGTCATCTTGTTCGTATGGCCATAATGAACCGTAAAGCTTCATCCACAGTGTTGGTTGGACTCTGGAGCACTGCAACAGGTGTGAACTTGTCTGTATTATCAGTTCATCGCCGTCTGCTACAGATTGGACTGGTTGAATGCATTCCATTACGTTGGCTTTCATTGTCCAGAAACCACAAGCTCTTTCGACTACAATGGACACGTGAACAGTCACTGGGGTGCTGAGTGGCAAAATGTAGCCTTTTCGGATGAGTCCCGTTTCAACCTGTCCTACAGTTATGGCCGCATACGTGTCCGACGGTACCGTGGTGAGCGCAACCTGGAGGGGTGCAATATTGTTGGCATAGCGGAGGAACACCAGGTCTGATGGTTGGGTTGCCATTGCTTACTAAAACCGATCTTGCCTCCTACAAATTGAGGTTACTTTGAACAGCAACTGGTACCTAACGGTGGTTGTACAGACTGAGGCATTCCCCTGCTTCAGGCATCTCCTCGAGCCATATTGCAATAGTGCAATGCCCGGCCACATATTGCGAGGAATGTACACGCCTTCTTCGAAGAGCATCGGCTACCATTGGCCTATTCGTTTGCCTGAGATGTCGCCAATCGGACATGTCTGGGATACGGTTAGTCGTCACCTAGTGCGTCATGGTCCTTCTATAACGAGTGTCACGAATTTGTGGGCTCGAATACAAGCTGCGTGGAGGGAAAACGCTCAGGAACGTATTCAGAACCTTTTTGATGCGCACACAGCAGCTCTAATTGCAGCGCATGGAGGCCATACCAAACTCTGTATATTAGGGCTCATAGATCATGTACAGATTTGAAAAGTTAATCATTTGTTACTTGTTATGTACCTCACCTGTGGTATTAAATTATCTAATTCATGCGTTTCCTTCTTCGCGTTGCAATTTTCACAAACAGTAGTGTATCTGTACTATTACAGTTTGCTTTTTTGCAGTGAGGTACGATTTTGAAGTATAACTTAAAGGAAACTGTTTCTTTAGGAAGAGCAGTTATAAAACTTAGTTATCACTTTAAATTGATATTATAATGAATTAAAATGCATGTAGTCTCTTAGACTGCCATGGAAGTTATGCTTTACATAATCCATCAGCTTTCATTATACAGTCTATGAAAATTATCACTTGTGCAGCGTAGGTTTTCTATGCCGTTTGTGCAATAAGTTTCTAGTCCAAAGTAAAGAAAACGTAGTAAAACTGCATAATAAATAAATTAGCTTGTAAAATCAGTAATTGTTATATATTTGCAAAGCTATCTTATTAAAAACTGTTTTTAATATCATTATTGCAGCTTTTTATTCTGGTTCTATATTTTATATTTTACTAATAGGCATATAGCTTATTTTGCAAATAAGACAGCATTTCTTTATCTCCACGTAGATAGTATACAGAGAAGTTATTCACACACCGTCTAAAAGTATGATACAAAGCTTTCAGATAAAGTCTCTTGAACACATACAGAAGCATCTTTAGAAAAAGGTGCATTGTCCGTGCGTTTGTGAACGGCATAATTGAAAAGGGTTATAATGCTCAACATCTTCCAAGCACGCGATTTTCAGCAAAATCTTCCCGCCGCAGCTTCCCTTTACATGGATCATTTTTTGAAATTTTTTCTATTTCTCAATGGTTGTATGCCTAGATTAAACTACAATACGTTTAAGACACTTTCATGCCCAATGAAGTGTACATCTTAAACTTTTTGGGAATGTACTCAGAAGTCCCTTCATCTGACTTAAGCACTTCTGGTAAACCACAAGAGATATACAAAATCTTATTGCACAAAAGTTACACAACTCGTTAGAGCACACGATTTAAATCAAACACATTGTTTTGTGGAATGTACCATTTTTAGATATTGCTAGCTTTTCTTTGAATATTTCATATTAAATAGGAAATTATTATTCGTCCCTTTATCTCTTGACTATGGAAAAAAGAAAAGAAAACAGAATTTCATTGCGACCACATAGCGACCTGCCTTTGAATAATTTATCTACAGGTAAAGCCTACTGTATTCCCATACTCCCCTTGCACCTACAAGAAAATTAGCATAAGGTAATGCTTATTTCGATTAATATGTCAAGAAATAAGAACTTTTTGTACAAGAGCAGAGAGTCATATGAGTGCAAAAGATCAGATATTTTTCCACTAATTCATTTATTACGTTTTATTAATACTGTAGGAATGTTTGGTGAAAAGCAACATAATTATTCAACAAAAATATACTCGTTATTCCTGGATACTACTAACTGAAATAAAATCACCACTATAATAGTAGTAGTAGTAGTAGTAGTAGTAGTAGTAGTAGTAATAATAATAATAATGATGATGATGATAATAATAATAATAATAATAATAATAATAATAATAATAATAATAATAATAATAATAATAATAATAATAATAATAATAATAATAATAATAATAATAATAATAATAATAATAATAATAATAATAATAATAATAATAATAATAATAATAATAATAATAATAATAATAATAATAATAATAATAATAATAATAATAATAATAATAATAATAATAATAATAATAATAATAATAATAATAATAATAATAATAATAATAATAATAATAATAATAATAATAATAATAATAATAATAATAATAATAATAATAATAATAATAATAATAATAATAATAATAATAATAATAATAATAATAATAATAATAATAATAATAATAATAATAATAATAATAATAATAATAATAATAATAATAATAATAATAATAATAATAATAATAATAATAATAATAATAATAATAATAATAATAATAATAATAATAATAATAATAATAATAATAATAATAATAATAATAATAATAATAATAATAATAATAATAATAATAATAATAATAATAATAATAATAATAATAATAATAATAATAATAATAATAATAATAATAATAATAATAATAATAATAATAATAATAATAATAATAATAATAATAATAATAATAATAATAATAATAATAATAATAATAATAATAATAATAATAATAATAATAATAATAATAATAATAATAATAAACAGTGACTGTGACCGTGACCGTAAAGAACAAGGACTATGGTTATGACAATGACAATGACAATAATAATGATCCTGCTCTACCTTGGTGAGATAAAACTTATTCCATCCCAATGCATTTAACATTTCTTAATTTCCTACTCAGTGGTACAAAAACACAGCAAAACTGTTGGTTATTCAAATCGGCTATTATTGAAATTGCCTAATATATTTAAATGCGTTGTACATCTGGCTTACTGACAGCCAACAAACAGTTGCGTTTATAGTGTTCTGTCCTAGCTCTCCTCAAAGCTTCTAAAAGACAAAACAAAACTGCTGATATGAAGATGTTCAAATATTAAAACTTCTGCAGGAATCTGAAAACATGAAACCTGCAACTCTGCATGTCTCGTTGACTTGCTCTGACAAAAGAAAGAAACCTTAATGCCTGACATGAATATCCTTCCACCATGCAATTTTTGGAACAGAATGTAATTTTCCGGCTCCTCAGTCTTAGAATTTTATGAAGTCAATCAATTCTTTTTCTCCTTTTGCAGAACAAAGATGAACAGACTCAACGGGGTGAACCACACGAAAAATTGGGAACACGAGAGGCTGAAGTCAAGAAAACCCACAAAGAATTTAGGGTAAGTGGTAGTTTCTGTTTTGTTTATCATTACTTTACAATAATCCTTATTAGTTATCAGTTTTTATTAAGAAAGTAGTACTCGAACATTTTAGAAGACATAGTCACCATATACTTGTGTAGGTTTCAAATTAATATGTCGTTAGTTTTATTGTTTATTACTTCTTTGCAGGCAATTCACAAATGTATTCCTTCATCAAGGTTAACGTATTATTACTCTGAAATATTAAGTTTAATATTTATATGACTTAGCACATACTCTACTAACGTTTTAATAAGACACCCCTGTAATATACTTACTACAAAATGCTGTTAACTAAGTTTTAACTGTCAGCCGTTGTTCCCTGAAAAAATATACCCAGTTCTTCAAAATAGTAAATTTATTTATTCAAGATGAGGTTATCGCTGCCGGTAGTCGATACGGTAAACAGATAAGCAGCGCGCTCGCCCAACGTAAATATCGGAAGCGTTATCTCCAGATAACCAGAATCTCTATTTCTTCTCCTGGATTTTCATAATTAACGTTCTGTAATTCTGTGGAAATTTCAAATGCTTATGTTAGCGGACGCTCGAAGAGTGAGTTAATAATTCATCAAGGGAATTATAAAATCGTATTTCTGGTGCAAAAACAAGTGCTGTTCCGCGAACAAGTTGTTGAGACTGCGGCGATGTGCGGTGTGTGCTGTTACTGCAAGGAGTTAGAATGTTTAATTTCCCAGCGAAAGATGTTTTCGGTAGAAATTACATATTCTGCGTATTTCATTCCGTCGCAAGGAAAATAAAGTGATAAACACATTAAAACTGGTTCAGCGTGAGCTAAGGGAGTCTCAGTGAAAGCTGAACTAGGTTATTAAGTGACAGTGAAAACTGTGATATGACAGTAAAAAAGAATGTGTACACAAACGTTACAAAACACAGAGACGCTACAAAACACTTTGAAGGCGGGTGGGAAAATAACAGTTGATGGGCTAGGCCAGTTCTTCTGTAAAGGAAAACGCATGATATTTTTCAGTTGTCGTATAGTACTGTGACCTTCAAATAGAATGAACTTTTATCCTTAAACGCTGCCAGGTCGGCAATCTATCGGAGACGTGCGGTGTTGTCATATTGCATTCCCCTTAGCGGAGTGAATCCATCTCTAATAAATACTGTTTGCATTAAGATGAAAGTTCAAATTTTACAAACAGTGACCCACGAGGAAGGTGCGGAGTAATATATCTAGCATAACTGCAAAACCCCATATCTTTAACTGAAATATTTGTCATTATATAATATATATATATAAATATATATATACACCAGTATATTATAACCCACCTTGACGTAAGCACCGTAATTGTCATCTTTAGTTGTTGGTATATATGTGTCTACATATATTTGAAATTACTCAAAACTGAAATGTAAACTATTGACATGCTGAGCCTAATAAACTACTTTCAGCAAGCCAACTTGTTTGTTAAATTTGAGAGAAAGCAAGCAGTTCACTTACTGTTAGGACGTAGAGTGCTGCACCTACAGAACGTGAGCATGATACGTTTGTGATTACTTCGTAATCGTCGGAGAGGGTGTTCATTTGTTCTACAGAGTTCAAATCAGTATTGTTCAGTTGTTCTTCTGTTTAAAGTCCTGGGAAAAGTGAACCAAATGTATCAACTTGCAATTTAAATGGGACACGAGGTAAAACCGCTGTTCCCTTAACACTGCCAATACAAGCCAATCGAGATAATGCGGGCTCAAATAAATCGGGAGGTTGCAAACAGAAATGACAATTTTATGTAGTCGTAGACATTGACACAATAACACAAGACTAGAAAAACTGTGTAAAACGTGAAGAAGGCAATTTTTTGAAAGAAGTAGTACGTGAGGAAATTTTGGAGCCAGTCATCATAAATTTGCAAGACTAAAACCATGAACACTGATGTTAATTGATGTAAGTGGCATTGACAGCTATACGGATGGGTTGCCGGCAGTTCCATTCTACGAGGCGTGTCCGTAAAGTAAGGTCTCCAAGGCGCTGGAGCCGCGAGGAACGCTATTACGCGACATCCGGCATCACTGGGGTGTAGCTTTGTTTCACCCCTTCAAATCCCCTCCACAACGAACCCGTTGCAACCATTAGTCTTGGCTAGGCAGCCTTTTGCGATTGAGCTTCCTGTCACTTCCGTCGCCAAGTGCAAGTTGCGTGCAGTGATCCGTTTTTTGAGTGCCAAGGGCACTAACGCCACTGAAATTCATCGTCAGTTATGCGAAGTCTATGGGCTACAGTGTATGGAAGTCAAAAACGAGCGAAAGTGGGTCAGAGAGTTCAAAGACGGACGTACAGACGTCCATGATGAACAGCGTTCTGGTCGGCCTTCGGTTTCAGCCGAAACAATTGCAAAAGTGGAGCAAGAAATGCTTAAATATCGGCGTGTGACAGTTCGCGAGCTGTGCGAACTTATTTCTGGTCAGTAAGACTAGATTGACAAGATTTTGAACCAACATTTCCAGACCGAAGATGATTAGAAAAACGAGGTTGAGCGCTACCTGCGCAACTTGCGGGAGAGTGCTATGACAAGGGTATACAAAAACTGCCACAGCGCAAGCAAAAGTGCATCGCTCGCAATGATGATTACGATGAAAAGTGGATGTAAGTTCCGCTTTTCCATCAATGTAACATTCATTGAGAATAATCATATTTGCTATATTAAATAAAATTGAAGTCATATTTTACGGACAGGCCTGGTATGTATTAGAAATACAGCCATTTCATAAACTGTAATTACGAGGGCTGTTTTTTTTTCAACCTCCGATCGCTCCATGCCGACGCTACGCGGGCAGCAGAAAGCGGGTATGCGCTGTCGGCGACTGCGCAGCTCTCGCACTACACACTCCGCCATTGTTGACATTCAGTCGTCAGTCGGCGTTGTGCTACAGCCACGTAAGCATGGCCGCCATTATTGATGCTCCCGCCAAGTGCGAATTGCGAAGTGTAATTCGTTTTCTACAGGTTAAAGGCCATGGTGCTGCAGAAATCCATCGGAGGATGAGTCGTGTGTATGGCGGAAACTTCATGAGTGATGGTGTTGTTCGTGAATGGTGTCGAAAGTTTAAAGATGGTCGTAATGATGAGCATGATGAAGGTAGTCAAGGACGCAAATCTGTCCGCCATACAGTCCTGACTTAGCACCCAGTGACTTTCACCTTTTTCCTCAACTGAAGACGTGGCTTGGTGGGAAGCGATTTCAAACCAATGAGGACCTTCAAACGAACGTCAAGGACTACTTGAATTCACTGGCGGCAACTTTCTTCGAAGAGGGAATTGAAAAGCTTGTCCACAGATATGACAAATGTCTCAATCTCTTCGGTGATTATGTCGGAAAGTAACCATAAGTGTACTATTCTTTTGGTAATAAAATTATTGTTTTATATGAACTTGTGTTTTATTTATAGCCTATTGGAGGTTGAAAAAAAAAACGGCCCTCGTATAATTATGGTATTTAAGACATGCGAATAATTTTGTTCCACTTCTAATATTAACAACTGCATTATTATAAAATTTTGGAAAATTCAGTTTGGATTCCGATATTTCCAGCGCCAAGGAGACTCGTACGCTCAAGCGCAGGGCCGGCAAGATCACCCCCGAAGTGAGAAATGTTTCACCCCTAGTCAACCCTTCCTTTTTCCTTCTACCTGACACGTAAACAAATAGGTGACGTGTGCCAAAGAGGCGCTCATTCGGGTTTTGGAAGAAATGTCTTATGGGACGTAATCAAATGCATCCTTTTAAACGCAAGGTTTGGCTAGGATAGCACAAAGAGGGTTAATGGCATTAGAGAACATGAATGAAAGACTTATCCACAATGTTAGCTCATATTACCATCGTGTGAGAAACCGTCCTCTCAGCACTCTATTGATCCTAGATAAACCTTAAGCTGCAAGAAGCAGTTCAGTAGAATTAACATGCTTATCATGTGTTTTCTTTTGTTATCGAATAGTTGTATGCAGTGTCAATTGTTTCCCTTAGGCTGCTAAGGAATAATATTTTCTACCTTGCATTCTCAAAAATAAACGTCACAGTTTTTCTGAAAAGTGGATTGGATTTGTTTACAATGTACATTGGTGCACAGTGGCGTAGTTATAATGATACTTAGTTATAATGATACCTATAGTGACACGTAGTTCTAATTATAATTTACACGGCTGCTATCCTTGCTGATTTCTTTTTAAATGTTAGTGTTTCAATGTCCGGTTGAAAATAAATGACATAAGCATACATTTTGAAGCTGTTTATCCGAAATGCTACTCCACATCTACAAATTACGCTCAGAACACTTCGCTAATACAGTGATCTATTTTTGTTTCGTATTATGCAGAAAATCATCCACAGCTGATTTTAAAGATGTAAAATGGAGTAGTTAGGTCTGTTGTATTTAGGTTTGAAAATATTTTAAATTTTTGCATAAAAGTCTTCAAAAAACTGTTAAGTGTTTAAATATATTGCGTTTATTTTTTAATTAATGTAAGCTTATTGAAGTAAAAAAGTTAAATTGCTTAGAAAATACAAATCACAAATGAAACTTTTTATCTTTAAGTTCTTTAAACGGCAATCCCTTAGTTGTTAAGAAAATGTGAGTTTCTTTCCGCAGCTCCAATATTACTTGCAATATTTTGCCTCTGTTAGCCACCTTTCCGGCAGTAGTGTGGCAATTCCAAATATTTCGAGTCCTAGATTGTCAAAAAATTTTGAAACTGGGTGTGAGTTTTAAAGCAGAGGGACATAATTTTATTCAAAGTGGCTGACTTCACACAGTGTTTCTCGCTGAATGTTGCTCTGACAATTTTACTTCGCTATAGACTTCAGCATGAAGTGCATTGAATGATTCCTTAGGGAGAGGTTCGTAATGCATCCAATATTAGTAGGATGTATCAAACATTGTGCTTTATGGTCATGAAAAACGAAAAAGTGCTTGGTCTCCCAGTTCGGATCAAACATTCGTTGCTGGCTCATGTTGCACAGGGAATCCACCACTGAGAGAACCGCACGCGACTATAAACGGTTTAGTTAGTTCAGCCTAGCTGTGTCTAGTAAGTATTTGAGACAAAAGGGAGGGTAACTTCACATCTATAGTGCCTTCCCTCCCGCCCCTGCTCAAGAATAGTGTGCAAGAGTAAGGGAAATATGGAAGGAGTTGGAATAATGAGATGGCAGCTCTGAACATGCAATGCATTTCATTCGCGTCAGCCCGGAACTCTTCCCATTTGCAAAACATAATAGCTTATCATTAGGCAGAGAAACTTAGAAACCAATGAAATAAGTTAGGCGCAACGTCCCACTGTTCAGTTCACTCTTCGAAGTAGGTAATATTCGTGGCACCCTTTGTCAATTTAATACTGCTTCATCCAGATATTAATTAATGTTGTCGCGAGCCAGTTGTTGATCGAGGCGGCGCGGCGAGGCATTCAAAGGGACGGACAGTATGCTGTGTAGATGAAAGCTCGCCGAAACGGCGGGGGGAAGGAGAAGGATTTCTCGTCCAGTTCTTCGTTCTAGTCGTCTTGATTGTTGGAGAACATTCCGGAATGTGAGTAATGGAGCCCGCCTGCTAAATTGGGTCAGTTTTAATTGACCTCGCGTGCGTGAACAACTGTTTGTTTGTGGTCGATGACCTTGCAAGATGTATTGTGTATGTGACGTAATCCTGGACTACTGTGTACGAAGTGTGTTTCTACGGAAATAAAGTGCAATATTTGGAGTTTGCAACCTGGACTTTAAACTTCACGAACCCAAAACGTCACAATTGGTGTCAGAAGTGGGATATTACGACATGGAGGCCGCATTGGCACAGATTTTAGAGAAGTTGGAGACGGCAAATAACAACTTGGCCGCGACGATGACCGCGAAGATGACCGAATTAACAACGAAGACGGAAGCTGCAAACAACAACCTAACCGCCGAGTTGAAAGAAATAAAGACAGCGAATGACACCCTTGCTGCGAAGATGGAGGCGGAAAATCACAGCCTCACCGCCAAGATGAAAGAAATGAAGATGGACAAAGACACCTTCACTATGACGATGTCAACGAGGATGGCCGAAATGACCACGGAAATGAGAGCAGCGAACGACAGCCTGGCCACGGAAATGAAGGCTGCGAACGAAGCCCTCGCCAACAAATTTGAGGATCAGTTGGCCGGCGTGCAGGAGGACGTCATGGAGTTGGGCGAGCGCGTCGAAGACCTGGCGAGCCGCGTTAACAACCTTGAGGGAAAGGCCGACACCAGCACTAAGTCCCTGAACGCCATGGTGGAGGACATCGTCGGCAGAAGGATGAAAGATTTAAAGGCCGACGCGTCGGGATGCGACACAACATCTGCGCGCGCCAAACCGCCGAAGTACGACTTCTCGTCCATGTTCGAAGTCTTCGGCCGCCAATTCGACGCTGGGGCCAAGTACAACAAGTGGTCACCAGAGAGGAGGTAGCACATTTAATAACCAGCCTCCAGGGACGGGCCGCAGATATCCTTAATGCGGTCCAGACAGCGGCGGCGCACAAGGACATCTAGAAGGTCATGGACAACCGCTCCGGGAACCACCGCTTGGCCGCAGCCTACCACAGCCAACTAAATACAAGAACGCAGCAACCAGGGGAGACGCTGCAGGAGTTCGCCCTGGCAATTGAACAGCTGGCCAGCAAAGCCTTGGTCAACCTCCCACCTGAATTCGTATCCATGGAAGCCGCATACATGTTCGCTGACGGGGTACGAGACGTCCAGGTACGTCAGCGCCTAATGCTCGGCGACAAAAAGCCATCCACGAGGCGCTAACGGCAGCAATGAGGATGGAGGCGTCCAAGCTGACGGCTACTCCGACGTCGAGAACACGGATTATCCGCCACACTGGAGACCGAAGACCAGCTGAGGGACGCCGGTGAAGACCAAGTGGCGTGTGTTTGGTGTGTGGCCAGCCGGGAACCCTGGAGAGAGACTGCCTACAACCAGGGACAGCAGCCGTAAAAACGAGTAATGCTCGTCGTGGCGAGGGGCACGTCGGCGCCATCACCACCATCCCCTCGAGTGACACTGTGCGCCGTCAGCCGGCGTATGGATGACAGCCTCATCGCGGGCGGATGGGTGAGCGGAAAGCCGTCTTGTGTGCTCATAGACACCATCATCAGACCTGACGTGTCCAAGTGTTTGCCGTCAAGGAAGTCGAGCCGACCATACCAACCAGGGACGGCATCGGGCGACACCTTGCCCATGGAGAGGGAGGCCCTGCTGCACTTGACCTTGGTACGAAGTACCGTACGTCTGTGGGTGTTCGTCATAGGAGCATGAATAGGTTTAGAAATGAATTTACTCTCCTTTATTCCTTTTCTATCCTCTAATAAAGGAGGTGGAAAACTAGGTGACAATGGGACGGAATGCCCTCAGGCGCCACGAGGCGACGGTCGACGTCAGTAGGAAGTTTCTGCGGCTCAATGGAGAAAATGTGATGGTCGGAAAACCCAAAGAACGCATGGGAATTTGCAGGGTCGTCCTGAGGGAAGACGTGGTTGTCCCCACGAGAAGCAAGGTGGTGATGAGTGCGACTAGAGGACCAGTGGACGTAGAACTTGATGCTGGACCAGAAGGCGCCGGTGCACGGCCTTTGTATAACCAGGAAATTGCTGCCGGTGCCGGAGGAGGTGCCGGTGAGCCTGCTCAACCAAACAGACACCAATCACGACGTCTAGGTTGGAACGAAGTTGGGGACATGTGAGCTCGCTATCAGCGTAACATCAATCGATAAGACCCAGGAGCCGGTGCCAACGCAACACCTGAGCTCCGGCTGGAAGGCTTATTCGAGAGGGCGGCCAACCACCTGACCATAGAACAGCTCGAGAAGGTAAGATGATATCAGCGTGTCTTCAGCCAAGACGACAACGACTACGGCCGCATGGACCAAGTTCTCCACCACATCGAAACCGGAGACTCCCGAACTATTCGGCAACCACCTGGACGCCTCCCGCTAGCGAAACAATCGGCGGTACGGGACATGTTGCAGGACATGAGATCCGGGGGAGTGATTGAAGAGTCTCACAGCCTTTGGTGTTCCCCTGTGTTCTTGGAGACGAAGAAGAACGGGAAGCTAAGCTTCTGCGTGGACTACAGGAAGCTGAATGCTGTCACCAGGAAAGATTGCTTCCCCTTACCCCGGATTGACGACACCCTGGACACGCTTGGTGGTGCGCAGTGGTTCTCGACCCTGGAGTTTGGTTACTGGCAGGTAGCTCTGAATACGAGAGACAAGGAGAAAACAGCATTCTCGACAGGTCAAGGTCTTTGGTAGTTCGCAGTTATGCTCTTTGGCCTCTGCAACGCACCAGCCACCTTCCAACGCGTCATGGAGTCAATGATGACAGGATTGACGCCTGCCTGCTGTGTCTGGACAATATTATCATCGTCGACAAGACATGCAAAGACCATCTCGAAAATCTGAGCAAGGTGCTTTACAGACTGCGGGCGACTATCCTGAAGCTAAACGCAGAGAAGTGCTAGCTCTTCCGCAAGGAAGTCAACTACTTGGGCCACATAGTCTCACCAACCGGAGTGGCCACAGACCCGGAGAAGACACAGGCCGTGACAGATTGGCCTCGGCTGAAGGATGAAAGTGGGTTGCGCAGTTTCCTGGGGCTGTGCAGCTATTACCACCGTTTCATAAAGGGCTTCTATAACATCGCCAAGCCCCTCACCTGCTTGACGGGAGAACACCGGCCGTATGTGTGGACGGAGGACGCCGAAGTTGCTTTCCAGGAACTGAAGAAGACCCTGTGCAGAGCTCTTATTTTGGGATTCCCAAAACCAGGTGGCGCCTTCATTGTGGACACCGGCGCCAGCAACCAAGCAACCATTGCATTGGAGGCGTCCTATCGCAAGTGCATGACGGCCACGAGCGTGTGAAAGCTTACTACAGCAACACGCTGTCCAAGGCAGAGAGGAACTACTGTGTCAGACAGTGAGATTTATTGGCGATAGTAAAGATCTTGGAGCTCTTCCACAAGTACTTGTACGGTCTGTCATTCCACCTGAGGAATGACAATTCCGCCCTCACCTGGCTATTGAGCGTCACGAACATGGAAGGCCAGACAACCTGTTTGTTCCAGAGGCTTCAGGAGTAGGACTTCACCTCTGAAAATCGTAGAGAAAAGAGTCACAGCAACGCAGACGCCATGGCCTAAGGAGGGAGCAGCTGGCGGACGCCGACTTGGGGCCTCTCTTGAGAGAAATGGAGGCAAGGACGAGAAAAACCTGGGAGGACATTGCACCCAGAAGAGCTGCGTACAAGTCGTACTTGGCCCAATGGGTGTCGTTGAAGGTCAAAGAGGGTGTGCTGTTCCGGGTATGGGAATGGAAAGACGCAGAGGGAGCAGTTGGTACTTCCCCGAATTAAGGTCCCGGAAGTCTTGGAGGAAGTGCATGCCGGTACTTCAGGAGGACACCTGGAAGTAAACCGGACGATCGACAAACTCCGACAGCGCTACTACTGGCTGAGATTCCGAGGAGACGCTGAGAGATTGTGCCGTCAATGTCACATGTGCCTGGTGAGTCGCGGACTCCAGACTAGGAGCCGGGGTCGCATGCAGCAGTGCAACGTCGGAGCGCCATTCGAACGGATCGCTGTCGACATAGCTGGACCATTCCCAGTGTCCGACCAAGGCAACAAGTACTTGATGGTGGTCGTGGACTACTTCACCAAGTGGCCGGAGGTGAACACAATCGCAGACTTCCTCGCAGAACAAGTGTTCTGCCGATTTGAGGTGCCGTTACAGCTCCACAGTGATCAGGGCACCAATTTTGAGTCCAACCTAATGAAGGAAGTGCTAGAAAGACTTTGAGTTAATAAGACCCACACATCAATTCTACATCTGCATTCGGATGGCATGGTCGAGAGGTACCTCAAAACCCTGAGAGAACAACTGAGGAAGGTCGTGGCCAGCCATAAGCGAGACTGGGACGTCAAGGTGCCACTGTTCTTGCTGGCCTACCACTTGGCAACACACGACTCCACTGGGATGACACCAGCCAGCTTAATGTTCAGCTGAGAGGTAAGCCTCCCTTGTGACTTGGCATTTGGGAGCCTCCTGGAAGCGAAACAGTCAGCAACCGAATATGTGGAGAGCGTGGTGGTTCTCCACGACACGCATGAGATGGCTCGTCAGAACATCCAGAAGACGTGCAAACGTATGAAGATCCCGTATGACTGGCAAGCCACCAGCCAAGGGTTCCAGCAAGGTGACCTGTCTGTTTGTACCGCCCTACCCAGACCAAGGGCGCTACCCGAAACTTCAGCAGCCATGGCAAGGACCGTACCGCATTCAGAAGGTGCCCCGAGGAGAGATGTTGGCGGTTCACCTGGATCGTCTGGCCCGTTATGATGGTGTTGTTCGGGACGACCAGTCTTGAGGAGGGAGCAGTGTCGAGGCGGCGTGGCCAGGCATTCAAAGGGACGAGCAGTGTAGTGTGTAGATAAAAGCTCGCCGAAACGGTGGGGTGGGGGGGGGAGCAGGAGATGGATTTCTCGAGAGTTCTAGCTCTTCGTTTTAGCCGTCTTAATTGTTGGAGTATATTCCGGAATATGAGTAATCTATAAAAAAGGGGTACGCACCCGCCAAAGCGAGTCAGTAGTTAATTGATTTCGCGTGCGTTAACAGCTGTTTGTGATCGATGACCTTGCAAGTTGTATTGTGTATGTGATGTAATTCTGAACTGCTGTGTACCAAGTGTATTTCTACGGAAATAAAGTGCAATATTTGGAGTTTTTAACCTGGACTTTTAATTCCACGAACCCACAAAGTCACAATATCTATGATTAACCATGAATAATAAATATGTACTAATTCTTCCACTATGATTTCATATCATCTCTCTCCTGGTGGTTTCTTTCAGGATATAAGTGCCGTTTGCCCGTTCAGGAACGTGGCAGGTTGTGCAAGCTTGGAGTCGTTCCATGCTCGGGGGGGGGGGTGGCGTTAGTAGCCTCCAGTGTCTGCACTGTCCTCGTGACTGTTTCGGAGTCACGGTAGATGGTAAACCGATTGTCCTAAAACCCACCGCCGGGGAGCTTTAATCTACGAGTAGTAAAGTGTAGGGACCGCGCCCTCTGCACACTGTAGTGTGACTTTGGAGTCGGCCGCCCTCTGTCTCCTCTTACCTCATCCTTCCTACCGGGGTGCCCCGCTTGGGGCATTGGTACAAAAGACCAGTCTGCTCGAGGTGCGGAATCCCCTTCTAACAATGTCATCCTATTCAATCTAATTCTGATTATACGGTTGTTCATCAAGGAGGTTACTAAAATTACTAAAATGGAAAGGTAATTTGGCACGAGAAACAATTAATGAATGTAGTAAAACTACAAAAAAATTTGGCTCCTGTGAATATACGTATGAAGGTGCACCTTACTCGAACCTTTTAGGCGAGAAAAATTGGAGATAGGTTTTGTTTTTATATCTCTTTCCTTTAGATTACCATATATATTAAAACAAAAACTGGTGAAATTGCATGGAAGTTGAGCTTCAAGAATCTTCACAGCAGATTTAGGTCAGATACTCAAATATTTTTTCTTCTTGCATAAATTAAAGTACAAATTACTGAGGTATAATAATGATAACTCCATATTTTTTTAAAAGCAAACAAAAAGAAGAAACGGAGAGTATTTCTGTTAGCAGCAAAAGCATATAAATTTTCACTGTCATCTCGTTTTAATTACTGGTACTCCCGTGGGATTTATTTTAACGGAGAACCCTGAATCTCTTATCTGGTCAGCTAAGCTCCAAGGACATCTTTGACTCCCGGACTTAATCTCTTTATAATTTCCATTCATTCATCGTAGATTTACACAAGGTGATCTGTTCTTCCCTAGTGAGGATTTAGTTAGTGAGGATTTATTCCACATTGGATCGTTTCTCGTTTTATTAACATCACTAGCAAGACTGTTTGCACACATTTTTACATTATCTACCACGCATACACGGTAGAGAAGCTATTCAATTCCAACCAAAGTTTCAACGTCCAAGTTGGAAATACGTGTTTCGAGGCACCATTTTTTTTTTTGTAATTTACGCCCTTTAACTTTTTTTAGTCATATTGGACGATAAATGGAATGGGTGAAATGATGCTCAAATGAGCCCAGAGTTCATAAAGCTTAGAGTAACCCGATATTCGTCTTACAAGATAAGGGAAAATCCCGGAATAAACCTTATCCAGGTAACTCATCCTGACTTTGATTCCAACTCTTGAACTTGAGGTAGACACACTACCACCACGCTACCGAGGCGGGCTTGAGACACCGTCAATTTAAAAGATCTGCGCGCAGTATCCATGTGAAAATCATCTCATAAACGAAATGCCAAATCAGTGCCAAAATTTGTAGAGCTTTCTCATTAGTGTTTGTTTTCTGTACTTTTTACACATATACACTATACACACAACATTCATGCTCAAAGCGGTATTCGAAACAGCACCGTCCACTTGGCGGAACGTTAGGGTATTGGAGCTCAGTATCCTCCAAAGATACGGCATGATTTTGAAGAAAATTCCCCCAATCTAACCAACAGTATTCATGAAACCTTTATCAGACATTTTTCATCTTCTGGAAAACGGCTCCAATGATTTTTATAAAATAAAATATTTAAAGATATTTATATACAAATAAAAGCATGTTTTAATTTTCTGGCAATAGCTTGAAAACCCTTTTCACCCGCAAGTAATTTTATATAATTTTATTAATTGGGGAAAGTTTAAGAATACCCAAACTACTACTATACATTGATGCAGATCTCTTTATAGCTCACAAGCTATTCTATATTACTATTTTCGGCATTTGGCATTTCCGAGATATCCTTCCTGATGATTCGAACTGTTAGGTTGCCATTCTTAAAGTTCGGTCAACATTTAGTCCTTTTGGATTACTTAGAATATATGTGTAATTTTAAAGAGAGTATTTGGCATCAAATTAAAAATCCCTATAATGTTTGTATCTACAATAAAGCGTATAAAGCCACTACTTCCGCAAAGGTTTACTAAGAAGAAGTTAATAGAAATTTTCTACCTAAAAGTAAATTTAATATCCACTACAGAAGAGGAGAGGGAAAATCATATTAATTTATCAAATTTTGTTTATAATTTCTGGAATATAAAAGATGACTAATTAACTAGCACCTTTCAATACACCAGTGTGTGTAAGAAATAAATGCACAACTTGGTAACCTAACATTAGGAGCTAAACTCTTGAACACTTTATATCTCGGACTTTATCCATCCTATTTTCAAAACTTATTTTAACTTATTGGTACACACGTTACTGAAACATATTTTAAATTTCAGCTGTTTTTAATGATCACTTTATTGTTGACAGTCGAAGAGGCTGTCGATGTTTGTGAGTGCTCGGCAAATGTTTACAAAATTTATATTAAATTTACAATAAATGTACGAAAGTTAATAGAGGATTAAGAGAGCAATGCGCACTATCGCTCATCTTGTTTACAATACATATAGCAGAATTTAGCGAGACGTTTAAACCAAAAAAGGATAACTGTAAGAAAACTGAATATAAACAAAATATTTTTGCAGATGACCAGGTATTATTATCAGTGAAACTGCAAAAAAGCAGTAACTAAATCTAATGAAATAGGAGAAAGGTATAATGTGAGGATCTCTGGTAGAAAAATTAATCCATGGCAATGATAGGGAAATAACAAAGGAAAGTCAAAATAGGTATTGATGTGGAAATTATAGAACAAGTTACGGTCAAAATATCCATTCTGAACACCAAGGTAATTGTTGAAGAGAACATTGAAGCATACAATAGACTAGTGGACATTAAGAACCAGAGAAAAGTCAAGATTGGAAGCAGCTCAAATGAGATTATTACGACCATTGTTGGGAATTACTAGAAGAGATAGGATTAGTAACACTGTAATAAGAGAACAGTTAATAGAAGGAAATATTACTGAAGTAATTCAGAGGTATCGGAAGACCAAGTTCTACGAATGCCCCCTTCAGGATATCCACGGCAAGCCTTATTTTATGAACCTTCAGGAAGACAGAGTTGTAAGGCAACGGAAGAGATAGAGCAGCCAGTTTTGCTAGCTTCAGAACAGCCCTGAAGGACTAAGAGTAAATTAAATTTTGCTTGAAATAATGGAATAATGTTGAGTGTGGCTTTAAGCGCTGCTGTAAGACAAAAATATAAGAGTGACATAAAAGTTTCAGGTTTGCGAAGACGTTTAAGACGACAACTACTTGCCTATCCTCGCAAATAAATCGAAGAAGTAAAGAAAATGTCTCTGGTATCAGAGGGGGTGACCAGAATTTGGGAAAATTACTCTTAGACATTGTATTACGATAATTCTCCCGCTCACACCTCAGTGATTGTTCCTAATTTTCTGAGGGGAAAAAAACCCCTTTATTTTGCCTCAGCCATCGTATTCACCAGCACTGATCCCCTGCAACTTCAGCCTGAAAAGTACCATGGCAGACCATCATTTTTTCACCATTGTTGCAAAAAAAAGTCGCAGAAGGAGCTGAACATCATAACCAAAAAACAGTTCTGGATATATTTCCAAGATTGGAAAAAGCGCTGGGACAAGTGTATTATATCTGACGGAAGTTACTTTGAAAGCCTAAGCGTTGATGCTGATGGATAAATATTCCTTAAGAAAAAAGAAATTTATGTGTTATTGTAATACATTTAATGTGTCGGAATTATTTTTATTCAAAGACTGTAATTTTTCGTGCAATTAATTGCACGTGATTTTTAAGCCAGAGCGCTGTAAATTTCAAACTTTTTGTAACAAAAATATTTATTATTATTGGTTCGGCTAAGCAAACAATGTAACCCACATAAAAGGTCACATGAACTGAGAATTGCTTATTGTGAAGGGCTAGCTGAATTGTTGCAGTTTTTACACATTATTCTGCATTATATATTTAAGTATTCTTTTAAACATTCCAAACATCAGCGTCATCATCATTATCATCAACATCTTCACTCAATTGATTAAGACACATTGCTTGTTCCGTTTTTGACAGTAAGTTCTCTGCGGTCTGCCCACATATCTTCTCCCTGCTGGTTTATAATTTAGTGCTATTTTCGGAAGTCTATCTTAGTTCATCCTTTCCACATGTAACAAACAGTTCTTCCTGTAGTGTTTTATTCGTTCATTTATAGATTTCACTTTCAGCTGTGTTATTATTATATCATTATTTTTGTGGTCTAAGTTTGTACATCTTTTATTTCTTCTCAAGAATTTCATTTCAGATCCTTGTATCTTACTTTCCATCTTCTTTGTTATAACCCGGGCTTCACTTCCATATAAAGTACTGAAGTTGACATTGTTTTATATATTAATTCTTGCATCCTTTCTTGTTTTATTTCTGAAAGTGTTTTATATGTTCCACATTTAGTTTGAAATCTTTACGTTTCAGGTCAATATCTCTTTCTTTCTCTGAGGCTATTTCACATCCAGGGTGTCTGAAACTTGAGACCTGTTCTAAATGTTGATCATCTAAAATAATTTTGGATCATTTTGTTTTTCCGACCCCGAAAGGTCATAATCTTTGCTTTTGTTTTAGAAAATTTCTAATATTTAATTTAAAATTATATTTCATATATATTATGCTTAATATTCATATATAGCACGTTGTAAATCAGCTTCTCTTTTCTGTATTAATCCTACATCTTCTATATATGATAAAGCCTTTATCCTTATTTGATTATTTAATTTAATTCCTTTGTAAAGATCTGCTTCCAATTTACGAAAATGTTAATATATATTAAATGAAGTGGGTGATAATGCACACCCTTGTCGAATCCTTTATCTATTGTTATGGATTGTGTTTTTTTCTTCATCGGTGTTTAATTATACCTGAATCTTCATGTAGGGTTCTCACTAATTTAATTAGATGTCTGGGGAATCCATATTCTTCTACTATGTTCCATGAGTTTTCTCTATTTACATTATCAAAAGCTTTTAGGAAATCTGTAAAAGCTATTGGGTTGTTTATAATCTCGTCTTTCTCTTTTATGTATATTCTCTTTCATTATGGATATATTATCATGGCAGATCTTCGTCTACGAAAGTCACTTTGTATTTCTAATATTCTTCCGTGTTATATCTTAATCTTTTGTTTATTATTTTAAAATATATTTTATATATCGCATTAAGCATACTTAAAATTTATTTGTCAAAATATTGATATAATTACCAAACATTCGTGAATAATTACTTTTGTTTACATCACTGTTTCATCTGCATGACTTTACTAACTAAATTATGCTTCTATTTATGTAATATATAAATATGGATAAGACAATAGAACAAATCTCATATTTCACACTCGCACTATAAAAATTAGAAATTAACACAACCCCCTACAAATGGTAGTGTTCACTAAAAGTTATTTCCTATTTATGTTTTATTTTTTACAATAACTTATCTAAAATTTGGTAGTGTCCCATTAGAGCAGAGGGCAGGATTCCTAACAGTGCCAGATAACGCGCTCCCTGGTGAAGTGTTGTGCAACTAGCGCCCTGCCACGCTGGAGGTGGGCAATCCTTTTGGAAGACATGGAAGCCGGAGACGGAGGTTTATAGAGTATTCTTTGTCCCTCCCTTTGTGTCCGAGCATCTGTGGACGAGAGTCAACCTGAAGGACAAAAGGAATAAGGAGAAAGTGAAATTAAATGGAGGGAGAAGTAATTCGGGGGATTTAATAGTCCTCCCAAAATTCACCTAGCGCCCTGCAGACACCCTGTAGGTCAGTAAGATCGGCTACAGAAATTGAACCCAGGACCAACCGATACGAGACATCCCGCTCGTCAGTGTTCAGAAAATACAAAATATATGTAGGTGGCGCAGCTGCACTTGAAGCTATCGAAGTAAATTTTCGTTGTGCATGTAAATTGAACAGTTTCCGAATTAAGTGTCTAATGCATTTCTTTCGATTTTCCTTAAACTAGCCGATAATGCAATCCGCTGGAGTGTCACCTGTTCTACTTACAGGCCTTCAATTAAAGTGGTATTCGCAATATGGAACTATCAATGTTCCATGGGAAATGGAAAGAAAGGATAAACTATAGAAATGAACAAATGAAAATATGGTTGTGCAATTTCCAGTTTGTGGCTCTTTAATTGAAGTTTGATTTAATCTGAAATGTGTGAAACGGATGACATGGGGCTGCGTGCAACTTAAATAATGAAGGAGAATATGAATGTAATTAGCACGCAGTAAATCCCACTCCGAATAAAAACCAACATAGAAATGGGAAATGTACTTGTCACGATCATTTGATTTGTTGGCTGCGATATTAGTGTCGTAACAAAACGTATTTCTAAACAGAATTTTAATAATGTTAAACAAGGCTCCAATAATGTAGCAAAAAGCAATTCCACATAATAATTTTTCTGCTTAAAAAAAAGATCTTAAATTTTTACATATTTGTCACACAGTCTTTCCAAGTCGAATTCAGTGATAAGTACGTAATAAACATTTTAAAAACAGGTAGCCTTAACCCTCTTGCTGATTAGATCGACGGTGCACTCTCGTTGTTTAAATGTCAATCTTAAATATGTCGGTAGCGATGAAAAGTACCAACCTGCTACGTGTGGTAGTGTTAACTTTTAGAAAAAAATTCATAACAAATGTAATTTTAAAGCAAAATTAAAAATGTAAAAAGTGAATTTTGCCAATTAATTTCCATTGAATACTCTATTAATTAACAGAATCATAAAATAGCAAGTATATATACAGGGTATGTTTAATTATAACAAGGAGTATTAATTTTGTTATTGCAATTTAAAATGACATGTTACATATTTATTTTGAAATAACGCGAATAATGTCTAGGACTACAACAATATACTCATAGAACTTTATCATTTCTTCCACACTAACCGTGTGTAGGCTGAGGTTTGAATGAGAAGAGCCAGACTAAAAAATTCAACGCCATAGTCGGGATTGGAACCACGGATCTCTTGGTCTCCAACCTGTTGCTCTTAACCATTGAGCTACTAACCGGGGTGGCGCGTGGTTACGTTCGTGCCTCCCGTGCAAAGGGTCCCGAGTTCGGTTTCTGGCTCTGAGGTTGGCGATTTTAAATCGACCCTATCCACGACTTCACCTCTGTGTAGCACATGTGAAGTGTCCCCTATGCCAACGTGGCTCGGAGTCCACGGTATAAGCTGTAGATTCTCTGACCTCAACGTCAGCTTCACTATCACCCTGTCATTAGAGGTAATGGATCCACCCTCTAGGTGCCTCCACCTGAGAAATGGGTCCAGACATCACGTGGTGCGGCGAGGCTACTGCGAAGGATACGGTACCGAAGCCTCCCGCGGTCAGAAAATAGCCCCCAAGCCTTCCGGTTCCAGTCCCTAATTACATAGGTACAAAGACTCCCGGTCTAAACAGGTAACCGTTACAGTTTGGTATTTATAATATTTGATGAAGCATTGCACACTTCTAGTGAAAGATGTTACTTTTTCTTTGCTTTTATGATTAATAACAAGGAAACACGATTCTAATACCAAAATAAAATGAACCTCTAATGCTTACATTTGAATTAGTAGTTGTTCCAGTTCGTTTAGCGTTACCGAGGGCGCACCACGAGGAGGCGAACTGGCTGAGTAGTGTGAGATTTCCGGATTCACAAAATATTACAACGTTCTTCGTAGCATCATTGTGTAACAAAAACTCGACTCCATCTACAGTTTTCACATTTAATGTGTTCAGAAGTTCACGAACCTCCTCTATACTTGAGGGTAATTTTGGCAGAATTTTACGCCTAGCTTTGTATATGGACTTAGGTAAACTGTGGACAACTCCAGTGGTTACTTCTTCTTTGTCTTCTCTCTTCAGTTGCTGGTATGTTAGTTTCGATATGTGAAAATATATCTTCTGTAGCTTTCCTCTTCACATCACAAAGCCCTTTCTGTCTCTGAATTTTGACACTAGGTGTTACCGCATGGTTATGGTCCTCTTGAATATCCAGGAAATCTATTACTTCAATGGAGAAGTTTTAATAAAACTTTTGAAACTTTTAACATCACACGTCCATCGCGCTATCCCGCTTTCAAAACACTTTTGGAATCCGAAAGTGTAACCGTTGCGAAGTAGAATTTTCCTTCCTCTCCTACTCACCGTTATTCAGTCTCGTCGGAAAACATGTTAACAGTGAACTTATTTACTGTACACTGAAATAAATCCAGGAAAAAGTTAGGCATATCCATTGCACCCACCTGCTGGCTAATTACACAGGTTCGCGGGAGGCTTGGGGATTGTATCTGCTAAGCTCGCGGGAGGCTTGGGAGTTGTTACCAGCTAAGCCTACCTGGGTACGGGTCTTGTACCCACTCCGAAGGCCAAGGTTGCCATATGGGGCCTTTGATAACCAACCAGCTATAAATATATACACTCTTCGTCTATCGTTGCTGTTTTCCAACACTAGTTATAACATGATACCGCGAATATAAGAATTCTCTGTTGACATACATAAGCACAAAAATAATTATAATATTTATGTGTGGGTTCATAAATTAAAGTATAAAGCATTATTTAAAAATAAAAACGTTAGTTCCGAAAGTTAAGCATTTCTAGCCACTTTCCTCAGTCAAGGTATTTGTATGGATATCGTGCTTTTCCTAACATGAAATAACTTTGTCATTAACTTTCTCTAGCAGAGAAACATCGCGAGAATAACTTGTAATGCTCGTGTTTACCTTTTTATGAATCGAAAACGGTTCTTGGACATACCCATTCTGAAAATATTGGCACCAAGGTCATCTGTTGTCCAGAAGTCGTATATATTTTTGCCTTCGACCGCGAAACATACCAGCAAGATAAAATAAGGCAATAAAGGCTTCCATTTAATTTATGTCGGTGTATCTGAAAACACTCACTTATTCATATTTAATTTTGAAATCATCTATGCTTCTGTTGGTGTGTTGCACAATTAGAAGCAGAATATCATCACTGACGAAAAGTTTCCATCAGGCAAATTCAGTTTTCATAGTTTTGGTATTCCCCACAACTCCAGGCATGGGGTCGAGCCTATATTGCCTTCCAAGGACTTTTTCTTCCATTTTGTTCCGTCCTTACCTAAAATAAAAGATAAGCAAGTTGTATCATCATCATAATCATCATCATAATCATTATCATCAGCAGCAGCATCATCAGTATCTTCATCGTTATCATCTTGTGTCTTTTCTACTCACCACAATAGTAATTTTCATAATTTTCTAGCCCTTTATTACTTTCCTCTTCAACATCATAATCTGTATCGGTGTCAACAGATCGTGTTTCAGTTATGTCTTCATATTCGGAGTCAGGTGCTACAAAATTATCCTCAATCGGCAGCAAATCATCGTCGAAAATAACGCGAGGTACCTCCTCCAAATCCTCAGGATTTTCCAAATCATATACTTGAATCATTTTCAAAGCTACAATTCACAGTAAGAATGAAAGGTACTTTAATTTATCTTGCAACAACGCAACCACTTGCATCAGTATTCTCTCAGTATTCTCTCGCAATGACATGGTTGGTTCCGATAGTAGCGACAATGCGTAACGTGAGTTGGCGCGATGTATCTGAAAGATACAACAGCACAGACGTGATGACGTTTTACTAGTTTGCAAACTTAGCATTAGGAGAAATGGTTGAAACTTACAGGAAACAATAACATAGGTATGATGGAAGATGTCCTAGCTCGGCAAGCCCTTACCTCTATTTATTGCCATAATAATGAAACAAACTTAGGCCATGTATCTCACAGATACATGAGCGACTAACGAAGGGTTGAGACCGGCAACAAGAAGGTTAACAAAGGAGCCTTAACAGAGTAAGTCAAGTGATCGCTCAAATATAAAACGAAGAGAAATAAAGAATTAGCTACTATCCATTATAACTGTACATCCCTTCTCAGTATCGTAAAACTGGTCGTGTACTTTGGAGAGAGAGTGAGAGAGCGAGAGAGAGCGAGGGAAAAGGGAGATCATTTACATAGTTTGTAAAGGAAGATATTTACATCGGAAATAATTATTTAATTCCATTTGTTAAAGCATAACTCTCTAAATTAATTTTAATTAGTAGTACCCACTAACTTCCTGAAGCGGATCGTAAACATTTCGTATTATCATTGCATTTATTGCGAGCTTTTATCCGAGGCTTCGCCTCTATGGAGAGTTGTTTACGTTGTATCAGCATCACATGAAATGAAATACATTACATTAGTTTCTCAAGTCACATTGTTCGATATTTTCCACATAACACTGATCACTTTGGGACGTCTTCTCATTCCGCGTAATATAAATATGCTTTCGCCTAAATGGTATAAGGCAATTGTGAATTTACTTTTCTCTTAGGTGTGTTATTACTGATGGTTAGAAAGTTCCTCATACGTAATATGAAGCAGCCCACAGCGACAAGGTTTGTAATTAAGAAGTAACAAAATGCTCTTATGGGAGAGGTGGCTCACAATGAAAACTTTCTGTTGATTCTGAGCCCCTGAATTATTATGAGGCTATTGTATCTCTGCCAGAGTTATAGACAAAAAGCCCAAGAATATTGAATATTCAATATAATTGAATTCTTGCACTAAAATAAATACGATAAAAACCTAGAAATAAATATCTATGATCGTCATAATTTTTTTAATACCCTGGTTCCCGCCTGTGAGAACCAGGCAAGCTCAGACATATGCAGTATCGCCTACCGCTGCAATGGAGGTCTGCATGCAGTTAAAGTTGATGTTAGAGGAAGATCCGGAATTTCTTTCAAACGTAATCAGTGCTGTTGAAACTTGGCTACATCATTTTGATCCTGAGAGCAAACAGCAAAGTTCAGTGTGGAAATCTCCTTCATCACCAACCCCCCAGAAAGCAAAAGTGGTTTCTTCTGCTAGGAAAGTTATGGTCATCTCATTCTTTGATATTCATGGAATGATTTATCAGCAAGTTGTACCTGCACACACATCAGTAAATGGGCAATACTACAGGGATGTCCTGAAAACATTGCAAGCCCATAGCTGGTGCAAATGACCACATTTCCGTGAAGCAGGCTGGATGCTGCACCACGATAATGCGCGGCCGCATATTGCCAATGTTGTTGCTGAATATCTTGCAAAAATCAACGTGAAGTGCATCCCTCACCCTCCCTATAGTCTGCATTTAGCCCCGCGTGACTTTTTTCTATTCCCTAACTTGAAGAAACGCCTTAGTGGGAGGCATTATCCATCATCAGAAGCAGTGGTGAAGGCTGCGCAAGCGATTTTGAAGGATCTCTCAAAAAGTGGTTTCCAGCATATCTTTGAAGACTTGCTGGGACAAGTGTATGGTATTCAGGGGAGACTATTTTTAAAAGGACCAGCAAAATTATGAGGATGAGTAAAGGTACGTTGTCAAAAAGGATTGCGATCATTCTTTATTGAACAGCCGTCGTACGTTCTATTAGTCTTATTAATAGTTATATTTGCACGTAGGTTAAGTGTCTGTTGATACAGATGTCAGTGGGTTTTAGTTTCTACGCTTGATTTATTTCCTCGAAAACTAGTTGTGTTTGTACATTGGAAATATTTCTTTCCTTCGCACTTTTTGATAAGGAGTAAGGTTTACTTGGATTATGTCTTATACCTGCTCTTTTTTATCCAAAATTAAAACCCAGCACCATAAGTCTATCTGTATTTAAGAAATAATGTTTCAGAGATGAGTACCTTTTCACATATGCGAATCAAGATTTTGTATTCTAATCTGAATTTTACGTTCAGCATTTACATCCATGCTCAGAAATTACAATGAACAAAATGGAAATTCCAAAAAGTAAAGAACACTGACAGGAATTTTTCACCTTTCTGCAAAAATCCGTACGACAGGAACAATTGGAGTGAACTAGTTGTTTTGTAAAGAGTCACGTGTAATAAATGAGCAGCAAAATTACTCTAAGTTACTGCGCCAGTGCTCACAAACTGGTGGTCGAAGCGTAATCTGAACACGTTGAATAAGTTTCCGCATTCAGTCCAGCCCTCTATCGTCCGAATTTTAACCTTACGCTCAGTATATTTTAAAAACAAATACAAATCGCAGCAGAGTGAAACAAAATACTGCCCCTAGCTACTTTAGAATGTGCTTTTACAGTACCTCGCCTAAAATTCGTATGTGAACATTCAACAAGTATGGTAAAGCTTTATTTTCCGTAAAATTGCACAAACAACTATTATGTTAGTGTCCTGATATCAGGAATACATTTATCTTTTTCTTCTAGGGTATACCCCCACCAAACCCCAAAGAGTATGTAAATATGTTCCTCGAATCAGACGCATATTGAGAAGTATATGCCACTTAATGAATGACGAGGGAGGAGGGAGGGTTAACACTAGAATTATTCACGGGTAAGATTAATACCTTTATAAGAATTACTAGGGAGATAGATATATTATTACAATAAATAAATAATGTAATAAGCTCAAGCTAATCATTAATTAGGTAATGTAAAGTTTGTCAGAGGTTTGGGGTCTTTAAGTGTTCCGCGGTAAGAAAAAGGTAAAGACAATGCAGCGAAGAATGCAATTAGCTCAAGGCGTTTTTGGAATTCAGTTATGTTCGGAAGTCAGGCTTTGCTAAAGAACGCAGAGAAAGTTTTGAATATTAGAAGAGAACTGAAATTCTTAGGACTGAATGAGTAAAAGTAGATTTTTAGATGCGAATAAGAATTGGAAAGGATTGGGCTATGTATGTAACAGCGTTGCTGGGGACTGATGTAAGTGAGTGTAAAGTAATTGATGCAAGAGGCTTTATATTCTCACCCAATTATCGGAAGGCACGACCAACTGACGGCTGAGTGGGGACAGGAGGCATTCAGACCACGCCTACTCATTTATCTCGTGTCACTAACTGAGGGGATGGTTAGGAAAATGTCATTGGTCGCTGGCCGCCTCTTTCCCCTCCCCCTGACGTCTGGAACAGTCGGGATATTTCATCTAACCCGAAACCTTGTAGATAGGTCAGTTGGTCTTATACAAGCGACGCGTCGGGCTGGGAGAGAGTTCAGTTCAGTTCTTGACGAGCAGCCGTGGGGAGCGCCGTGCTAGCGAACGGACTGAAATACTGTGTTCGTGTATCAGAGCAGTTGTACGTAATTGTGAGTGTGGAGTGTACCTGTGACAGACGAACTGGTGAATTGTAATTGTGTGCGTTACGTAATTCTATGTAATCGGCAAGTGTTTCAAATGTAATGCGGTGGAAATAAAGAACATTTTGAGTTTGTGCAATTGGAATTTTAATTTCACGAACTCACAAAGTAACAATATCTAAGATTCACATATTTTTCTTCGTGTTTTATAATCTCACATAAGTATAGTCTCACATAAGGGTTGAGAGACGCTTGAAAGAACATCCGGGACTAGCATGGACAGCTATTACGCGCATCAAAATTTCTGCATATGACTTTCAAATACTACACGGTTGTAGCGAATCACAGACAAGCGGCGTTGCTTAGAACTAGCTTTCTCTCGCTTTGTAATTATTAGATAAACGCTTGGATATCAATAATTTAATAAAAGCTGAAAACTTAAATCAGATATAAAGAGAATGACCATTCAATTAGGCACGAAAAAAGGAGTGTCATTTTAGCTTCAGTAGTTCGATATTTACACATATATTATATTTTACATGCATTTAGTCAGAAATTAACTGTCAACAGAGAGATGGTCAAAATGTTGTGACTGTCCTGTTATGTTTCCCCTTTTTCTTAGTTCACCCTTAGCTAATCTGACCACAAGACAAAACGGGGATAGGAAATTGAGTACATAATTAGCTTTTGATGGATAGAGTCAACATGAAAAATTGAATGCCATGGCCGGGATTTGAACCACGGATCATCTGGTTTCCAACCAGTCGCTCTAACCCATTGAGCTACCATGGTCAACGTGCCGTCCTGACATTAAATTCTCCATTTGACTTCTATATTTTCCCGGTACACCACTAGGGACTCTCGAATCCGAGACGGAAACCAGGAGATCCGTGGTTCAAATCCCGGCCATTGCATTGAATTTTTCATGTTGACTCTATCCATCAAAAACCTTAACCTATATACGGCTAGTGTGAAGAAATGATTAATTTCCATCAATTAACTAACATAATTATTTGTTAACGATTCCTTAAGCAGTAAAGTGAGTCCCAAGTTTTTAATCCATTGAGTCCGCTATGGTTAGCTATACCGGTCGCACTGCAGCGCTGTGACGTCAGGGGATATATGTCATGATGCACCCGTGTACATTCAATAGATATATCACTGTATAGTAAGCAGGTATGAACCAGTATGGAAGTGATGATTAGTGAGAAAAATAAAACAATTTTTATCGTTGATGGTTAGCAGTTTCGCTTCCATAAGGAACTGAAGGATGGAATTCAGCGGTGGACTTGCTCCTTATATTCGTGTAAGTGTTACATAAAATTAGGTGAAAATAACGCTATTGTAGAAAGCTTTCAGATGCAAAATCATGATAAACCATATTTACAGAAAATAAATAGACAATAGCTTAGCAATAACTTAAAGAGAAAAAAAAGCAAGACAGTGGTTAGTAGTAATCCATCAATACTGTTACACAGTGAATTAAAAGAAGGCGACATAGAAACTTTAAGGATGGGAGACACGACCCTCAATAAAAGAAGGGACTCCATATACCTACCTTGAAAAGTTTAGGAGGGACTCAATTTACCTTGTAATATTCAAAAGGGATTGTCGCTGTCTCTCTCACACACAGCGTATTACTGCCACATGCAAAATGTTTGATGCGGACAATAGTAGCATGGCGTGCTGGAAGACGGGTCTGACCGAGGTTAACCGTAGTCTTTCCGGATAGGTTGAAATGCGTAAGTGGCCTATCCACCTCTACCTGAAAAGAGGGGGACTTTGGTTACATGGGGGAGGGGAGGCTTTGACTGTCGGATAAACCTCGATACTGAACTGTGGTCGACTTTCGGCAGCATCATCGCCAAGGACCGCGCTCAGGTTTTATCGATTTAGCGGTCAGTGATAGGAAATATTTCGCCTAGCATTTCTGAAACTCATGACTAGGCTTCGCATTATTATTAGAAAAATAGTTATTTTAAGCCGTTAAAGTTTCATACGGTCAAAGTTACAATATGCGATCCAATATTTGGAATTTTGAGTGATAAAACTGAGAAATTTCAATTCTACAACCTCAAGCCAACTTAACTGACTTTTACTTCTAAACCAGGCCCTTAGAAAAAACATCTCATGGCTGAGTATTGCAAAAGCTGACATCATATTGGAGAGACTTGAGGAGATCAGAGACAGCATCAGAGGTGGAACACAGGAAAAGGATACAACCGAAGTCGTCTGTAAGATCTAGCCAAATCTCCAACCACAGAGGTTTAATGCGGAACTGCAGAATTTAATCCACAAGCTCCACCTGAACCACTTAGATTACTTTAATCATTTTAAACATTTCTAATTCTATACGGTTAATAAAAGCATCTCTTACTGAAGCGTTATATCTACCAATATTAAAGTTTTCTCACACATCTGCTTTTCCGAGAATTGCTCATTTGTGCTTTACCTCACCTTTATTGAAAGGAAGGGACAGCTTTATCGAAGCTAATCTATTTGAAGTGTGTGATTTCCCGACTCCAAATTGAAAGGTGACGTCGTACATATGTACAATAGCGAGTCTGTGCGATAAAAATGCCCCTGGTATTGAGTTTACACACCAGGAGATAACTGGTCTGACGTATCATGACGTCAGTGATCGGAGACATTTTATTGATCCATTCATTAAAAGATATGAGGCCGTGGTGTTGATAAAAGTGTAGTTGTCTTATGTTAAGTTTATGTTTCTACATTGTCACTAACAAGGCAGATTACAGGTGTTAGTTCATGGACGTCTGCATGTAGGTGGAATCATGGCATAGGATACGCGCACAAAATATTATCGAGGTATCTATCCCCGTATCCTGTATCTTTCCCAATGCTGTATTTTGTTTCATCTAAAGCTTCTATAACGATATTTACCACTTTACGAGGGTCCTTTGACAAGTATGGTAGAAAGCCAAGAATATATATTATATTTCGTGAACATCTCATCGTATTTCTCGACATGGTCACAGTTGATGACTATGCACTTGGTCCAGGAATGTTCCAGTTTTTTCATCCCGTTGGTAAAATAGGTCCGTCAGGGTCTGCAAAATACGAGGGCTGTTCAATAAAGAATGATCATAATTTTTGTACGGTCATAATTTTTCACACTAAAATTTAATCTTACTATATTCTGTTAGCTGAATATGAAACAAACACGCCATATTAGTTTCATTGTTGGTAATCCTTGTTCCCTCCTGTGAGAACCAGGCAAGTTCACACATGTTCAGTATCGCCTACCGCTGCAATGGAGGTAACATGCAGCTAAAGTTGATATTAGAGGAAGATCCGGAGTTTCTATCAAACGTAATCACTGCTGATGGAACTTGGCTACATCATTTTGATCCTAAGAGAAAATAGCAAAACTCAGTGTGGAAATCTCCTTCATCACCAACCCTCCCAAAAAGCAAAAGTGGTTGCTTCTGCTGGGAAAGTTATGGTCATCTCACTCTTTGCTATTCATGGAATGGTTTATCAGTATGTTGTACCTGCACACAAATCAGTGTCTGGAAAATACTACAGGGATGTCCTGAAAACATTGAAAGTCCACATCAGGCTCAAAAGACCACATTTCCATGAAGCAGGCTGGATACTGCACCACGATAATGCGCGGCCGCATATTGCCAATTTTGCTGCTGAATATCTTGTAAAAATGAACGTGAAGTGCATCCCTCACCCTCCCTATAGTCCAGATTTAGCCCCGCAGGACTTTTTACTATTCCCTAACTTGTAGATACGCCTTCGTGGGAGGCATTATCCATCATCAGAAGCAGTGATGAAGGCTGCGGAGGCAATTTTGAAGGATCTCTCAAAAATGGTATCCAGCATGTCTTTGAAGACTGGCAGAAACACTGGGACAAGTGCATCGCATTCAGGGGAGACCATTTTGAGAAGAACCAGCAAAATTATGAGGATGAGTAAAGGAAGGTTGTCAAAAAAACATTGTGATCATTCTTTATTGAACAGCCCTCGTACTTTTTGACGGTAACTATCAATTCTTCATTTGATGAACATTACCACCGAGCCAAATTTTTAATTTTGGGAACAGAAATCACAAGGGACGAAGTCTGGTGAATAAGGTGGATCAGAATCCAATTCAAAACCTAACTCAACCACTTCCGCCATTGCGATTGCTCATGTGTGCGATGGTACATTAATCTGGTGAAGGAACACATTTTGGCGTTTCAATCTCGGTCTCTTTTGAGTCATCTCATGTTGCAAAGATCGAACAGTGAAGCAGAATAGGCTTTACTTATGGTTAGGTGTTTTTCCAAGTAGTTTATGACGATTATTCTTTGAGAATTATAATAAAAAAACAGCGGCCATCACCTTTTTAGCTGTCAAAATGGTCCATGCCTTCTTTGGTGTACTTTCATCAGCCTTTGTCAATTGTTTTGACTGCAGTTTTGATTGTGGTGTGTAACGATGGATCTAAGTTTAATCCACGGTCACAAATCAGCTCTAAACTTCTTGCGGATTGCGATTAAACATCGCCAGATTCTCGGTAGAAGTGTTCATCCGGATGCGCTTTTGGTGAACTGTAAGGAGTCACGGCACACATCGTGCACACAGATTTTTCATTGCAAATTTTTCATGCAGGATACTATGCACTCGCTCAGTTGAGATGCCTACAGCCTCAGCAATTTCACGAAATTTTTTTCGGCGTTTTTGCATCACCAGATCGTGGATTTCTTCAGTGATGCCCTGTATGGTGACCTCAATTGGACGACTAGAGCGCTATTCGCCTTCGGTTTTCTACTACCATTGATCGAAAAGTAAATGGTCGTCGATGTTGGTGCAGAGTTGGTGTGAACTTCATCCAATTCAGTTTTGTTTTGTGCGGCATTCCAAGTGCTTCAAATGAAAATGTTTAATAACAACACGAAACTGCTCTTTTTTTTCATTTTCAATCGCAGCTATCACATTGACCAGTTCAGATGGCAATGAAGTGTATTCTGTAGCACATTCAAATTTTCTGTAGAATCTTTTGAATAATCAAGCCTACCACCCACAATGTTGCAAAAAAAAAAGTCTGTCCCTTCATGGATAGACTTACCAGACTTATCAAACGACCCTCGTAGTCTTGATAAAACCAGTTAATATCTGAACATTTTAAATATCGTATCACTGTGTAGATATCATATTGATCCTACTCTTTTTTCTGAAGTCTTTTTTTCATTTTAATGTATATATTTACAATGTAAAGTCATCGAATATAAATATCTTATTATTTACTAACGTCTTATTCTTAAGACAACCACAGCTTCAAAAATGAATGTTTTGATCCTTTCAATCTTTTTGCATTGGTTTCAGTCCTTCACTATAATTCTACAGTTCTTTAATTGTACTCCCCGTATGTGTTAATAATTATCTTCCAATTAATATTTTAACCATTTTTTTGTGATTTTATATCCTCCAACGTAAACTCATATCGGACGGTGAATGAACAGGGTGAAATGATTCTCAAATGTGTCCAGGGTCCATGCAGCTTAGAGCTAACCGACATTCGCCTTTCGCGATAAGGGAAACCCCGGAAAAAGTTTTATCCAGGTAACTCACCCTGACCGAGATTTGAACTTGGGTCCTCTTGAAAGTGAGGCAGACACGCTACCATCTACGCTACCGGGACGCGCTAACTAACATTTGCTCGTCCCTTGTGCATGTTCAAACCAAACAAGTCCTTTATTATTTGTACACTTGTTTCAATCCTCCAGTTGTCCCCTTCTTTATTAAATCCACCCCAACAATTTCTTCAAAACTTACAAGCTTGTTTCATTGCCTTTAAGTACCCATACTTAACACACACTTATAAATATTGGTTTTATAGTCCTTGATATTCAAGTAACAGTTGGGGCAATTATAAGTATGTGATAAAATCAACCGATATCTCTGTTTATTTCTTGAAAGAGGCTACAGTGACAGAAGTAGCCTCGCCCGCCTCGGTAGCGTAGCTACCGTAGGGTGAGTTACCTGGATAAAGTTTTTTCCGGGGTTTTCCCTTGTCCTCAAAGACGAATGTCAGGTAGCTCTAAGCTCTAAGTTCTAACAACTTGAACAAAATACTCAGTATCTGTATATTCTCATGATAAATAAAATGGATAAAATCAATTTTTCGATGTATCGATTGTAAAGTTCTCTTTAATCTGAAAGACCTTAACGTATTCTATAATGTTAAGTCATAATATCAAAATCTCCCCTTCAAAACATACACTTCGCGCTAAAACACATAACTTATCTAAACTGTATTTCTTCTGTTTTCTGGAGAAAGCACTGAATTTTAAATCAGCATACACCAACCCGATTTTTAAACATTTAACATCCTAATAAGTCTCCCAAATCCCTTATATATAAAAATAAATTTGGAATAAATATATATTTATGTACATTTACCTTAAACTTGGAGGAGATTCGTAAAGATCCTTTGTAGAAGAATGTGCTGTAAAAGCAGCGTGGGTGATATCAAGTAACTACATTTATTATATAGATGGCCGTTTTTAGTTATATTGCTTCTCCCGAGAAGAAATGTTCTCATTGAGGAGAGATGAAATAGCAAACCGCCTCCTGCTGTCCATAGATGTCTCTAGCTGTCATATCTTATCACTAGGAAGAAAATTTGTGATTGTTTACGAAATTGCATAGTAAGCCTAATTTATATTCGTAGGCTATAGTTGAATTTAGTTTTTTCTGTTTTGCGTGTCTGCAAATGTTTTCTGAAGTGTATCTTAAGATAATATTTAACGTATAAGTAACTGATTGTGAGAAAGAAGAGCTTCTGACTCAAATATATATAAAGACGAAATTGCACACATGGTCATGGTCAATTTTCTCATGTCTTTCGTGTCAACTTATTATGACTAACGTATACTTTTGTAGGGAGTTATATATAATACTCAGAAAGTTATACTCATTTGAGCTTCATTTCCAATTTCATTCTCGTCCGATATGACTTGGCGTTGGAGGACGTAAATTTAAAAATGAAGAAGAAGTAGGCTCAGGAATAGCTTCCAACACGCCGGCAGAATTCCTTCCTTGTATGGCAGCGCTTACCCGTTACCTCAAGAATTCGTATTCTCTGAAACGGATATCGTCCGTAAGGAATCAGAGGTGTTTGGAATTTCACACAGAATTGCAGAATTTATCAATTGTACACCCAAGTATATAGTACTTGTTTATTAGGTCCTTGTATATTGATTTGTTTACTTGATACTAGCGGTTCATACTAGAAACACCTGTCCATCCAAATGGGCACCCAATTCGTAATTGTACACACAAGTAAATAGTACTTGTTTATTAGGCCCTTATATATTGATTTGTTTACTTGATACTAGCGGTTCATACAAGAAACACCTGTTCACCCAAATGGGCACCCTAACAACGGCTTTCCTTTTGACCAATGGAAAAGATCAGGCCGCCATGCCTTTTACCATTTGACAGACTTATTCCAACATTTTCAAAGGTAGCAGGAATACAGTTGCCACATTTGCTACCAGTCTTGCTCATATGGGCGTGAGGTCGTCAATCCGGTTAGCAGATCAGTGCTTTACTCGGATGTAGTTTCACTTATTTAACTTGACTGTACATAAGTGTTACGTAATATGCCCCTATATTTTAATAGGGAAGATGCGCCCAGTACCGCACACCTAAGGTTTTTCAACATTTAAAGAAAATGCATTGCAGAACAAGTAGCGTGTTACTATTATCATGAAGCTAATAAAATGCAGAAACAGCATTAGTAATGAACATTCAAAAACGCAAGTAATGCTAACTGTTAAAAACTAAAGGAAATATTAGCGATAACTGCACATCTCAAAAAGTGTTTCCCAGTACCGGACAGATGTAAATAAATACATATTTCTAAATAAAGGAAGAGGAACTGCGTAATAAATCACAAGATAATTATTCTTATCATAATTATTGCATTTTTGAGATAAAAACAGAACACGGTAACATGATAATATATTTTTCAAAACGTTCTCCAGAGATTATCACAACAAAATAAAAGTGTCTTAGAACTAATGAAACAATTTTTAAACACAGTGATCACATCTATAAAAATTAACGTTCTCTTGCCCTGTACATTCAATACGTGTCCAATCCTTGCACGATACACACTGAACCCAAGCCTCGTCTGTGATTTCTAAGCAAATGATACACTCCGTTAGAACACTTTAATCAACACTGGTTTTGGTTCTAAAATTCAATTTTCTTTTAGTCTTCCGAGGCTCTTCACTATTTCCAGTTTCTGTTGGCACAGAGTTAGAGCTAGGTTCTCTATTTATAGTTTTATTAATGTTAGTTTTGCGCCCCTTTGCTATTGGTTTGTTCTTCTCTTTTTGTACCTTTTCCTACAACATCAAGTTACACAGAGTCGATGTTAATGTTTCAGCAATATATATTACTTGCTACTCCTAGGCTCATTGATCTTTCTATCACTTTCTTTAATGCTTGTTTCACATTTTCCGCTAACCATTTTCCTTTCTTTTTGGCCTCCATGTTGACAGGAATGCCTATAAACTAAAATTAATCTAATGTCAATGCAAGTTCAGGGGACAAAAATATACCTTCGCGTTCGGTACAGGGAAAATTGCTATCGTACGGTACTGAGCAACTTACACCTACGTATATATATAACGTCATAGCACGGCCTGATTATTTTAAAGAGACACTGTATTTTGTGTTTGTGTAGTCTACTTAATACCAGATAATATGAGTACAAATAGTCAGCACAGCTCCACTTCACCACACGACTTATATGTATTAACTGATTCAATGGTCAAAGAGGAGGGAAAATTTTCCGTTGGTAACAAATATAGTTGTTTGTCTAAATACACACCATGAGCTTCTACTATCTATTTTTTGTAATTTACGTCCTCCAACGTTAAGTCATATCGGACGATGAAGGGAATGGGTGAAATAATGCTGACACAGTGGGTACTGGGCACTGTACGGTACTGGGCTCATCTCCCCTACTTTTTGTATTACCTATTACATATTTGAAAATACGTTCCACGTCACTAATTTTATAGAAATCTTCGTAAAATGTTACATAGTTTTATATTAACTTGATTCGATCACATGATATATATATATTTCATTCTAATAAGCTAAAAGTACTATTTTTAATCTGCACTTAATATAAGGTACTTTAGTTCCTTATAACACAGTTTTCGCCAACATGGAATGTGAAAGGAAGATTCATATTTCTTGAATACTGCGTCCTTAATTTATTAAATAATAAATTAAATCTAAATTAATTATTGATTAAGAGTTATGGTACTACAAACGTTTAAAGCGGTACAGACCACCTTTTCAGATAGTGATGCTTTAAACTTTAAGCAGTAATGGTTGAATGTTTTCTAAGTATGTTTGCTCTTTGGCTCCTTCATTTCCATCAACAAACAAATAAACAATTAGAATTTTATATGAAGCCTGTTTTATTAGTCTCGTGTAGAACCACTTTTCCTTTTGGAAGAATAATTTTATTAATAATTAATCTTAATAATTAATCTTAATAATAATACACGATTCTAAAGCCTATTACAAACATAAGTGCTTCTTTGCTACTGCAGAAATGGAGTTGGAAATTGGCACGAACGTACAAAAGACCAACCACTTTCGAGTTTTACACAAACACTACTCATCAACCAAGAAGACCAAATGTGTGACAATGAGGTGTTAAACACTGCTTCTTAGGCCGTCATGGTATCGAAAGCTGTGGCAATTCTTTAAAGTGGCGCTTGGGAGTGTAAAAAATCTGTATATACAAAAATATATATACAAGGGGCGTCCAGAAAGTAAATTCTGTTTCAATTTATCTCCGCAGGAGCGCTGCAATCGCAGTTCCGCACATGCGCGGTAGACGCTCTGTATCAAGGAGAAGAAACGTGCGCCATTGTGAGATCGCTGTCAGCCACGTACGCTTTGTTGTGCTTGTTTACAATGTTGCTGTTGATTGAAAATCCCGCCGTTTGTGAAATCAGATCTATGATTCGTTTTCTGAATTTTAGGAAAGTGAAACCAATTGAAATTTATCGGCTTTCAAAAGGTGGCGTGTTTCTTCAGGGCAACGCACGACCACACACTGCAAATTCGACGAAAAACATCCTACAGGGATTTGGCTGGGACGTGTTTGAACACCCCCCGTACCCCCGTAGGGGAAGGGATCCGTCCCTTTCAGCTGCCAAAGTGCGGGCGCTGCGGACCCTTAGCACTCGTGATACCTCTGACGTTACTAGAGGAACCTCGGGCCGAACAGCCGAGCCCCTCCTTCGGGAGTTGTTCGGATTGGGATGGCTTCGAGGGGGCAGTGTGTTCCCGATACCCGTGGGAGATTGGGTACGTCTTCGGACGGGGTTGAGGGAAGCCATTAAGTTTCCGGGTACTAGCCTGCTCAGCTAGTAGAAGGTGTGCTAGATCACCAGGCGGCCCCACCGAGGTCATATCGGTAGTCTTCACCTTGAGTGTTGACGCGCGTAAGTGGCGTATCCACTTCCATCCCGTCTTGTGTCCCTAGGACCAGATGGGGGGGGGGGCTTGTTAGGAAACTAGGTCTTGCCCTACGGAAAGCCCCACGGAGGATACCGGGCGCCCTTTAAGGGACAGCTCGGATAACTCCCTGGTTGAAAGAGGCCCGGGTCTTGTTCCTACGGGTTCAAGACTAATGGGAGTAGAACCTCTGGACTCAACCCCCCGTACAGCCCTGACCTCGCTCCTAGCGAATTTAATCTGTTTTTGCATCTCAAATCTTTCCTTGGCTGTCAACACATCAACAATGACGAAGAGCTGAAAGAAAATGTTTCCAACTGGTTGAAGACACAGGCGGCAAACTTCTATGAAGAAGGTATACAAACACTTGTGCCTCGCTATGACAAATGCTGGCAAAATTTCGGCAGTTATGTGGAAAGTAGTTTATGAGTTGTAGAATTTTGTGCAATAAATAATTTTCTGTATCTGTACACAATTTAATTACCAAAGAGAACTTACTTTCTGGACGTACCTCTTTATATATATTAGTTTACGATCTTGAAGCCATTATTGAATTTCTGGTGTAGAAGTAAATGCTGTTTATCCGATGTAATATACAACTTCGCAAACTATAACAGTGCAAAAACATTGAATACCATAATTTGCGTACTTTTAGTAATCTATATGAGTTTTATAACTGTCTACAATAGACTGTCACTGCTTATGATGAACAGAAAAAGTAATGTTTCACAAAATAATAAACAATTCATGAAAATGCAGTAATATTAAAATTGAAACCTTATATGAACTGTGGTGGCCGAGCCTGGTCGCGCACTTCACATCTAACACTGCTTAAACTGCTATTAATTGCTTTGGCCCTACAACACTTACAGATATAACAGGGGTCCGGGTTACGGGAAACAGTAGACAATGAACTGACTCAAAGTTGCTCACCTTTGAACAATTCCACCTTTAATTCCATACTGCAAACTTTTACAGGAAACAGAATATTTAACAACGTGTTCTTTTAACGCAACACAGGGAAACAAAAGCATCACAATCATTTACAAAGTTACACTATCATGTAAATAGTTTTTGCTATAGGACAGAGTATTAAAGTTACAAGGTTAAATAGGCTGTAATCCCAGAGATTTAAAACGCTGTAACTTCTCTAACTATAGGTCCTGAAATTGGCAGACTTTTAGCGCATCAAAAACACAAACCTCCCCAAAAAGCGCCCCAAAGCTCCCCAGAGCCCACAATTCCGTGGCACTGGTTATTGGAGAACCATGGTGCACCAGTTGCCGACCAACCATATCCCTGACATGTTTGATAGGTGACATGTCCGGCGAACGTGCAGGCCAGGAAAACAATGGTACCCGATGCTCTTCGAAGGAGGCTTGTAGCTCCTTACAATATGTGGCCGGGCATTGTTCTGTTGAAATAAGCCTGAGGGGTTGCCTGAAACAGGGGGAGTATCTTAGGCTCTACAACCACCGTTAGGTACCGGTTGCTGTTCAAAGTGCTCTCAATTCGTAGGAGGCGAGAGCAACAGTAACTAAAAATTTACAAAGGCCAAGCGGCATCATGGAAGCACATACCCAAGAGCTTAATTGCTCCGACACCAGGCATGGACTGGTTTCACGATTCGAGGCAGAATTCCCAGGAAGGCTTCGACGAGCGCAGCGCTCAAATAAAGCAGCGGCGGGAGGCTTAAGGGATCCACGGGAAAAAAGAGCACCTCGAATCCGGAAGACTAGAAAATATCAGTGCCGAGAAAAAATAAGGCACAAAAGTAATCATTAGGAAGTTGTTTTTCTTTCTTTAAAGCATATGTTTATGTTTTTAATGAACCCCACAAATGTTATAGTGAGATTTCACCAGGAAGTATGTTTTGAGACGAATAAACCCAGAAAATGCATTTTTAGAAAAATAGCCATGTGTACATAAGTGTTTGTGAGTGTCTGCGAAGAGTATGGTAGCTGAAAAATTAAAATTGGTTAAATAACTAAATAATAAACTTATTACTTAAGTTAAGCATCTTTCAAGAATGTATTGTGAAGATTTTCTCAAAAATGTCCGCTCCCTGGAATCAAATAGCATTCGCATGGGGAATTTTCGAAAGTTTAAATTTTCTCAAAACTCACTCTAACGTTTTCATTAAAATACTATGCGTTTAAGATATTTTATGGCACGTAGAATGTATATCCTGAATTTCCTTGGATTAACCTCAGAAGTCTTTAATTTAAATGACTTTTGCATAACTGGCAAACCGTGAAGGGTAGATCCCACTGCTCAATACATGCAGATTTGTTTATTAAAATATCTGACTGCTTAAAACAGCAGTCACCAAATGGATCGATTTTGTGCTAGAGCAAATGACGTAGCACTGTGCACTGCCATGAGTGCCGTGTGACTTCAGTTTGAGACAAGACGTGAAATTGGACAGCAGTGTTGTCTCGTCTCTTGCAGTTTGTTTCCGTAAACATAATGTCGGTTGGAGAATGTAATGTGACACGAAGACATCTACTCCTACATTTATGCCTTCATGGGAAGACTGTTTCTTTTTTATAGAAAGTGATAGTATCAGAGCATTCAAAATGAAACTATCCTTATAGGAAAGGCAGTTAGCCTCAAAGAACTTGGTACATTTCCCAAAGCTATCAACAGCTCACCAGTTTGTTCAGGTCATGGACTTGCAAGAAAATGTTCAAGTATTAAGAGTGTTGAACCAAGAATTTCAGAAAAGGTTTCAAGACGTGGTGCAATTATAGCCAACTTTCCAAATATTTGCTGAGCCTTACTCTACAGATGCTGATAATGTTCCATCTGAATTGCAACTTGAACTTATCCATTTGCAATGCAATCATCAAATGAAAAATAAATTCCAAAATAGAATTAGTTTGAGTGATTTCTATTCACATTTTCCAAGAAATACATTTCATCGACTACATAGAAATGCCGCTCGTTTTCTGGGTATGTTCGGATCCACACATAGTTGAATGATAATGAAAGAAATAATTAAAACAATTTATACAACAATTATATTCTTCATATTACAATTCGACTATTATTGTTGCACAGACAAATTGTGCATTTAAATTGCAAGATCGGCATTCGGCCACTGCTCTGAAGGCACGGTAGACTATTCTGGCGTGCAACGTTTAAACTTGCACGGCCTACTGTGCACATTGTGCATTGAGATGGTGGCCACTGGCTTAAAAATACCCAGCGGGATGTCTCAGGCGATTTCGTCTGTGGCCCGTATTCGGGAGGCCCTGTTTCAGTTTCCGTGGCTGACCTACCTGACCCATATTTTTTCGGGGGTTTTCCCGGGCCGTGAGTCAAGTACGGTAGGTTAGTTACATCCTTTGAATTTCCTCTCCCTCCATTTCATGTCCATTACCATTTCAGATCATACATCTTCTGATGGTCTCTATCAAGTATCGGTAGGTGTCTTGGCGCCGCATGGCAGGATGATATGCTCTGAGGGAACCACTTCTTCCTCCGGTAAATTTGTTGCCAGTCTCCAAACCGGCTGCTGGTATCACTTCCAAACCACAGACGGGGGGATGTCTATTGCACTGGCCTATAGGGAACGTTTCCATCTAAGCAAAATGTAGGTACCCTGCCTTCTGCATTGTTGTGGGCCCTTGTGACAGCAGCCTTCTGCATCATCTCGCCTCATTATTGCTGCCGGAGGTGTCCCAATTAGGGGGCATAGGTACAATAGATCAGGATTGGTCGCAGAGTCGAATCCCCTACGTAATAATCCTAGCCTCTTAAAGGCGGATTCACTCCTCTAATCCCATTGTATCTACAATAAAATATGAAATAAAACACTTTCTGTAAAAGTTTATTTAAAATAACATGAAGCAGATGGAAGAATAGACATTTTTAGTAATAATTTGTACGCGAAATATGAGCACTGACAGTCATATGTTTGTCAAAAACGTGAGATTTGTTTTAAACATGCCATGATAGCTTATGCCGACAATTTGATATAACATATAGTAGATGTTTACATCACTGTATTTCAGTTATTTTGGAGTACCTTTCAGCTTTGATAATACCATGGACCTGTGACTGAAGGAACATATGCTGTAGGTTTTCGTTGAGGTTATTCTCTATATTGCGTTCATTGTATGTTTTACTTCTCGCCATTTCAATTAGATGAGGAAGTATGCATTGCATTGGATAAAAATATCATAATAGATTTTTGTCGCATATGCTCAACTTTGACAAACATTTTTCTAGTATGCAAGAAGAAGTTCAGATAATTTTGATTCATTTTTCTGCTGTGCACGTGGAAAAGAATGATTTTCCTCTTTGAAGTTTGGATTAAAATAAATTAACCTTTAATTAAGTGATGGACAAATGCTGAACTAATTTGTGCGTAGAAGTCCCTTCCAAGCTTGCAAGATGTTAGTGGGTAAACAATGGTTATTAATAGAAGAAGATACAATAGTTTAATTATTATTAGTGCTTATATTTCAGGTTCTTTTGTATAAACTTGTAGAATTGTTGCCTAACTAGAACCCACAGCGCCGTTCTCACTGCGATATTACGCGCGGATTCGCATTCGGAAAGGCCCAGGTTTTAACTGCGACAACCGCTACTCTGATTTGGGTTTTTACGTGGTTTACCCTTATCAATAGGCGAATGCTGGAGTGATTTCTGTAATTCACGGGTTCGTCTCTTCATTTCAATCCCTTGTCATCTTTTATGTTTGACGTTGGCATGATAGTTTTGGGGGTTGGGGGCAGGTGGTAAAATTCATGCGCTATGATCAACATCTTTTCTGCCACTCCCTTGAAGTACCTACCCAGACCACTAAGATCACATTCTTGCTCTTTCGCTCGAAGTGATAAGAAGCTTGGGGTGTAGGTGATAATATATCCATTGTTATGGATTTGTAAAAGTCTCTGCTGCTCCGCAGTCTCCACCTTTTATCGATTTGCTGTATCTTTTCCCTCATCCGTTCCTCCTGAGAGATGGTAGCGTTGAAGGAACGCCTGGTTACGTTAGGAAGTGTCCACTCACCATGGATCACATCACACCACTTCACCAGTGGAATGAGAAATTCAAAAGAGGTTTTTTATATTACCTCATAGATGTTCAAATTGAGCTCCTTTGGTAATTTGACACTAGTAAGCCTGAGGTTCATTCCCACAATATCCTGTTGAGGTTGGCCATATCTTGTTGAAGTTGAGGAAGGAGCCATGGTTTTAGAATATCCAGCACTCTCTGACTTTTGAGGACTATACGCGACAAGTTACACGGATTATGAGTGTTTAGAAAGTCAAAGTTTATTAATTAATAAGGGATTATCAACAATGTGCAATTAAATGTGATACTATAACCAAAACGTTTTGAGATTTTACTTTCATTTGTGCTGGGTTTATGTTGCTAAGTTTTATAAATACAAGTGTTCTAAATGTACAAGGTCATATTGAGAATTCCATATCCAGAACCGCAAGTAGATATGTGAAGCATATCAAATATAAATGTAATCTGGATTGAGAGATTTTTATGTCAGCTATAGAACTTAGGTACCTGAATGTCATCAGCTTAATGGATAAGATATTTTTTCTAAAGTACTGCGGTAAACCCGCATACCAGTGTTAATTTATTGGGTTCTATTTGGAGCCATGAGTTCTCTTATCTTCAGGTGAATGGTTTTAGGAAATAGATTTTGGTGGTTGTTGGCTACTCAGCAGTATTAATAACACTTTGTTTGTTGCAGAATTATTTGGTTTAATTCTTACTAAGCTTGCTTACCGACTTGGATCGGTGACCACCTGTTAGTAAAATTCCTAACATAAATTAAATTTTACTTGAAACCCTGGATTACTTGTTTAAAGTTACTTCCGCGCGGTTTCTATTTCTTCTTTATACGGCGACTACTTTGCTCTAATAAACTTCTAATGCTGCTTCCACTTTCGCTGGTTGCGCTATTCTTAACTTCCCTACATTTCAGACTTATAAATCTTCGCTTGTCCTTCTTAACGTGCATGAAGACGTCCTTCCTGTCGTAGTATCACCTTTTAAGTAAGTTTTTCTTACTTCACGATTCAGTTCGAACCTTAATCTGATCCCCTCTCTAACTTTATCACATGACCAAGCTAGCTCACCCTTCTCAAATGTTACATTATTATTGGTTTCTCATTTATTTAGAATTTTCGCATTGGTTTGAAAAAATCATATAACTCATTGAAGTTCAGCCCACCCTGAGTTGGGGAACGCATACCCTGAGTTGTTTGTAACGGTATACATCGTTATCAAGTCAGCAAGGTAAATCTCCTTAGCGTTCATGCTTAACTGCATTTTGAAAGCCCTTTGTCCCAACACATTCCTGGCTGAAAGTATACAATGGTTCTCAGTCATTGAACTTTTACTAGTACAAAGAAGGTAACGATCCTTCCTTCCTGTCTCTCCGAAATGTACAGATTTTTACAAGAATATTTTCTTTTCTTTCCTGGATGCTAGTATGTATGCTATGTTAAATTATATTCTTCCCTTCTTATTCTTTAAGTCAACCGCAAAGCATTTTTATTCATTTATCTTCTTTTTTAATTATCTTATTTCGATTAATCCGCCGCATCCTAATCGCTGCCTGATGCTGCGGTTACAGTACGCATCTTTCAATAGCATGACGGAAAAATACATTGCATGCTTGACATCTTAAAACAAGCAATGCTCTAGATTAAAAGAATAACTTATACGGATGTATTTCAAACGTCAGCTTTGTTGCTGCAAATCCTTCAGCTTCATTTGCTTTGTAGTTATTTAGACTTCCACCCCTGTACCTTTTCTTTTTAAGCCTCTAATACGGGTGGCTCTCTTTTGGATGATAGTTCTTTGTAGTATTCCTTTCAATCAGCTTTCCCTTTCTCCAGTCTCGAACACAGTTCATTGCACTCTTTTGTTTTTCAAAACTTCTATAGAAAACTACTTTAAATTCACCGAGGAACTCTTAACAGGCAATAAACTCGTGTACCCCCAACAGAAGCTGTAGTACGATCTTGAATAATGTTTCAGAAGAAATTTTACGGAATGTCTTTCCACTTTTAAATCAATGAAGATATGTCCCTGTAATAGAATTTTATTAGCTATGTTATAATAATGAAACATTCAAAATATGTGTTTTTCCACCCTCAGCTTTGCAGAATTTTTCTTGATTGTTTCCAGAGGAACGACTAGCTTTTCTTTGATATCATAATGGGTAAGCATTAGCAATGAACATATGCAGGGAATCACAACACTTTTGACATTGTTTACGATTAAATGTACAGAAATGATATTGCCTATACACATTATTTCCCATACTAATAAAAATACCCAATTTACTCTGCTATTTATATAAATAGCCCTTAAGTTATTGGTAACGATATATCTTTACCAGGATTTTTTTAAGAAAAATAACGTCTCCACATGTGGATATAGCAAAACATTGTATAAATTGAAAAATGTGAAATTTATCACCTACTATTAAACACTACAAACGTTTTACTATTTAGTATTAATTTTATAGCTGTACGAGCCTCTTACCAAGTCCTTAAATATGCTTAAGCATATCAGTGGGACAAAATTCCTACACATCAGCGCCGCTGAGTGTATCCTGATAATTGGAGGCTTTGTTAAAAATAAAATAATTATTTTCGTTAAAAAGCGTTAAGGTGAGGAGATTCAGAAGCTGAGCTGTGACGTTTGAAAACAATTAATATTGTGGAAAATGTTAGGCAAACCATTGAATTAACATTTCTTAATTTATTGAACGGTTTCATCAACATTAATTGAATTGACGGAACAATTTTTTAAAACAATACAAAAAAGACAAATCTGCAAATAATTTAAAATATTGTCGGGAAGCCGATCGCGATAGCGTGGCTTGTGTACACAAAGAGCCTGGAGATAAAGAGTATGCCGGAATAAATAAAGATAGCGCGAGATAAAAGACCTGCCGGCACAGATGGGGTTACGCTTCTGGAAGGTGATAAAATATTCGATTCCTGTTTGGCCCAGAAATCTTTCGAAATTATCAGTGAGCTATTTAAGGGAGCGACAACTCGCCAAAGGAGTAAAACACAGTGAGAAGTAACAGCTGTAAAGTGTTGTAACGAGAGCTGATGTAATCAACTGTCACTGTTTGTCATAGTCATCGACCGTGGTAGACTGTGTACGTAACGTAATGCTGCTGTAATCTATAAGTGTATTTCTACGGAAATAAAGAATATTTAGAATTTCGACATATTGGACTTATAATTCTACGAACCCACAAAGTCACAAAATGCACGAAATATGCACGCGTTATATTATATTACGTTCAGATTGCTGTATTGAAAATTTCAAATGCACTGAGATGAAATTGTATGGTTCTGACAGATTTCTTATCATAAGCAAAACGTTTCCAAAGGGCGGAAAGAATGTTCAAACATTTGTTGATGCTAATAGTCTCTCATGGAAGGAAAGGCAAGACGGAAAAAGCAGAACCATGAACTTTCTCATGTACTTTGCATGACACATAAAGGTTGTAAATTTCTTATATAAAATATCGATGACTAATCCCACGAGAAAGATTTGTCCCAAATTCTGCAATTTAATGAATTTTGAATTTTTGAAGACGGGCTTCTAAATTCACGTAAACCTCATAACAAGATTGCTTCTAGCTATGCATTATTCAGCACATATTGATTTAGCTTTCTCACAGTAGCCCATATTTGTCGGTGCATGATTAAAATGAATTTTTATTCTTCTCGAATTTAAAAAAATGACTCAGTATCCTTTTAAATAAAGGAACATCCACTGAATATTTAGAGAAAGTTCAACATAAACATTTTACTTATCATATAAATGTATTAATACACAAAGTTGCTTTAGTCACGATTATTCCCAATTCTCTCGAATGTCTGGAAGTACACATCAAAGTTATCTTTATTTTTAATTTATGTCCTACAAAATTAAGTCATATCAATGTGTATAAATGAAAATGGCTGAAATGATGCTCAGATGAGCCCAGGGTCTCACTGTCTCAGTCATCCGTCTTCCAAGATAAGGGGAAAACCCGGAAAATACCTTATTCAGGTAACTCACCCTAACCGAGATTCGAAATCGGGACATGTTGATCATGACGCAGACACGCTACCACCTACGTCACCGAGGTGACAAATGAAAATGTGAATATGTGAATGTGATACCATGTATAAAATACAAATACATAACGATTGTACACGAGTTTATACTATGCTTATAAGGAACATGCTTCAAAGGTTAATGTCGCTGATATGACCATTTCAATTGAAGACCAGGTTAATGGAAAAAAGAGGATTGTTTGCTATGTGATGGCTTTTTGTAATTTTACGTACACCAACGTTAAGTCATATCGCACTGTGATGAGATGGGTGAAATGATGCTCAAATGAATCCGGGGGTCCATAAAGCTTAGAGCTTCCCGACATTCGTCTTTAAGGATAAGGGAAAACCCCAGAGGAAACCTTATCCAGGTAGCTCACCCCGACCGAGATTCGAACTCAGGGACCTCTTGAACGTGAGGCACACTCGCTACCATCTACGCTACCGAGGCGGGCATGTGTTAGCTTTGAAATAGCATTTTGTTTGCATGACCAGAAGAAGAAAGAAAAGAAAACAACAAGAAACATGTCGGAAATCACCCCATTAAAATTTATTTGAAATTTCTCTCTCTCTCTCTTTCTCTCTGTTTCTGTTATAGTTTACCAATTATGAATAAGTATTAAGAAAGAAGAGAACTTTATAGGATATTTTGAAGATATATGTTTCATTTTTCATGAAACTATCTTAAAATATTTAAGATATTTTCACGAAAATACCTTTTTACATGTGAAGAGTATTTTGGAGATGGGAGGTTTCATCGTTGAATAACTGTCCCACGCATCATTCGAAGATAGTCAACTTCAAAACTGCCTTTTTTATTTTGGTTTTGCTCATCATTAACATTTTCCTTTACTCCTTTTTTAAATTTATGCAATTTTAGAATATGTGTCCTGGTTTAAATCTCTATATTGTAGGTATATACTAAAGAAGGAAACAATAGAATGCAATTCTTCTCAAATTGAAAGGGCAGAACACTTAACAGGTGTTTCGCAGTCCTTCAGAACTATAAAGACTATTTACGTTGGCCGCCATTGCAGCTTTCCTTCAGACCTATTTCCATCTTGCAGAGATAAGATCTCGTTTGTGCCGTGGTTAATTCGTTTCATTCATCGGCTAGAAGATCTGTGGCTGCTCCAAGGGTCGAAAGGAGTAGAGACCGCGGAAAAGATAATCGGATTTAAAGCGCAAGTTGTAAAAGAGAAGAGATGGTGTAGAAGGATCATCACAAATTAAAACTAAGTTTTTAATTACCGGACATCAAGGGAAAATTAAAAATCCCTTGTGCTGCATCCTAAAAGATACAGAAATAATATTGTGTACAGCTTATAAAGCAAGGCGATAGGTTCTTTGACTGGGATTCGGGAGGTCATGAGTTTGATTTCCACGGTTGAATTTCCTGAACCACAGGTTTTTTAGGGGTTTTCCTGGGTTGCCAAGCGAATCCTGGGATGGAAGTCACCCGGTATCGGACGGAACTCTATATAGTACCAGTATCGTATCGTACCAGGCAGTATCAGTTTCTGGTTTTCAGTACAATGTGTCAAATTTAGCTCAGAGAGTATCAGACGTTCTGGAGGCAAGCCGGAAAGGGAGCATTGTGTGACTGTGACCAAACAAATGATCACTTAAAAGAGAGGTTTCTTATTTCTGACCTGCTTCCTGCTGTACGAAGGTAATTTGGTGAACCTGATATTATAATACCGGTGAATCAAATATAGTTTCAAGCATTACAAGTTATTTACCGTGTGTTAATCTAAAAATATGGATGAGGGCATTGCTTTTGTTTAAATGTGTCACGTGCGGTGAGTCCACGTTTTTGTATGTGTAGCGCACCCAATACTTATTTATTTTTTATTTTTTTATTTTTTTATTTATTTATTTATCTGCCGTAGGAGTCAGCCAGACTCGTGGCATCCTAAAATCCAGTTTCAAAGATATAAAAATGAATTACAAATATGATTGAAAATGTTACAAATTAATATAAAGTCTAATACACTAGTACATTTTAAAAATACATACAGTAAAATAAAATTTATTATTACAATTTTATATTAGAAATTAACTGATGCTAAAAGAAAAAAGTTTTAACAATATAAGTTGCTCTGATTGCCTAAACCTTCTGTATTTCCTTTTACACAAAATCTGTATAAAAATCAACACTAATTTAATACCGGATGAGAGTTGGGAACATATATCGGAAAAATATAGCTTTCTTATAAATTCTTTATTTCATTTGTTTCAGGCAATTATGGGGAAGAAAAAATAGAACTGTATGAAAGAAAACATAAAATTAGCGATTGATGAACTGCTTTAGGAAAACAAGTGTTCCGTATCTCTAAAAGCACATTAGGGGACACACTGAGCCCGCCGCGGTAGCCTGGTGGTAGCTTGTCTGCCTCATGTTCAAGAGGTCCCGAGTTCGAATCTCGGTCAGGGTGAGTTACCTGGATAAGGATTTTTCCGGGGGTTTCCCTTATCCTGAAAGACGAATGTCGGGTAACTCTAAGCTCTATGAACCCTGTTCTCATTTGAGCATCATTTCACCCATTTCATTCATCATCCGATATGACAACGTTGGAGAAAGTAAATTACAAAAAAATAAGGGGGGACAAACTGAAATTAATTTCTGCAGAAAATGATAGAAAAATAAACCTGCCATGGGTACAATTAAAAACAATTTTTCGGAAGAGGAAGATGATGCATTGAATAACCAAATAAAAATGTTAAATCTTAGGCCGAGGGTAATGATAATGGTAATGATAATGATAATCATAGTGATAATAATGATGATGATAATAATGATAATAATAATAATAATAATAATAATAATAATAATAATAATAATAATAATAATAATAATAATAATAATAATAATAATAATAATAATAATAATAATAATAATAATAATAATAATAATAATAATAATAATAATAATAATAATAATAATAATAATAATAATAATAATAATAATAATAATAATAATAATAATAATAATAATAATAATAATAATAATAATAATAATAATAATAATAATAATAATAATAATAATAATAATAATAATAATAATAATAATAATTTCGGAAATAAGATCAAGGTGGGCAGAATGGAGTTTTTAAGGGTGGATTTCCTTGTATCATCTACCTCTTGAAGCGCAACACATTAGCACTTCAAATGTCTTTTGTTGCTCAAGAGAATTGCCGCAAACACCTGGTAAAGATTCTTCAAATACCCAACCTCACCCGTCGGCGACGTAATTTGATCCAGAGGCATCCTCTTCAACATTCACTTCTTCAGTTTCCCCATGCACACAGCCTTTCCTTATTCGAGCACTAAATCTGTACATTAGGTAGGACCAATCAAAAGCCATTTTCAAGTGTAAGCCTAATTCAGAAAGTTTGTCTTCATCCAAATGAAGATATGTACACATTGAAAATTTGAACTTGAGAAAATGGTGCGTAGACCAGAGTGAAATGATACCTTCAACTCTTTTAAAACAATGGCTTGAGGGAAGTAAACGAAACACGACGGCGAAAGAATCCAATAAAACTGTAAAAAATTATGCTACCAAGGGAGCAATTTCACGCACAAAAAGCAGATTTCTGAAAATAATTATAGAAAGTACAGCATAAGTGTGCGAAATTGGGTACCCTTCCTCTAAATATATATTAAAATTCACTTCGCTCCTCGATTTACTTCAAGTTTCATCCCGTTTAGCTAACTCAGCCAGGGTCCGAGAGAGTTTCGGTGTGCAAGTAAATCCTCGTCCTCCAAATAGGGGGAGACCATCGGCCTGGGCCCCCTCAGGGAATGTGTAACCACCAGTGGAGAAGGAAGTCAGTTGTACAAGTCACTACGGGGACTTCAAATCTACATGCCCTCTACTGTCGTATCTCCTCAGTCAGGTCACTCTTGGATCCTGTCATCTTATAGGTGAGGTGCCAAGTTCCCGCTCAGAGCCTTGCCACACTATATACTTTATGTATGGAACTACTAGAGGAAATAATGCACGGTGGAAGCCCTGAGCCACATTTTGCACGTTCACGCTTATGTTTCCGCAAGCTACTGTTATACTTGCGATGTACTGCAAAATTCGCTTTGATGTTAAGCTGGTATATGTCCGACTGACGTGTTTACATTCGGTTTTATATAATTGAATATTCTTTGTAATTTAATGTTTTCTCCGAGCAGTGCTTTCATAATTTCGTTGCAGCTGTTATCATTCTTCAACCATTTTACTTTGTCACAGACTGACACATTTTAAGCACTATATAGATTTTTGTTTTCTCTAAAACATTTATAGGCAGAGCAGGTATTGCATTCTCTAGGAAAATTCAATGTGAAGATTTAAATGGAAATGCACGTTTTGAGATTCCCTTAATACAAGAAATATCACTTTTAGAAAAATTGTGTGTGTGTGTGTGTGTGGGGGGGGGGCTCCAAAACAAATTGTCGGTTAAATACCAAACCTTGCATTTATGTTAAGTATCTTGTAAATGTGAAACACGAAGATCTTCATAAAATGCTCCCCACTCCAAACTACTCTTTACACACAAACTTTATTTCCTAAACAAATTCTCCACGGAAAATTACTTTAATGATTTTCAATTATTTTCCGTGATCTTTTCCCCTTTTTTATTTACGTCCTCCAACTAAGTCATATCGGACGATGAATTAAATGGGCGAAAGGATACTCAAATGAGCCCAGGATCCAGAGAGCTTAGATTTACCCGACATTCTTCTTTCAGGATAAGGGAAAACCCCAGAAGAGAACCTTATCTAGATAACTCACCCTGACCAAGATTCGAACTCGGAACCAAACTATGAGGTGCTCTTCACTCTGAATGAATTTACATAATATATAACTGATAAGTGCTAAGCAATAGACGATAACATACTACACGACATGTATGTGTTAGTTACGTAATGCAACTTTTTCGTGGCATCAGCTATTTCCGAAGTTGTTATAAGTGGTTCAATCTGTTCAATACCTTGCTCATTTTTTTGAAGTACTGTGACTATTCAGTTTTTTTTAGTAATTATGTGATTTTAAAGTTATCATAGAGCGACTTTTGTCTCTAAATATTGGACAATGTTTCCCATTAAACATTGAAAGACACGAGTAATAATATATAGTATTTTGTGCAAATGTTTCTCTCGATTAAGAGAATTAGACAGGAAAATCAACTTTCTTAAGAGAATATGTATTGCTCCAATTAACGATAGAAGGCAAAGGAAGACATGTGTGTGTGAAACGTAACATTTGTTGTTCTGAGTCGTTCGAAAAGTTATTTATTTTTGTATTATCCAAGTATGTGATTCCTCTTTTACCCAAAGGTATATTAGGAATATAGTTTACAAATTACAAAATGAATAAATTAAATTTACAAGATATGACAAAATACAATATCATCAAAGTGACAAACAGTAATCTTCAACATTAATCATTTAGTTTAAGGAATACATATTTTGTTCAAGAAAACATGAAATAATAACTTTTATAATTCATCAAAATATGTGTAACTGATTTTTGAAAAGTTTAGCTTGATAATCGAAGCAATAATTCAAATTTATTGCTTTCAAAACAAAAAGGGGAAATCAAATAAAATGTGAGGGACATCTTGAAGGCGATTCCCACAGATACAGTCCGAGATGGTTTTGATTTTGAGTCGTAAAATGTAAGCACAAAAGTTGCCATGACCAGTCAAAAATTGAGTGAGAACATAATTATAATTAACGAATTTACATTTATGTTTATCAGAAACCATTGGGAAATATAAATCCTTGGTCAAAGCACCACATCACTTTTTAACTAGTAGTCATCCTAGCCATGTGTTTGTCTCACATAATAAATAGGACATAAAGTGTAAAATACCGGAAGATCTGAAGTCGTAACTCTCTTTGCAAGCTCGTTGGCACGTTTATTTTAAACAATACCCACGAATTACTAATAACTCAGCTTGGAATTATTAGGAATTAGTGAAAAGTTAACCTATACATTAAATTACTCATTCTGACAGCAGTAAAGGCCTTAAATGATTCTACGCTATGTTAAAGAAATCTAAGAGAACTAAATAGCAGCTAGTTATATTTGGCCTTGGGAAATTATTTACTCCATTAGTATTACTTTAGAAGAGCACTACTTTGTAAAATTGTTTACAAACCTTTTTGCGCTTCCTGTCTATGAGTATAAGACACCACTAACACCAAACACGTTTGTGAATAAAATCACTTTCCGATCACAAAACGTAATATATAGCTTTGTTTTTAAATTATTTCCAAGTTTTGATATTACAAAATTCTTTTTATCCTTTTACAGACATTTAGTTGCCTAAATGTGATCAATTTCCCGTTATATATCATAAATCTCTTAATAAATATGACAACAAATATAAATGTAACACTTTAAATTAGGAATGAAAGTGTTATATACTGTTTTATATTGTGCCCTTTAATATTAATAATGAAGCTTTCACAAATACCCACAGGAAATAAAGTATCTAGATAAGTACTTTTTAAGATATATAAAATGCATTATTTATTTTTCTGTGGAACGATTAAACAGAATTTGAAAAAAAAAAAAGATTTCAGTTTATAAAATAGGATTTTAGAAGCTTATTTTTATAAGTTTATTTAATGTTTTAAAATCTTCGGTGATAATGTCAGTTTTATACAACTTTTAATTCCTTGATATAACACTACGTTAAAAGATAATTAGAACTTTCGGTCAAAATAGTTAATTAGGAGGATTAATTACATAGAGTGAAGCATTTTAAATTTCACATACATTTTGAAAAACAGAATTTCAAATCTTCATTAAATTAAGGGTGTGAATTATTTTATCACAGCTTGCCATATTACGTATGGTCAGCGTTACTGAAATAGTGAAATAACCTTAGGTATATAACTAAAATCTAAAGTTTGACTTTGAAAATAAAGATCAATTATAAAGTGCAACGCTCACAAGGTTTTCTCTACCCATTAAAGTGCCCTTACAGTAATCAAGTTGACAGACTTCCTACCATGTAATACGTAGACAACATTCAGTTGTTTATTTCACAAGTAGATTGTGATTATTATTAAAGAGTGTGTGCAGATCAAAAGAATTACAACGTTCTAACAGGTTTAGCAGATTGCTTTCGTTAAAGCGAAATAGAAATTAAAAGTTCAAAAGGAAACAAAAAGGGTTACAGTTTTAACTAATAAGACTTTGCCTTTTTCTTACAGTTTTATAGTTGTACAAAAGTGGTTCAGGAAGCAGAAAATTCGAAGAATTTATCTAGAAAGTTTAAGTTATATTTAATTCGTAATGGGATTATCTTAAACAAATAATTTATTAACATTTTTGGACAGTCTTTAAAGAAAATCAAAGATTTTGAAAACAGTTTTGATGTGTGATGCTTTAAAGTCTCCCCGGAAGACGTTGAACTTAAGCTTCAAGTTTTGAATTTAATACATTATTCGTTTTCTAAATATGCTCCTAGCAGACAAACGCGCATCTGGCGAACGCACGCACACACACGCATACACACAACTCAATAATTTTCTAAAGATACCCTTTTGGAGATAGGAAGTTTCAAAAGATATATTTTCTATGAAATATCAATAACGAATATTTGGACTTTGTACAATTGGATAGTTAATATACATTCCAAAGTTAAAAGTAATATTTGTGTAATAATTTTAAAAGAGATGTTGCGTTACCTTTAAGTTTAGCTAAGCAGTGTAGAATAAAATAAAAAAGCAATATTTTTGTTCTCATTGTAAGTGCGAAGCAGAGAAAGTAAAAATCCACATCTATGTACTTCAGAACGTGTTTTTGGCCAAAATATTAACCTACATATACTTTTATATTGAGTGCAATAACGTATCGTTAAGCGGTGAAATAAATACGTACAAAAGATAATACGAAATACGTTTAAAGCATGTGTACGAACGAAAGGAATGTTACAAATGTAGGTTATTGGTCTACGTTCGAGAGTAGTGAGCGAGCGAGCTAGAGAGACGATGTTTTCTGCAACTCGATATGTACTGCGAGGGTTGCTGGCAGAGAGCGGGGCGAACAGCATGATCCACGCAGCAGCGCAATAGTGTAGTCCGGGAACGGCCGCTCGGATCCTGTATGATCTGTTGTGCTCCGTAAACTCATGGCCGCCTTCGTAGCATTTCGCTTTTAGTTCACGGAAACGTTCGATTGACGACAGAGCGTTTTTGTATGTATTTTTACTGGAGGAAACAGATACGGGTAAAATCGTTTTCCATCAAGGACAACTACGGGTATTTACTGAGAAGTGTGATGATTGTAGGGGGCTCCAGCTGTCACACGACGCGCGCCAACGTGTCCTGGTGGCGGTGCGACGGCCACCGCTGTCGGTACTTGTGGATTTAAACAGTGCGTGTTGCAGTGTTAGTGCGAGGAATCTTCGCGAAGCAACGTGCGACATGTCCGCGCTCCACGAACGTACGTTTCGCGAGTAGATGCGATTAAAAATACTTTTATTGCAGTTTACAATGAGTTATGTGTCGAAAACTTAATAGCTGCATTAAGAATTGTAGTATTTTTTTATAATTAAACGCCTTTGGAAGTGAACAAAAGGATATTACACTGTCACGTATGCAACATAGTCTTCCTGCCATTAAGAGGAAATTATTCCGTCTGAGCCATCTTCGCAGATCAGCCTCCTAAAATGCTTATGGGCAGTTTGTCTTCCGTACTCTCGACACGAGTGCAACCAATAGCGGACAGAAAACTGAGGTGGTCGGGATACACTTGCTTGAAGCCGGTAAGGTAACAGGATTTGGCAGATCCCATCAGCAACCTCATGAAGTGTGCTGGTTCAGTGTAAACCCTACAGAATGTAATTTTCTTTGCCATCTTCCTTTGCGCTGGAAGGGGAGTTTCATTTTACTGCGTTATTCACAGCGAGAACATTTTCGCCACAAAGACATTGTCGTTTTGTCCAAAGAATTTAATTTGATCTTCCTTTTCCTCTTTTTGAAGCAGGAACATGGTCACAACGGATGCTAAGTGCCTGTGACGGTTTTGTCCGAGAAAGTCTTTGGTATTTGCCTTTACTGTATCGAGGACATACACGAAGGTACTGAGTTGAGGTGGTGGAAATAACCCCAAACATTTGACAACTCCTACTTATTTTTTGATTACTTGTTGGTGGATCGATTTTCAAGGTAGCATGACCTAGAGAAAAGCATGCCAAACACGACTGACCGTAAGATACCGGTGTTAAACGTCTAAGTGTTTCCGAGTGTCCAGACAAAGTGTCGTGCTATAGAAGGTTGAGGTGTTATGGTAGTGTCGGTGATGCGCTTCAAGACGACGATCTCAGTAGTGTGGAAGGAGGTGGTGGCCGAGGGATGTCCACGGCTAAACGCCTAGTGCTCTCCCTCAGGGGACGAAAACAGTCGTCGCCGTCGACGTCGTCCCCCGCCGGCGGTAGCAGCTCGTTTTACGGCGGTGGGTGCGACCCTACTGCTAGCTCCTCCAGCACGCGTCTTGTGATAGGCAGCGGCGGCGGGTCTAGAAGTGGCTACTGCAGCAACCACGAGTTGAACGAGATCGCCGTCGTCTCCAGCAACGCCGACCCTCTAGCTGTCAAGTATGGCAGCGGATCTCTTACGGCGGCCAACGGACCACGGCTTGTCCCAGGTATGGTACCTCAAGGTCACTGTAGAGAGCTAACGAGATGACTATTAAGGCTTCATTATTGTTGTGGAGAGGGCAGATAAGAGCAACTTGAGAAGAGTTAAGATTGCTTTGCATGTTTTAATTAACCTTTGTGAAATGTATTGCAATGGATGTCGTTGAAGTAATATAAAGTCACAGGCAACAGAGATTTGCATATGATGCCAGGGTCTCTAATCATTATTGTTGATCTTCAAGCCTATAATACAACAATAAGTAAATTATCAGTTCCTTAAAATTACTTCTGTATAACATATCTGCACTAATATTAGTATTCTTCAAAGCGTATTCTATAAAACATTAAAAATAGCACAGAATAATTATGAAACGCTCCACAAACGCTTTACATTTTAATTTTACCTAAGCACATTATTATATTTATCTTATTGTTTCTCAATTACACAGGACTTTTAAGGTTCTTTATTGAAAATTTAATATTCGCATTTTCTTTGTCTTAACCAAGTTAATAGTAACATTCCTGGGTATATAAAACATAAGAAAACATTTTCTTCGTAGTCATTTGTTTGGGTTCGGGAAATTGCGTGAAGATCTTACGCCTATGATCTTAAAATTTTCAAAATGTAGGAATCAACTTTCAGGTTGCTCTGAGTTTTTGTTTTCGAAATGTTATTAGCCTCAAATTTCATACACATTTTATCTTAAAGATGCCTTGTTGGGAATCTAGAACATAAAATTCCTCTGAAATCTCTCTGTAATTTTGAGCAAAGTACAACACATCATCTTTCGTAGGTTAGACGGTGGAGAAAGTAATGATCAATCTTATTAATGTACTTGGACGTCCATGGACTGCTAGTGCTCACGTAACCCCGATAACACTGATTAAAGTAAGACCTTTGTCTTTCCTACTACAACAGTGAAGAGGATAAATGTGTATAAATAGAAGAGTTGACCCCGTGGATATATGCATTTGTTGTGAGACCTATGCGATATTTGTGGTTGAAGTTTATATGCATCACACCAGGATAAACGCAATAGCCAATACCTTACTGTGCCGTGCCAAAATAAAAGAAGCCATTTAACGATTTACAGTTTAACCCGGCGATACGAAACAAAATAAAATGTATCTCATTGTTTATACATTTGATGCTGTATATATTACTTTTGAAACTGCTGTTTACTAAACATTCCCTCCAGTTATCTCAAAAGCTTCATTTTTTGATTTGAAAAAGATAAAATTTCAATTAAATAATATCAAAAACAGTTGTAATAATTGCAATAATTCCTACCAACACTCAATTGATGATCTATTTATGAAAACATTTGGGTATTATCAAATCCACAGAAAGTAGTGTTTATTCGTTTAGGAGATAGACTGCATAGCCGAGCCAAAAACAGTTTTACCTATAGATTTCATACATTTTGATTCCTTAAAGAGAAGAAAATTTATTTCTAAGACATTTTTATGTGAAAATTTACCCTTCCGTGTTTACCCATTTAGAGAGTGGTGATCTTAAAATTCTAAGAATCAGTCAATTAATCTAAACGTTATCTTTGGCGTTATTATCTGGTGCTGCCATTAAGATAAAAACTTAATATTTAGGAAAACTCTGGATATTAGTTTCATGTATCGCAAGTTTAACACCTGCCGATTTCTTTTTCCAGTTTAAGAAGCTTGGAGTTTTAAAAATTCATTTCTCTTAAATTCATTTTAAATTTAATTAGATAGCAATAAAAATCAGGTTACGAAATGGTCATGTCAGTGTTCTGAATACTGAGCTGCAGTTTTCGGTTAATTCAGTTTATTTGTAGCAATGGTTAAGAGTTATTAAACAATTCATGTCATTACGGTGCATAACAGATCTTTTCTGCTAAAGATTTTCTGAGAAGGGCTTGCTCGGAGGATTTGTAAACTTCTAGCGACTATTTAATCGAATAAACATTGTTTTCTGCACAGTAAGTATAGAACGAAAATGATAGAAATATACATTGAAAACGGAATTTAAAATAAAAAAGTAAGTAACGAGTATTTAAATATGATAAATTACAACGCGTAGTGCATTAATAACACTTTTAATTTTTCTTTTCAAAATGTTTGTGCGTTTATTTTTTGCTTTTTAAACTTTATTAAGAGTATTCTTAACCAAATAATTTGGAAGAGGGCGATCACAAGAGCAGAGAAATGCAATCGTTAAAACACTAAAGTAAGGCATAATATAAAATAATATTTATCTTTCCAAACAACATAACTAAATTAATTTTAGACCATTTAAATATGAAAGAACACACTCATTTGTATTTCTATCATTTACATAAAACGATCTCCAAATTACGTTATGTAATAAAAGTAGCAATGTAATAATTAAGAACATCTAAGAACATCATTGAATCATTTTTATTTGCTTGACAGTTCACCAAGGACTATAATATTGCATTTGTGGGATCTCTACAATTAAATAGCCTCTATAGTCATTTTTCATTGTAATGCAGATAAATGTAGATCCACCTTTAATTTTTTTTATTTGTTTCATTTATACTCCGCGTTTAACTTCAATGGTCATATCGGCGGCCCTTCTCCTTGGAAACATTTCGAAGGTGTTAACTCGTATTCGTTGGGTATTAATCATTATATCACACACACATTCGCACTATCATTCATACTTGGGAAGATGAATTATCTTGGTCGGAGAGAAATCCCTACCCCACGGCCGGAAATCGAACATGGGACCCCTAGCACGGCAGGCAGGTGCTCCAACGACTAAGCGACGGGGCCAGCCACCTTTAATTTGTTCAAATATTTGTTTAAATTTGCTGTAGATTTCCCTAGGGAAGTGTAATAGTGAGCAAACTACATATTTGTGGTTAATGGAAGTGGAAGTCTGAGTAAATAATATGTTAAGTAAAAATTTTAAGTATTTTTCTTCTTAGATATTGAATAATTATAACCTTGGCTATAAGTATTTCAAGAAAGATAAGTAGCCTTAGACAGAGCGAAATTAGGGGATAAGAAAATTTCGCCTCACTCACCTAATTGGCAAAGAAAAGGAAAAATTGTTTCACCTTTTTCTGAAAGCATTCTGAACACATAGTAATCGATGTTTACCTTTTAGTTTTTGTAGAGATAATTTTATAAAAAAAATTTAAGCGTTCGACCTTCTCTTTTAACAGTAAAGTTGGGTAAAGACCCTTATGGACTTTTAGTTGTTGTGACCCAACCGCGATTTTTAAATCATATTCATTAATTTTAATTTGTTAGCTTCAGCACTCGCAAATTATATCCCTGTCTGAGTTTAGACATTTTCATGTTATATACTGATTTTCCATAATGCACCTTTTAGCATGGAAACGAAGTTTGAGTTGGTGACCACAATATCGACTATTTTACTTATTAATACTTCTGTGTTTAATTTAATCTGTCTTTATTCAAAGTTGATACTCATAGGGAAAATAAATTCTAATTAAGAAGTACTCATGAAAGTGTAAGGTCTATAACATTTAATATTACTTCATCATACGTACCTAGGATTATTCTATGATAATTTAGCTTTAAACTATATTCCATCATTATTTCTTATTCACCAAGTAATTAAACGCATCAATAATTGGTTTATTTTTATTTTCAGTAAACGTCGCTCTAAAAGTGACATTTTTGTGTGTGCTTAAACTAAAATAAATACCCGCTTCTGCAACCTAAGGGGTAGCGTGTCTGCCTCACGTTAAAGAGTTATGGAGTTCGACTCTTGGTCAGAGTGAGTTATCTAGATAGGGATTTTTTCCGGGATATTTCCTTATCCTGAAAGATAAATGTAGAGGAACTCATAAACTCTGGTCTCATGTGAGCGTAATTTCGCGCATTTCATGCACTGTCCGATATGACTTAACAATTAATGATGCAAATTAATAATAATAGAAAAGTTAAATGCCATCATTCACTCACTGCTTATTCCTCGAAGTCTCTATATGATTTCAAAAAGCTGCAAATCATGAACTGTAATCCGACTATAATATAACTAATTTTACATACATTTAAATAGGCAGGTGTCGGTATGTTCAAAGGTAATAGAACATTTGTAATTATTTGACACTTTATTAATTATCAGTAGAGGTACTACGTTCATCATAATCATTCAGGATGGGTCATCGATACTTGCAATATCGCGATACTCTCGATAATTTCATGGTATCGATATCGAACGATACTTCTGAAGGTTAGCTCGATACTTTTTCGATACTTTTGTGGTGATTCTGCTATATTTTTTTATTTTAAAATCACAAAATATTATTGCCGCAGGCAGAAATTTGCAGAGCACGAGTAATTGAGTGGTGTGGTTCCTGTACAACAGCATTATACAAGAAAATAATGGTGTGTCAAGTTCAGTGACAGTCACCAGTTCCCAAGAAGAAATCACTGCCTATCTTAGCGACGATTTGTCATCTCCTGTTTCTAGTGCACTGGATTACTGGAAATAATATCCAGAATTTTTACAAACTTCTTTAAAAAATTGAATTAAGTATTTGTGTATTCCACTTGCAACAGTTTTCTCTGAAAAACTATTTAGCACAGCAGGACTCATATTTAACAGATAAAGAAGTAGACCTTGCCCAAAAGTGTGAGAATGCTAGTATTTTTTACCAAAAAGCCTATGATTTTACTCTTAAATATCTAATGTAGAGTTGGTTTTAAATTTTGTCCCATTAAATATGTGCACCTATTTAATTGCATTGTTCTGCCAACATTCTATAGTATCGACTCATCACTAATCATCATCCATATCTTTGAGGGTCATTGATGAATCTTATTCTCAAGGCAATTATTATTAGTTTTTAAATATTCTTTTGCTCAGTTACTGGAAAGAAAGTTAATAGAATTATGCAATATTTTATAGTCGATCCTTGGAAAGAGGCACCTCTGGGAAAGAGAGTTGCTTACCTATCCAAGAGCGTTGCAGTTATAAATTAAAGCTACAGGGAGCATAATAAACTAGATTTAGCTATAATAGGAGTCGTATTAAATAAGGTTTTGTTATACATAAAAGATTCAGATTTCAGTTGGTTTACTTGATCACTGCAGGCTTGGAATATATTTGCTTTGATGAAACTAAATGGAAGAATCCGTATAAACTGACACAGTGAAGTGTTGAACACTCCTATGGCTGCAGGTTCAGCAAGAACAATTTCGGGGTTCCTAGTAAGAACTTCAAGCTCTAACAGAACATCAACATTTCTTTAAAATAAAGTGGAAGAAACTTGTAATTGAAATGTTTTAATTGAGTATTACAATTACATGACTCTTTTACTCACTATTCCGGAACATTCCTATAAGCTTATTCTACTGCTAA
>CM060956.1:83429524-83592024 GCA_030765055.1 Mantis religiosa
CCAATAACCCAAGTATCGATCTATTGAGGAATAAAAGGGAATTTAAGGACTATACCGCTTTTAATTATTTTGTAAAGACATACACGATCTGTACATTTATTTCAGAAATTTTGAATAGAAATACTACTAGATATTTCAGACTATTTTGTTTTGATAAATAATGATAAGTAGGTATTTTATTTGTGTAACAACGCTTTCTTAAGAGATAAAAATCATTTTTCAAGACATAAAACAATCTACTGAAAATATTTTTACTTGACAATTCAACTGAGTAATAACTGTGAAAGTTTTGAAATATCGTGAATTATTCTGAAAATCATTACTTTATCCAAATTTTATGTCCCGGGAGGGACTGAATATTCTTTTTTAATTGTTTCCGAAATACATTTAATTTCCTTATTTTCTCGCAAGATGCAAGTGTAACTACTATCCTATTAAATGATTTTTTCTATCTACTAACCCTTTCTTCAGCATCTTTTGTTATTATAGAACTACATAGATCATATATGGTATTCCATAAAAATATCCATATTGAGGTATCACTAGAAATAAATGATTCGATCTAACAAGAAGTATCTGTGTGAATAATCAAACATGTATATTTAGGAAAGCTTTCCTTTTGATTCTCTGCATTCTTATGTGTTAGGCTTCCAGTTTGTGTAACCCAGAAATAAAGAATTTTTGAAGTGCTTCTCTAGGCTTGCAGGTGACCCCTCTGGTAAGTTTTTTATATGCAAACCTTCCTATTTGGTGCCATTCAGAATACGTGCAGGTTATATTCATATCTTCCATATTCACCCATTATTAATTTTATCTCTCCTTATTTGATGTAGAGTTATCCTTAGAATACTCCTCTCACTTCTTTGGATTTGTTGTATCTGCTCCAGTATCTAAGCCATAATTCAATATCACTACTTTTATTTCACTTTTTATTTCTTTATTCGAATATTCATTTTTTCAGATTATATTATTCATGCAGTTTGCTATTGTGGCAGCCTCATTAGCCTGACATATAAATTAATGTTGCGGTGTTTTCCAATTGTTTTTGCAATACCTAAGTACTTAATTTTAAGACATGACGTGCTCAACCCAACTTCCCTCGTAGTCTAACTTGTTTCTCAAAGGACATTTGACTACTAAACGCCGAAGACTTGTAAGTTTTTCCATATTTATGCACGTGGACTGTACTGTTATGGCTTGCACATGTAAACAACTGCAGGCAGGTACAGCCTGAGCATGACAGTCGCGAGAGGAGACAAAATAGCCGCGTTATACTACGCCTTGGCCTTGCGTCTGCATACACTTGCAAGGCAATGCTTCACTAGTTCGCAAAGTACTATGTTACGTTGATTTCGACGTACTACATGGCAAAGCGAGAAGGCGCGTAGGAAAAAATTCGCAACCCAGAGATATTTACCTCAGCTTATCGCACACACAGGGCTAGTCCAGTATATAAATACTCTGTCCAGATGTAATAATGTCTTCTGGATAGTAATGTATCATACATCGCCAGGCGCGAGAAAACATATCATATAGACACACGCAGCTTCCAATCGCTCTTTTTGTGTTTCGTAACTTACTGTACATCAGCTTACTAATATTCCACTCCTCTAATCGACAAGATAAGACCCGATAAGGAACGAATGCAGCGCTGGTCAGCTGAAGGTCAATACGCCTTAACGCTCTGTCGAGTTTATATCTATATTTGATGACCATCTGACGTCATTCATACTCTGTGTCCAGCTAACTTGTATCGCATGGTGAGCGCACATCTCTCCGGCCTTTATTAATTATTAACGTGGATTTGGCATTTTAGTAGCTGATATTTTCCTATCAACATTTCATGGAATTTATACAGTAATGTTTACAATCATTCACATTACTGACCGTCACGATGAGGATTACTTGCGAAAATTACAATGTAGGGTCATTAAAACATGTGGTAATGCACTCGCAAGCCCTTTCCACCACGTGACAGGACCGAGAAACCGTAGAAGTGCTCCACGCAGAGACATATCTCTTATCGTTTCATTAAACAACATGGGTTCAATTATTTTTAAGCTCCTCCTCACATACCGCATTCCAATTTGCAGGCCGTGTGAGCGTTGCTTCCCATCATTTGACTCTTTGGGTTCGGTGTTATACATGAAACATTCAGCGTTTACTTACATTCAACGTTAATTTCAAAGAAAAACTAGATGAAATCGGAGCCATGTTGGAGCGATCACCTCAAAATAGCCAAAAATCTTGCTCAACAAAATAAAAACTATACAGTATTGCATGAAAACTGGAAAATCGGAGAGAGTGGTGTGCAATATGTGATAGAGGAATAAGGGGGATCTATTTTGTTTAGTGAAAAAAAGCATAATGCTGCTTGGGACGCAAAGGCTACGCCGTGGCTAAATGCTTAGACCGCCTGGCTCTCACCAAAGCGGCCCGGGTTTGATCCCAGATGACCGCCAAGTGAGATTTATGATGGATAACACGGCGCTGGGGCAGGTTTTCTTCGGGATCTCGGTCTCCTCCACTGTCTCATTCTACCAGTGCTGCATCTTCATCTCAAGGGTCAGAAGTGTCGCCGCCTGCGGTGCCGTATGTAGTAAAAGCGGGCGTTAAACACAACAGATTTGAATGTCATTGTCTGAGACGCAAGGATTATACTGCACATCTGCACCCGGCGACTCGCGGTTCCCTCACAGACTGGAAAGAGCTCGTGAATTAAAATGTTACGGCATGTGTATTTTAAGCTGTGTATAGCCCTGTACCAACTCGACAAAACAATTTCAAAGTATAATTTTATCATTTCAGCAGAGAAAACGAAAGTGATGGCTTTTATTGGTGAATACCCAACACGGTCCAAAATGCTCCTCAAAAACAAAATACTAGTATAAGTAATACTAGTACAAATAATTACATAGGATGTGATGTTTCCTATGAATTTGACAGAGATTTAAAACTAAAGATCTATAAATTTCAAAACATATGCGGCACTATAAAACGAACATTGAAAAACAAAACAGGAAGAGATACCATATTAAAGTATTATAAAACTATGGCAGTGCCTGTTATATCTTATGGAGCCGAGACCTGGACCTTGAACAAAACTGATAAAAGAATAATTGAAACGGCTGAAATGAAATTTTTGAGGTACGTAGCTGGCTGTAGTCTAAAAGATCACATTAAAAGTGAAACAATAAGAGAAAAAACTAAAAATATTTACTTTAAATGACAAACTCAGGGAGTACAAACTGAAATGGCAAGATCATCTCTCTCGAATGCCAGAAGAAGGACTCACCAAACAGGCCTTGCGTATAAACCAGTTGATATTAGAGATGTTGGAAGACCACGAAGACGCTGGGAAGATCCCTTCTGAGTCGAAACAGGCCTATCTGGCTTATCTTGAAGGTTGTTGTTGTTGTTGTTGTTGATGATGATGATGATGATGATGATGATGATGATGATGATGATGATGATGATGATGATGATGATGATGATGATGATGATGATGATGTGTATTTTAAAGAACCTATATACATCTTATCTTAACCATCTGTCTTTCAATACCTTCTGTTGGAGGTCAGAAGCAGAGCAGGAGTTGTTTGCCTGAAGTTCACAGGATCGTCTGCTTTTCTTGGCCGAAAGCTCTCTAGTGCATTAAAATGTTAAAATCCTTGATTTCAGGAACAATCGCGCCTGTATAATAAAAGTTTCGGGCATGAAAACGTGTCTGAAAGCTTCACCGAGCAGTAGTGGAGAGCTGATTTACCAACAACAAGTGGAGCTTTTTGTTTGTTCATAGTACGATCTGCCTACACTCTTTGTTTCGCAGATATTGATAATACCACTGTTTTTACAAGGCAATATGATCCATCGTCTCGCATCGTATCGGCATCTCCCCACCTCTTCCCCACTTTTGTTCAAAGGCAACAATGAAAGGGAATATTTTATACGCAGGGCATTTGTTCGCCAAACCCTTTGTTGTCCCTTTATTTATATCTAATGCAGAACGTTTGGGCGGATGGTGGCAAACATTCTAATGACAGCGTCAAACCTTCGTAAATATTCAGTAGCTTTATTTTCCATCGAGTGAATGCTGAGTTATTTTACAGCGATAATGCAAAACGATTATTCTTTACGTCCAGGATTTGAAATCTCAGCATTCCCGGACCCATAAACTGGGATCGACTCGATTGTAATATAGCAAGACTCGCAAAAATCGTGTACCTCTGGCGTTAGGTACACAAGTTCTTTCAAAAAATTCTTTATTTGGAAAGCATTTGTTATGTTAAAGTAGTTTCTGTAGGTAGGATACTTCTAACGAGTTTGGTCTATATGTTGATTCTGAGATATATATTTTGCACATAAAAAGTGTACAGATATAATACAGGAGATATAATTTTAAAAATATATTTCTGCATTGTGCATTTCACAATTGGCTGTACCCATAACAAGTTCATTTACTTTAGGTTTTAAAGCACCGATCTGAATATTTTTAACCTAGTTTCTAGTCTTAGTTTTGCTGCACTAATAATTACAAGTACGTTTCAACAATGCACTAAAAAGGGATTACGAACAAATAGAACTGCCCATAAATATGCTCAGAAAAACATACATGCACTGCTAAAAAGGTATTTAAAAGCTTAAAAATGGCTCTATGTATTATAACAACAGCTATTAAAGGTGTCTGTGAGGGAGGACTTACCAAAAAAGCACAACTATCCAACACAACTCTATGCAGGTGTCTGGAAGAGCAAGACTAGGCCCTAGGCGGAGACGGTGACGCTATTCCTAACCCAAAAACAAGTGACAGGAACAGAATGACTGACATATGGTGGTGAAAGGTTTGCGAAGATCCATTAATTGGTACAACGTTTTGACTACAGATAACTCGAAAACAACTGCTTAAGTTTCCTAAGCCTTCCTGCTGATAAAATTTATTTCCAGCTTTAAATAATCATTCTACACAATTCCCTTTGTCTTCACACTCCGTAGTAAGCAGCATTTTGCCAGTTTTCAAACTAGAACGTATCCTAAACGAAAAAATAAAATGCAGAATATCAGATAGAAAATTCAAATAAGCTGAAGGGAAACAAAGAATGAATTTGTAAGTACCTAGATAAGCTAAGCAGAAATGGCATAACAAATCCGGTAGAATGGCAGAGATTTAGCTATCTACACAAAGTATTGCCCCTCTGCTGAGCCCTTAAAATCGCATTAGTGTCCCATCCAAATACAGCCGTTTTATCCTTTGTTGATTTATATGCGGAAGTAAGATGAATAAATAAACCTAACATGGTAGAACAGAAAAGGAAAGTGTCTGTATAAAATATCGTGCCATGTATTATCACAGCGGTATTCTTTTCGTTTTCTCAGTATTTTTAAATTTTCGAATATGTATTGCACAGTTAAAATATAGAACAAACATAAAATGAACTTTGCTGTAAATTTAATCATTTTAAATATAAATCTTGTTCCTACGTCGTTTAACTTTTCCCTGGTTCAATTGTGATCTGACGTATATAAAACTTTACATTACCTTTTGTGACTAATCATGCACAGTTTACCCTTAGAACACTGATATTTCTGTTTTCTTCATGCTAATTAAGATAAACTCTGTTAGAGAAATTGTGTTATTTCAAATTTTCTTGTAGGCATAAAGAAATTAGGGTAATTCAAAAGGCTTTAAATGATAGTCGAATCTTTTATGATTGTGTCATATATCTGAAATTCCATCCTCTTAGCAATTTTGTGTGCAGTACGTTTTCCAGTTACAAAATCATTCAGAATGAATAGGTTTTTCTAGATATTCTCGGAAAACTCATCAGAATAATATTGAGAAACGATATGAAAATGTATTAAAAATATGCTATTTAATCAAATTAATTAGGAATAGTTTAGAAAAAATAACAATTTTCGACACATTTTTCCATGTAAAGGGTAGCTTGTGTAAAGAGGTCTTTCAAAATCTTGTATCATGTCTTTCAAAGAAGCTGAATTTAAATAAAGTTTGATATCTTAGTTTTGGTTACTTTTACTTTTGTGAATGTTCCCAAACAGCAAATAACCGCCTTATACTTGTAAGCTAATTATTTGGAAGGTAAAGAGGTGTTTAAAATTGATGCCGGAAGCTCATAAAAGGTGTTCGAAATATATATATTTTTTCATACTTGCTTCCTTCATTCCTTCAATCTTCAAGAGTGTGACACCAATAGTTTCATGAAAGTGATTCAACACCAATCGGATTTTCTCAAATATTTATTAGGATTTGGATTAAAACTTTATGCCCTTGAGATATTGGCATGGTATGTGTAATGCAAATCTTGGATTTTCTGGAAAGAGCTTGGGAATTCCTGTTCATTTAAATGATTTCACACAATTTGCAAACTGTAAGGTATAATCAAAGTCTTAAAATGCATATCTCGTTAATTTACACAAATCATTTTGGAAATAACTGTTTGAACTTACAAATGCTGACTCTTAGATACTGACTGTTCATGACTATACAAAGAATCCGCAATTTCAAGGTTACCACTTAGTGAAAGAGCCTTTATAAGTTTTCCTATCGATTTAATTTAGTGTACATTACAGCAAATTGTCGAAAAATTATGAACATTTATTTGTTTTAATAAGAAATACATAAAAATACTTTTAAAAGATAGTTTATAGACGTGTGAGGAGAGAGTCATTTGTGAATCCAACACTTTCTGTTATATCAGTTAATATGTTTTCGTCTCTCGTTGTAATCCTCAAAATTCTGGATCTAACAATCCTTTTGCATTTGGGAAAGAATAAATTTCCGCTCATCGATAACTACATGGAAAAGGAAGCGAGCAGGTTGAAGCATTACATGAGAAACCCTTCAGCAGCAGAAAGGCTCGGAACAAATCCAAAGAGTATACAACATCATTATGCTCTCCATTGATTTCCGTTACTATCGAAACCGCTTCTAGACCTGCGACTAATTTCCTTGCCTTAAGATCGGAAAAACGTATTACAAAATGCCTCTGTAATATTTTGAACATGTCGATAGTATATAGTTATATTTAGAATAGTTTTTGAGCATTAACTAATGCCTTATTAATTATTAGCTTTTATGCAAGTTATGCTAAAATTACGCATTATGCTCTAGTCTTTTGCAGAACTATTCTTATTCCAGAGTTTTTGCAAACCATTTAAAGTGCGTATATTGTATAATAATTGTTCGCGATAGTGAATAACAGATCTGCATACACGAAAATAAAATTAATAACAATAAGCTGTTTAAAAGTATAGTAAACCTCTCCAAAACGGAACGGAATGGTTCCGGTATTTATTTTCCGTTTAGACAGGTTTTCGTCTTACAGAGGATTGTGTTTGAATACAAAGAAATTACATAAGCTATAGTGACACAGGTCTACAAAAAAGAATGAACTGTGGAGTGAATAATAGGTTGATATTTTTATGTACTATATTTTAACTTACATACAATAATTATTATATTTTATCGCCAAGTTTCTCTGTCTGTTTTAATTTACCCCCTTTCAATCTGAACTGTCTGCATAGCAGCATCATTTTCTTCATCACATGCAGCATTCAAAACAATGTTATGTCGATGTTTGAAACTCTCGAGGCATCCATTAGCAGCTCTGAAAGGGTCTTTGCCTTATTTCCTACTCTCTCTAAAGCTTGAGTCTGAAGCAATGATCCAGAAATGGGAATTCCTTTACGCGCGCACTAACAAACCACTCGAACACAGCACGATTTAGCTTGTGCTACTCTGTAGATCTTGTGATGAATTTCACATGCCCTGCTGTTCCCTTTAACCAAAGGTCTTCAATTGTTATTTTGTCTTTCAAATATCATAACTCTGAGTTTTTTTTTTTTTTTTTACACTTTAAACAACACAGTTTATTCTTTAGCTGGACGTTTGTTCTTTTCGCTTCTTCAAAAACCTTAATGTTTTTCTCCAGTGATAATGTAGATATTATGCTTAAATCTCATTTTACCTAATTTGTGTACATACGAACTATGTTTAAAAAAATTACAAAGGTTCATAGTTTTCTTCTACTCGTACTTGATCACTTGTAATAACGAAACTGAGAATGGACACATTGCAAGGATGTACTTCTATGTGTATCAGAAGAGAGCCGAACTGTTTGTTTTCCCTTTTCCTCGAAGGATTACAGATTATGACTTTATGGTTCATGGGACTTAGGTGCAAGCACAGTTGCCATCAAAATTATTGCACTGTTTAAAATACGTACACTGTAACCTATTGCACCAAGTAATCTGAAATTAATCAGGTTATTTACTCAAACGATTCCCGGAAAATGTTTACCTTTCGCGTTAGATACGTTTCCGGCTTAGGGTATAATGCTCCGTTCGGAAATTTACTTTTCGTTTTTCTAGGTTTCCGACATAGAAGAGGTCCGTTTTAGACGGGTTTCATTGTATTAAGATCACGGAACTGCTGTTTTATTTGATTACGCCTGTTAGTATTGACCGAGGTAGCTGAATGTAAGTAGGCTACTTGGGCCGAGAAAGTTTTTAATTAGTAAAATTAATTTTAACTTATTTAACTTTTTTAATGTTCACTTAATTTATTGAAGCACTACATGATTTTATCGCAACTCTTAACAAATATAAAGACGTAAACAGAGGAAGGTTTAAATGGTCAAATTCTACTATTAAATATGAATACATTTTAGATCTTGATGCAAGTGATGATCATCAATTGAATATACACTGGAAAAGATTGCTGCATGCATTAGTCGCTAGTTTGATGCACCTTATTCTTACGTCTTAAATTTTTAAGCAGTGTGGCCTATCCTCAGGGTAGAGAAAGAGTTCCGTGGATATGCATGGGAGTAAGGATGATTCTAATGACACTGGAATGCAAGTTTAAAACTGGTTAAATAACTGCTTCTGTTTATAGTCATCTAACTTGCGAAATTGCCAACCAAGGGTTACCAATATATCATTGTTCAGAGTTACCGTATGTTAAACGCATATTACGCCACAACACTTAATTCTTATCTACGTAGGAACCGATATATACCTGTTCTCCTCGGTTCTGGTCTGTCTTCGCCGAAGACAGAACCAGTTGTGTCTTTCTTAGTGGACCTCCAAAGCAGTAGTGTATTCCTCATTGCAGCTGCGTTCGACTTTCACCTCTCGAAGCCTGTCTTTATTCAAACCAAATTCCTTTTGTGACTATTTTGTCCATTGTGATTATTAGTCTCCGTCATGACATTATTAAGGGTCCGAACAATGCCTTTTCAAACGGAGTCAAGTGTTACCCACGTAGGATACCTGCTAAGGACCCGCTCTCTCCCATCACTTTGTTACACCACAACTGCACCTGCTCGCGTTTTAACAAACATACCATGTTCCTTTGAAATCCATTAAGATTCTTTATTCACTGCAACCCTTAATTTCGGTATCAATCCACAGCCATATATCGGTAAATAACAACAATTGGAGATTAAATATATATTTTAACAGCTGGAATACAACACCTAAATGTTTGAATTATCTAATGCCGCTGATCCAGTGATGAACTAGTGTGTGGTGGGTTTGGTGATACACCACATCAGTTACTATTACTGATCAGTTTAAGGGCGTCTACAAGTATATATTTTTATCGAGTTCCGCCTGAGAAAGGTCTTTAACTCTCAGAATCCTAGCACCAGATACTGTCGAAGTATTAAATATTTTTATTTCTGACATATCCCTAATGGCAGCTGCTAAATACCCGTACTTAAATATAACCCTAGCGCGGTATTTGGCCTTATGGATGCCGATAATCGATCACAAGTAAAGAATAGGCAACGCCAGAAACTTTTGAAAAAAAAAAAATAAAAAAAAAAACATTTCATCAACCCACCAACGTGGGTCAAGTTTCAAAGCTCGTGTGATATGAAGCACAAATTGCTACTCAGTGACTTGCCAAATATTAAGAATTTTGTTACCTCTGTTCTTTGCAGAAACTTGTATAGGTGTCATACGTAAATCTGCCTTATAAATATAACTGAATTATACGCGCAGGTTAATGATATTCTTGTCGACTGAACTCACCAAAATCCTAACTACCATAGCAACAACAGTTCATATCAATTGTCTTTACCTGTAGCTGAAGTTATGGCGTTTGTGAACTCAAGAATTGCTGCTTCTACATCACTGGGAGTTTTCAGATTGCACGCAGTTTTCAACTCATTATCAATTAAATGTTGGAAGCTCTCCCAGTTTATGAAACCTTTGCGGAGCCTCCCAGTGGGTAGTGGACGTAGAATCAAACTATTGTCAAAGGTGATCAAGACTGGGCAGTGGTCGGAGTCCATTTCAAGTAGAACTGCCATGGTGGGACTATCAGATAGACTTTTGTAGAGTGCTATATCTAGTATATCCACTCCTACTGCATGCCCAGTCTGGGGAGGGACCAGTCCTTCTGAAATCAAACGTATCCAGATATTTCAAATCAAGGTATTACGAATCTCAACAAATGCATCATGGTTTGTCAGAAATAGTCAACTACATAGAGAAACCGCAATCAGCACCATTCAACAGTCAATTTCTTCACAAGCCGAAACGTTCTACAGCAACCTAAAACATGTCTCAGGATCCATTCACTATTCGCTTGGCAGATAATCCAGCGTCCCAGCTCGCATCAGCAGTCGACTACCACTGGATCAGCTCTCACAACAAAATCTTCTGTAATACTTAAAAACAAAAATGTACCTAATTATGGAGGGTCCAATGGGGCTTTCCTCATTTTATAGTTATTCATTGTATCATATATGTAAATAATGTCTACGATCAATAAATAATCTGTAGAGCGCACATGCACTGATCGATCAATAAATTAGTTAAAAATTTTTCTTTACCTCAATACTTAAATTACCTTAGCTAATGACACTTTCTCAATTCGAAATGTACCTCTTGCATCTACATTATACTGATTTTAACAAACTACTGGTCACAATTATTTATCTATCTAGTCATTTTCTTATAAAATTATTAACCATTTAAAGAAATGTAACCTTCCCTCTTAGGGGGAGAGCAGATACATTAAATCCAGAAATTTCAAAATATTTTAGTAGATCATTTTTAAATTGGCTTCTTCAATTATTAATACGTTTCTATTGCTTTTTCTTCTATGAGTTTTTAAAGTTCCCTTACTTTACTCTGTGAAAGTCCTCCTGCATTCCATTGGAGAATTTTGCGGGTGTTCTGTAATTGACGTCCTGCAGATGTCCCCACCCGGAGATCCGAATGGGGGACTATTATACCTGCGGAAAATTTGTCATTTTAATTTTAAAATGGAATATCATTTTAAAATGGAACATTTTAATTAAAAATTCAGAAATTATTCCAGAAATCCCACGTAATGCTGCAGTAGCAGCTTTTAGATTACTTACGGAACATGATTATTTGGCCAAACACTTACACAGGATAGGAATTTATACAAGTCCAAATTGTCTCCTGTGCAACAAAGAAGAGGAAATGACTGAAGAACATCTTTTAACCTGTGAAGCCCTACCTGCCGAACCCACTACACAGAAATATTGGAGAGCAAGAGAGCTAATGGCTTCATTACCAAAGCCTAGCATTTGAAAACAACAACACAACATGACGGGGAAGTGCATAAAAACATAATGGTCGAAAAAAGTAAGAATGCGTCCCTTTTTGTTTGGGCATGTACTTCTTACATCAAAACTCAATAATGAATAATGCGTATTCGATTTCATTTGGTTCAGAAGCTGCAAGATGATATTTTTTCGATAAGGAATGCCATATAACGGAACCAAAGGTTTTTCACACATTACCTTCTCTACCATGGACACATTTGATATAGAAAATGTTGCATTCTGTCCATATAATTCAATTTTAAGATGTTACTGAAAAGACAAATGCGGAGAATCCGAAATCTATAAAAAGCATTTTAGAGCAAACGTCCATTTATATGTACTTAGTGTGTATGTTTATCTTAAACCGGTAACCCTGAAACTAAGGTAGCACAAATATCGAAACTGGCATTTGCATCCAAACACGAAGATTTCTAAACAAAGTTCCCCTCACCATGAAATTTCTTTGAAACGTAATATTTTATCAAAAATAGTGCCAAAGATTTTGATTAAAACGCCTTATATCTTACATATTTACTTGATAATAAAATATATAACTCGAATTTTCCAGTAATGCATTATGACTGTCGTCTTCTCTATGAAGAAGTGTAGTTTAATTTTGCATACGGAATCAGCAAATACATCCTGTCTCAGCGACTTAGACGGAGTCTCCCTCGGCAGATAAGCTATCGCTTACCGAATGCCAGTTTTTAGGGCCAAATAAATTCAAATGCACAGCTGTAAAGGGCACTGTTGGAATATAGAAACTCTTTGGACTGATTAATGATGTCAGTAGGCAGTGTAAAATGCAGATAGTGAAGAATGAACAATTAGAAAAAGATTACGAAATATCTAGCAAACATATTTTATTATAGTTTAATGTTATATATAATAAATATGATTACAAGAGAGCAACACAGTTATCTATTCGCCAATGTAACTAAAGCAGATGTAGGAGTTGCTTTAGCCTCGCTTTTAACTCAATTCTGGCATGATCTTTTGTGAAATGTGAACTGATTCCTTGAGGAATGTTATCCTTAAGTTCGTATAAATTATGTGAGTTTGTTTTACTCGCTTTATCCGTTAATGATCCCCAAACTGAGGCTTTCGAAAACCTCATGAATGATTCTACACGGATATACAGTAAAGCCATAACTAAGTAGTGAAAATAGAAGCCAATGTAACTAAAGCAGATGTAGGAGTTGCTTTAGCCTCGCTTTTAACTCAATTCTGGCATGATCTTTTCTGAAATGTGAACTGATTCCTTGAGGAATGTTATCCTTAAGTTCGTATAAATTATGTGAGTTTGTTTTACTCGCTTTATCCGTTAATGATCCCCAAACTGAGGCTTTCGAAAACCTCATGAATGATTCTACACGGATATACAGTAAAGCCATAACTAAGTAGTGAAAATAGAAGCAATAATTAGGTATACTATTTACTATTACCCTCACTTGGAGGTGCCCTAACTGGAGCTCGATGCAAAGTTCAAACTGTGTTGCTAAAGTTGAATAAACCGTTTATTGCTTCAAACAGCTTCACCCCGCAAAAACAACACCGTTTCTACTGCAGAAACACGATACTGCATGATGAATAGAAGGCAAAGGATAAAATATAGTTAAAATCACGCTATAAAAATTATACACTCTTAAAATGCACAATATACTTCCTTTATTTGAGTTAGTTGCCATTTTCGAGATCCTGGTTTTGGTATTTGCTTGAAGATTGGTTTGAAATTTGTTTAATGTGTTACCAGCATTCGATTATTTTTGACGATGCCATGAAAAGAGAATGGCATTTCAAGCCCATCATGTAACGAATCAGATTTAAACATCAAATTTTGCCCACAGAGGGTACTGTGTCACATCATTAATGTGCCCTTTCCCATTCTTCGTAACACATTCTGGTCTGGGCATTATTTTGACGTTTGGCCTCCTAAGTGTTTTAAGAGACTTTGAAGAGTGGTAAACCCTGGGCTCTTTGAGATAATTCACCTTTTTGCACTTTAATAATGAAGTTTAAACTAAATAACAAATGAATACACGTATTTTAGATGCTACCTAAAATTTTAAAAATTGACAGTTAAATAGTCATTTTAATTAAAGTAAAAAGCACATTCAAGAAAACTTATAAGAAATAAACTTTAAGCTCTTCTTATTTATAGAAGGTAACTAATCATATTTCGAACCACATAGAGCTATAATTGAATGATAAATTACTATTTTGTAAAACAAAATAAAGCTTTTCTTTACCATTCCTCTGCATATTAAGGTAGATCTCATTAGCATGATTTTCACGGCTCATTGCGTTTTCCATATTAGTTTGCTGTTCTTCTGTAAATGAAAATATAGAAGAATTATATTATTTTTTCCCGGACTTTCCCTTATTCTAAAAGACGAATGTCGGGTAACTCTAAGCTCCAAGGACCCTGAGCCCATTTTAGCATCATTTCACCGATTTAATTCATCGTCCCATATGGCTTAGAAAGTTAAAGGACATAAATTACAAAATAAAAAAGAAAGAAATATATTAAATGTTTTCTTGAGGAGAAAATAATCACATAAGAAGGTATGCAAAAACATTACATCTACAATTTACTAGCAATAACCTCTCATTATGGATCAATTACAATGTAGAAAATTCAATAAAATACAATTTAATTGCCTTCAACATCATTTTCACTCCCAAAACATTACATAGTCTTCTTCAGATCCTTAATCATTGAATAAATGCCTACTATTTCTTTGCTAAGATTATGCTTGTTTGAGGTAGCCATCTTTGCACAATTTATGTAGTAGAATCACATGCAGGCTTTCAAACATAATATACTTTCATCTGTTTTCCTAGACTCCTCTGCCATCTAGTGTATTCTTTCGTTAAGTGAAACAGGCCGCTACATAGTACAACAAAGGAAATGCGAGCATAGGCCGTCGTAAATATTCTGTGTATTTTTATATTTCACTGCGAGTATAGCCCGTCGCGCATCGTGAACGTTATATACGGAACTGCGCGTAGCTCCCCGCAGTTAGACCAGAGAGGGTTAATATAGCGGCGTAACGAAATACTTTGACGTAGCCTCTGCTTCCGGAATGTTCACCCATTGGAAAATAAAACACAAGATATTTCCAATACCCTATAAATAAGTGCACTCTTGGAGTTCACCACAGACATCACCAACTTGTTCGAAAAACAATACACTGTCTCATCACTCACTGCCAGACTTCCGAGACATGTGAGAGCTCTCGTTTCAAAATGTTGAACTGCTCTTAATGTTTTATTTTTTGGGGGGGGGGCGGGAATAGTGGTAATAGGAAAAACAACAAAGGGTATACTGGGTATCTGGGTATGAAGAAGAATGGGGCATGGGAGGGATGTTGTTCTTTGGTGATTCTATTTATTGGGACCTGTAGTGCTAATTTAATTTGGGCCGTTGAGGTGAAGCTAGTGGCCGGCACCGCCGATGCAACAGGGCTGTTTGTGAGTAAAAACTTGGATTGCAGTAAAACAGCTTGTGGTGGTCAGGTAGCAGCCATGATCCAGGGGACCCTGACTACGACTTGTGAACTATGGAAATTATTCGATGTAAATCAGTGGCAAATATGGCAATTGTTGCCGCAATGGCAGTCGTCTGGTGTGTGGCAAAAGCCTTCAAGGGCTCGGGCTCGAGGAGGGATGCGACGAGCCAGGTCTTGTGGCGGCGGCGTCCAAAGGGTGCGGGAGTCTGCAAGGCTGGAGGTGTGGTGGTGGTGCCCCGTCATCTGGAGCCAGGGATCTCCTGAGGTCTTCGAAGCTTTGGGAGATGTATATCTTTTGGGTGCGGAGAGCCTCCTCTAGCTTCTTGCTCGGCGTTCGCGTATCGTTGATGCAACCAACGATCTTCTCCAGCTTAGCCTTGTAATGGCTTTGAGCCCCAGAGGTGGAGCCAGCTCCTTCTTGAGGAGCGCTTTGCGGTGGTTGGGTGGCTTCCCTTACATCATCCATAATGTTCTAGTTCTCTGGCGGTAGTATTTAACCTGTTTCACAGAGCAAGCGCGCGCCCTATCTGTTTATGGTTCTGACTGTCCGTGGCGGAACACCCAATGGTCTTGGGTATAGCCACAGTAATATAATACGAGTATTTTGCTCCATTTATACTTCATTATCAAATTAAATGTTGGTTTAAAGTTAATCCTCCAGTGATAATATGGACAACCAGCTTGAAACAATCCAATTGATAAAATTGTGCTGAAATCATCACAGTTGATGGCTGCAGTAAGGTTGTGGCTCAATGTGTGAGTAGCAACATAAGCAGCTATGTTGGATTATGGGTCACATTTTATGAACTAAGTAAACATACAGAAAAATTTTGATTCAATGAAAACCCCACCTCAGCCGGAAAACTGATAGCTCACATGTAATGCCTTTTTGAAAAGTAAGTTAAAGTTATTTATTCAGTTTGGAGAGCTCGAGTAATATTAAATAACTGTTCAGACAACTTTTCTGTAGGTATTATTGAATTTATTTTTACTCCGGATTCCAAACTTTCATCTATTAACATCATTTAACTCCAAATCATTGTCATTATAATAACAGTTCATGATGCTAACACAAAAAGGAAAGGAATATGGGCCTTTGAAACTTGGAGAGTTGTTTGCGAAGAGCATATAGAATAAGGGCGCAAACAAATGACAGTAGTGCGGTGCTTTTTGCTAAAGCAGCCGTTTCGCTCTTGAATAAACACGAGCGATCAATTGCATGCACTTGAGGGCATGCGACATTAGAGGCCCAGATGTTTTTTGAAAGAATTGAAAGGAAGAATCATCCTCTTCTGCTCGAGTACTGTCGATGTAGTATTTCGAATGGCTATTGATTCACAGTAAGTGGCTCTATTCTACCCTTCTATATATCTTGATACTGCACTTGAGCGGCTCTTGGCTCTTCGACGCTCTCTCGTGGTTTTCAAACAGTTTCACTTTCGAATGCCGCTATAAACAAATAAACTCGCACCTAGAGTTTCTAAATTCTGTTTTGTAACCTAGATATCAGGATTGTTAGTTTCCTGAGGTTTGCCTCTGTGTTGCCTTCACAATAAATTAACTGGTTTAGTTTTACTGTGGTTTCAGCTTCACGCTGACCCACTCTTGCACTTGAGTATTTCATGGTTGCTCCTTGTCACATGAGCCAATGCTGGGGTGTTGAATTTCATACCATGATTTCATTCCTATTGTTTCGCTTCATTCGATTTATTTTTCAAGTGTGGCTTCAGGCTCAATGTGTAAGCGATGTTGAACAGATGGCGCGAATGCTTGCGCAATATAAAGGCTGTTCTCTGTGTTGGTTAGCGTTCCTATTGCCGGCATGAAGAACTGAGCACTGATTAAGGACCTGCACACGTCTCTCTGATCTTTCCGCCAGAGACCATCTGGCCCATTACGGTATCCTTGCCTCATCCATTCCCCTTGAGCGTGTTAGATCTGTGTAATGCAAGAGGTGTGTCCCTTTGTTGCCTATCCTATACCCTATACTTTTAAATATATACTATATGCAAATTTTAATGGATACAAAGCTAGATATGCAATGGCTAGGCGGATGGATATATAACGTTATTTTTGGTCCCTTTTATTTTGCACATCAGCCTTAGAGGTTATACTGTGCAACCTGGTAAGTTATCCAATTTTCACTTCGGTACGTTAACACTGGAATAGAGGTTAACTTATAAAATTATTGTTTGATATCCTTTCAGGTATTGTTCATAACAGTTCTATTTATTATTCCACAAATTTATTGGAATTTATTAACTTCACTGTTAGCCAGAAATTTACTTATTCCAGTTTTTCCGTTAAAAGCTTGAATTTACCTGTTTATTTTGGAAAAAAGTTCCTGGGTTTCTGGGTTTTCTCCTGTAAAATTACTTCAGATTTTCGTTATTTAAGAAAAAATCCAGAAATGTTGTTTGATGCACCTACTCTCTAAGGAAGTCGATCACTGCAGACGTTAGTAACCCTTCTCCATTCACGTGTTCCTCATGCTCCCATAATTATAGCAGCAGTTGTGTTAAGTTTTAGTAATTATATGTCATAGAAGGTGCTTAAAAATGTTATGTCACAATCGACATTTTATGAAGCTGTTACTGACACACAGAAATTATATATGCATACATCCTAATGCTTAGTTTACTCCAACATTACTACATCCACATTTGGGTGCAGAAATAAAATTTATAAATAATATGCATGGTCACTGCACGACCCACTGTATAGTTGAAAGGATAGCGGTACGTGTAGACTCCAGAACAGGGCAGACAAGATGAGCAGCCGAAGTATGAAATGGTTCAATGCTATGACCACCCCTTCCCTTTTCCTTCCATCTGGCAAATAAACCGGTGACGAGTGCCACAGTGGCGGTCATTCGATTTTTGGACGTAATCAAATGCATAATTTTGAAGGCAAGGTTTGGCTAGGAAAGCACGTACGAAGGTAAATGACACTAGAGTATATGAAGGACGGAGCGGCAATGTTAAACATCTTGTGAGAGAAATTGCTCACATTACTGACCTTAGCCAAATCTTAAGCTGACAAAAGCAATTCTACAGAATTAACATGATTAATGCCTTGGTTCTGTTATGCAATAGTTGTTATGCACTGATAAATAATTCCCTTATACTGCTAAAGACATTTAAATACTTTCTATATTTTGTTCTTAAGAACAATCGTCAGACTATAAAGTGCATTGAATTTTAAACTTTGTATTTTTTTAATAGTGACGTAGTTGTAATGATACAGGATAATGCTTAGAGCTACCCGACTTTCGTCTATAAAGATAAAGGAGAACCCCGGAAAAAACCTTATCCAGGCAACTCACCCTGACTGAGATTGAAACTCGGGACTTCTGCAACGTGAGGCAGAGAGGCTGCCGAGGCAGGCTAGTATGAGCCTCGTTGAAGTACCTCCTTAAAGTACAGCTCCTAATGTATTGAGAGTTAGTAAGATACGTTAAAACTGTTCTTTACCACATGTGAACCACTACTGCACTGATTAGATTGCCAGGCAACTATAAACACAAACAGCCGGTTTAGCTGGCTGTGTTTACCTCTTTGTTGTGGGGACAAGACAGAGGAAAATTCACACTTTCAGTGCCTTCCTTCCCGGCCCTACTCCAGAAACTACATCACCACATAACTAAATCTTTTTAAGGATTCCCTTCCCATCCAGAACATTCTAGAGCGTTCTATGAACATTTCTAGCAGGTATATAAACGGAAGTTTAAGTGGGTCTGGCAGTTAGTGAACGTGTTTCTGATAGAAAAAGAACGTCTTCCAATGGAGTTCGTCGCAAATGTTGTGTGCTGCTGAATCAAGCACAAAACAGGTTTCTTTTTTTTTTTAAATTTACGTCCTCCAACGTTAGGACATATTGGACGATGAACGGAATGGGTGAAATGATGTTCAGATGAGCCCGGGGTCCGTAGAGCTTAGAGTTACCCGACATTCGTCTTTCAGGATAAGGGAAAACCCCGCAAAAACTTTGATCCAGGTAACTCACCCTGACCGAGATTCAAACTCGGGACCTCTTGAACGTGAGGCAGACATGCTACCACCACGCTACCTAGGCGGGCACACAACAGTGCTTCTTCTTACTGTATTCCTCAATGTGTGAACAGGTCGGAAGTAGTGTCACGTAGTGTCTGTGGTATCACAATGAAGTGAAAATTAGACAATTCTATTACTGCATATTATGAAATAGTAACTGGTGTTTATTTAAGGTAGCACAACTCCATCGTAAAATAGGTCAACTATAATTATTAATATTGCCTAAACATGATTTTCAGTAATTTATGCCCCGTCTAGCTTTGGGAGTTATTTAAAGGATTTAGCAATAAATAGCTAGGAAGGTAAATGTTAATAATGACTATTTAAACAAATTAGCACCAACTTGGAGCCCTTCTTGACTATATGAATCACTTTTCCTGCTTTTAAGATTACATTGACAGGGTCAATACAGGGCAGAAATCGAAATAAATGAGAGTTATAGAAATAAAGAATACAATGTGAATTAATCCTACGATTTTATGTTCTGGCTGTTTGAGTATATATCATCCAAAATTATATACTTTATTTTTCACTCACATATATTCTCATTGTATTCAATTATTTTGTCCCTTGCTTACCTAATCTAATATTACAAACCTTTTTTTATTGTTCCCCGCCTTTAACTGCATTGGTCATATTGGCGGCCGTTCTCCTTTGGAACATATCGAAAGCTTAACTTTTGTTCGGTTGCTTTCAGTCATTACATCACGCACACATTCGCACTCTCATTCATACTTCCAGACTCTGGGGCAGATGAGGAATTAATTTGGACGGAGTAAATTCTCCACCTCCACAGCCGAGAATCGAACCCGGGACCCCTAGCACGGCAGGCTGGTGCTCTACCGACTGAGCTATGGTGCCAGCCCTTACAAAATTATTTAACTGAATTTAACCTAAAATGTAATACTAAACAAAATCACAGACTAAAATTCTTACATCTTTTTAAGCTAACTGCTTTCAGAATTAAATAATATTTGAAAGTCAGCATTCTTTATGCCAAAACATATCTTCTCATTTAACGCAGTATGAACTTAATAAAGTTATAGATATCTACTTAATTACTGTTGATTTCTAATTTCAATTTACATTACTGCTGAAATCTAATTACTTATACTAATCTTAATACAAATAAAATAAATCAGACAAATCAGAAGGGTAACACGGTAAGAAAGAATCAGAAACTTCTGTTCAGTTAAAGTAAAAAGGCAAGCCGTTTCTGCAGTTGCTAATAAACTCCCTAACCCTTTCCATATGATACGTCGTTCACCATTCTGTGAGCATGTACTTTGTCAACAGAGCTTGAAAGCAAGAGATACAAGTAACCCAGTAACGTTAGTATGACCCACAACAATGCTCGCCATTTCTAGGCCACAATTGGAAAGATATATTGCAAATGTTGGAAAAGAAAACGCTTTTTGAGTGGCAGGTTCCATTAGAGCGAGCATTGTAGCAACGTTGGTCCACTGAACGGAAAAATCGTCATCTCTCAGAAATGGAAAGCTTCTGCCGGCCCACTTCCGACACCATCTGACGTCATAGTCGCGTTCAGAGGCGGACCCTGCTAAGAAAAACTGAAGCATAAGCTCACAAATGCTCGTCTGTTTACGGAAACACTTAATGTGGTTATTCCTGAGTGACTATTAATGTTGTTCTTTCACTGTTTATAAACCGCACTTATTATGCACTTATTTTGTCCTCCTATGTCACACTCTATCAACTACTCCAGTTCTTTTTTTTTTTTTTTTTTTTTTTTTTTTTTTTTTTTTTTTTTGCTTGCTTGCTCCATTTATATATTATGTATTGCCTTTAACTACTATGGTCATATCGGCGGCCGTTTTCCTTTGGAACATACCGAAGGTGTTAACTCGTTATCTTTGGTTTTTAATCATTAGATCACACGCACATTCACACTCTCATTTATACGTCCAGACTCTGGGGAAGATGGGGAATTATCTTGGTCGACGAAAAATCCCCACCCCCACCGCCGGGAATCGAACCCGGGACACCTAGCATTGCAGACAGGTGCTCTACCGACTGAGCTACGGGGCCAGTCTATTTTGTATTTTTATTTTGTCACAATTAAGATTTTTTTTAATGTGACGTTCCAGAACAGTACATCATTAAAACTTAATGTTTTCTTCATGAGTTTAGACAAGGTCTAAATTATTTTACGAAAGGAATCCCCGAGCGCGTTTTTTTTTAAGTTTATGTCTTTCATTGTTAAGTCATATTACCAAATGCATGACATTGGTGTAAAGATGCTCAAATAAAACCAGGGTACACAGCGCTTAGCATTAACTGACATTTGTCTTTCTGGATAAGGAAAAACCCCATAAAAGTACCTTATACAGCCTGAGATTGACACCGAGACTGAGATTCGAACTTGGGTCTCTTGAACGCGAGGCAGACACGCAGCCTTCACTACAGAAGCGTGAAGCGCGCGTGTGTGTGTCTTTGTGCGCGTGTGCGTGAGTGGGTGGGTGTGCTTATGTCTGTGTGTAGAGTACATATTCAAAACGAAACATCCACAGATTTGGCCTATTGGGGTTTTGCACCTTTAAAATGACGACTCAAAATTTATGAATAAAATCCTGCGATGCAAGCTTTTTTGAACATTTTGATTTTCCTTTACGATATTAATGAAGTACCATATGTTTCAGATATTGAAGACTCAATTAAAATGTCGGAGACATTAAGTTTTCTAGAATTAGTCTAAAAACCCCTTCATTTGGAGGGAATTTTGTCCAATTTATTTTGAAATTTATGTGTAAGAAATAGACAAAAACGTAGGACACGGAAGATGTAGATACATAGATACTCCTTTTACAACACACTGAGTGTAATTTCTTGAAGATAACTTTTGTTACTGCTTTGTATTCTTCGACGCGTCTTCACAGTTTTAAAATGCTGTCGCTATTTTTCACGTCCTCAGAGAATCACGGAAATGTATGGAATTTTCAGTATTTAGCGAGTATGCAGTTAATATTTGGTGTCCTCCGAGGCCTTATATTTTCAATTGAAGCATTGCGGAAATTATAGTGAAGTAAATACAAAAATAGTTTTTCTGAGAATGCCCTTAAAAGATACACTGAAATAAACTTAAGATGATCAAGACCTTGTGATTGTAACATTAGAGTTTTTCTTTCACCTGGTACTGATTGCAGCTTCATACCTTCGATAGATACTTACTCTTTATTTCCTTATGATTATTTATGTTTTGTAGAATATTTCATATCCTCAGCAAATCTTAGGAGCTTTGTTTTCTCCTTTTAATGTTCCTTCCCTGCCAGGAAACAAATTTTTCATCCAGTTTTCCAAGAAGATTTTTGCAAAGGTTGGGTAATTAGGGATTATCTTATCGTGCGTCTCTCAGTATTCTACTCTGCTCACGAATTTCCCTCTCTCCTTATTTTAATTAACTATATCGTACGGAGGCCACTAAGGAGCTTTCTGGTAATACAGTGTGCAGCATTTTTCTCACCATGCGTTTGCTCATCTATATAGGATCGTCTCACTCTCTGGTGATATAGGAGGCTTTGAATGAAATATTTGACTGTGCTTTCACTCTATGAAATTTTACTAAAGATAGATTACTCTTGCTTCGTCGTTTTTATTTTATTTTCACAGTCAAACTCACTCTATCACATTTGCAGAGTCCAGAGAATAATTATAATTAAAGAAAAATAATCATATTTAGTCAGGAAACGAATTTTTGGTCACCAGATAAGTTAGTTTGCTGATCACTTGAACCACAGAAGTATTTATAGTACGAATTACACATTGTTCTAATCCTGTGCAGTAACAAACGAACAATCCCGCTCACTGTGTCAGATGTTGTCACAAGCTTGCCGTAGTGAAATCTGAGACAAAGATTACCAGAATCTATACCATCCAATATGCAACACTTTTGCGTATAATCTGCAGCAGCGATGCCAATATATGACCCGCGGTTCATTCTACTTTACCCCTCCGCGTTGTGCTTTGCGGGTGGTCTGAGTTTAGCCAACGTAGTGCTACACAGAATCTCCTCTGCCGGTAGGCAAACCGAAGAACAAAACAAGGGGATGGATTAAATCCCGTATCTATTCCATTAGCACCACTGCTAAACCCCCATCCGAATAACCAACAGACGTAATATTCGCAACCACAGTGTAGTCAATAAAGTCCTTCAAGTTTCTTACATAACTAATAATTATTTCTTTATCCAAGTCAAACTTGTATTGCTATTTACGAGAAACTGTAGTAAAAATTCTCATAAGAAGACTAAACAGGTAAGTGCACAATATATCGCAACAAAATATATAGTTATTAACGAAATACTAAATCACCTCAGAATCTGTGAGGCTCTTCCTCATATCCTATTCTATCACTGCATTGCATGTTTGCCTCAGTTCATCGTCTCTCATCGATCCTGAGACTGAAACTGGCTTTTTATCATTGCTTATAATTTGAGTACTAGACTTTTAATTCCAAATAATACTAGATGGACTCATCCAGGTTGGACAGCTATTGCGAAGCATGACCTCCACTCACTCAGGTGAAAATTACCGTACTTTCGCTACTCCCTAAACTAACCTGTGTTTACAGGCGTTTGTATTGGACTTTAATTAAAGCCTATACATGCTTGAACTATTCAAAGCTGTATGGACCTCAGATAAACAGATTCTGACATCAAATAAGTAGAAATACTATAAGAACCCATAAACATCGGTGTGTACGTGTTTTCATCTTTCTAGAAGGTTTTTGCATTCCAATTACGTTTAGTGAGAATGGTACCTTGGAAAGTACTATATTGAGAGAGCTAAGTACAGAGGTTCTACTCCCATTAGTCCTGGACCCAGGCCTCCTTCTACCCAGGTGCGATGGATACTCCGGGGGTTATCCATAGGGCAATACTTTGAGTCTAAAAAGCCCTCCCCCCGCTGAGCACAAAGACGGGATGGAAGAGGATACGCCACTTACGCGCGTCAACCCCGCAGTGAAGACTACCAAAAACCTTGGTAGGGCCGACTGGTGATCTAGCACACCTTCTACTACCTGTTCAGGCTGGTACCCGGGAACCCTCTACCCCCTCCGGGCGGCCATAGCCTGGCCAGCGGTACCCAATTCCCCGTGGGTGTCGGGAACACACTGCCCTCTCGAGTCAAACCCAATCCGAAAAGCTCCCCGAAGGGAGGGACTCAGCTGTTCGGCCCGAGGTTCCTCTAGTAACGTCAGAGGCTCCACGAGTGCCAAGAGTCCGCAGCGCCCGCACCACAGCAACTGAAGGGGATGGATCCCCTCCTCTACGGCAACTATATTGAGACACAAGTATCTTTGCTTTTAGTTTTACATTTAGATACAAAAATCTTACAAATGTAAATGAAAATGACACATTGTCTTATTCTTTTGTCTAAGATGATTGATTGCTGAATTCTAAAATGTATATAATTTGAAATATATTGGTGATAATTCTGTTATTTTGGATTTGATATGTCTACAGAAGGGCTGGTATGACATTGAATATTTATATATGAAATGATTTCCATGTTATATTTTAAAGAACTTTTCAATACTACCGAAATGTTTCTCACAACACACATTTCTTATTTGTGTGCATATATTTTCATACTGCGATGCACCAAGAATTATAAAACAATTGCTGCGCAACATATTTTAATAAGAATGCCTCAGGCCGATTGCAAAGTTTCACAACAGTAATTCTTAACTTCCATCCAAAGGAGCATTTTAACTAAGAATGTACAGAATAGCATATACAATTTAAATTTAGAGAGCACTTAAGATGATGGATCATGAAATTTGGGAGATTCAAAATTATAGAAATATCATAGATCCATCACCTTAAGGTTAGTGGAACATAGGTTATAGAACATAGAATATACAGCAATCTAATATAGATATAAGTACACGGTGTATAGAATACAGAACATTACTAGTCTTTACAATAGTTAAGGAGGTACCGACAAGCTAGCATGAGGCTATTAGGGGTTGCTAACCTAATTAGCTAATAACAGCAACTCCCTGCACTAGCAGGAGGCTTTAGCCATTACTATAATAATTTTAAAGGGGTTTTGAAACTGTTGCACTAGAGGCTTATTCTTTCACATTGAATAGCGTTCCGGAATCAGAATTTTCCCAAAGAATTATAATCAATAGATAAGCCAAAAAGTATTATTTTGAACATTTGTCTTTAATTTTATTGGTTAGCACTGTCCTGATCTATTGTAGCTCTGCCCCCAAATGGGGCATCCCGAGAGGAAATATGAGGCGAGAGGGGACAAAGCGCGGCCGTCCCAAGGAGCCATGGCAATGCATGGGGCAGGGTATGTGCATTTTTTATTTAGATGGAGACCTCCCCCAGGACAATAGACATTCCCCCTATTGTGGTTCGAAAGGGGTTCCAGCAGCCGGTTCGGAGACCGACAACCGACCTACCGGAGGAGAAAGTGGTTTACTTAGAGCATATCATCCTGCCATGCACCATCCGAGACACCCGCCGCCGCTTCTGCCCTGAAAGAGATCATCAGATAAAAGATGATGCGAAATCATAATGGATATGAAATGGAGAGACAGGAAGTTCGGGGATGTAATTAACATACCCAGCATTCTCTTGGCGACCAGGGAAAACCCCAAGAAAACCCATGGATCAGGGAGGTCTGCCACAAAAATCCAACCCGGGCCTCCCGAATGCGGGCCACTGAGAAAACCACCTGAGCCATCCTTCTCGGTGACTTACATAATAAAAACACATAAATAATGCTATATGTAAATTTATATTGAGAAATTAATCCTTAAAGAATTAATCCTTTTAAATACATTACTCCGGTATATGGGTGATTTTTGATTAATTAGAGCCAACTGAAAAATTCAATGCCATGGCCGGGATTTGAACCTCGGATCTACTGGTTTCCGTCCAGTCGCTCTGACCCTTGAGCTACCATGGTCAACGTGCCTTCCTGACATTAAATTCTCCAATTGACTCATTATATTTCCCGGTGGACCACTTAAGGTTGACCATGGTAGCTCAAGGGTCAGAGCGACTGGACGGAAACCAGTAGATCCGTGGTTCAAATCCCGGCCATGGCATTGAATTTTTCAGTTGGCTCTAATTAATCAATAATGCTATATGTCTCACAACAAGTATTTCTTTCAAATTGCCATTTAGTCCTCTCAGAATTAAGTAATCATAAAGAATAAATCGTATGTTTTAGGGTAGTTTGTTTCTGAGTGCATTAGTACACTAGCCGCCACTGGCTGTGTCGTCTGTTGCTCGGAGCGACTGCATATAGGATGGCAAGTTTTCCCTTTCTCCCGTACGCGGTGAAACTGCAGTTCATAATGTGGCGCTTACATTTCATCCTCGCAGCAGCTGTCCGGACTTACGTAAACAAATGAAGTTCTGTTTACAATTTATCTTGGTTACAAATTACTTTGACAAACCCTATTTGGTATTCAAATAATCAAAATAAATGTGGAATTGTTATGCCAATTTCACGGCACGTTGGCTTATTGACCTTTTTGGCGACCTTTCCTAAATACCATAGAATCTGCAGATGACTGCATACGTCACATTGATTCAGAAAAGCGGACAAATTGCAGACGGAACTGCGGAACACAAATGCTTAAATGAGACTGGAGTGTCGAATAATGTGCCACAATGCTATATAGCTGATGAATCGAATTTTTTCATGGAAAGTTTCACATAACTAAAGAAGATGTGCAACAACAGAAACAGGACATTCTCAATATTTGTCAACCTGAGGATATTGCTCTTTATTTCAAAATAAAAAGTTGGCCGAAATATAAGAACCATAAGTTTATTAATGTACTTTATACCGAAATTTTTGTTATGTTTTTAAATAATCCTGATAATGCTTATTACAACGTAAGATTTGGAGAAAATATTCAATAAATTATTATGCAAAAATGGTATGTTATAAATATACAAACTTAAGGAGAGATAAAGATTTATTTTGTAAAAAATTTACTTTGGGAATTTTTTATGCTCAGAATACGAGAGAATCAATCAACTAGTTCTGAAAAATTTATTTTTCCACTATTCTTCCTACAACAGTTGTTACCTAAACTTTGTTCCATAAATGTCTGCAGAATTATCTGATAACATATTTCTTTTCAAATACATAAAAAGCAAAAATATACAAGAGAAAAAAGGAAAAAGCAGATGGATATATGTTGGTTTGGAAATCCGAAGTATTTGCATTCCTCTCAAGAAACCAAATACCTTTATGAACAACTAACATAAATAGGCACGTTTGTAGCATAGAAACCAATATCGACCAAGATTTCGAAAACGTTTGCTGTTACTTTATTCGTGTTTTAAGGAAAGTAGCTTTTTAGTGTTTAGACTTAGCCTAGCACTTCTGGTTTATCAGTCCAAAACAATAATACGAATGCATTGTGAATGGATAGCACTGGATATGTGAAATGGTTTAAGTAGTTAATTTATGTTTATTTTTAAATTAAAATTAGTAAAAGAATTATTTAAATTGTCAGATTACTTTAAGGAAATTTTATTTAAAAATGACGATATAATGTAGAAAAGTGGAAAGATGTTTAGTTGTTGTTATGACAACTGCAGGACTATAAAAGTTGAGGTACTTGAAGCCATTTTGGTCTTCTACAAATTGACGTGAAAGTGTGAAGGTGTGTTTTGCGTGTGTCTGCATTCTGCAGAGTTTGTGTTTGAATTGGAAAGTGGATGGTTCTTAAGGATTGCACAAGCTAGTAAACTCTCAACGTATATAAAGCATTGAAAAGTGTAACTAATAGTTGGAAAAGTTTCATTTCAAAATTTTTATAGAAGAAAGGAGGAACTACCATTTTATTTTATTTATAACTAAATTATCACTTCCCATGTGAGACCGCCCCTGGAAATAAGAGCTCATGCAAATAGCAGAGCAGCAGTGGAACTAGTGGAATCCAGCAACTAGATCTTCAACGAGGTTCATCATCATCTTTTCCTCCACAACTTACTCACAAATCCAAGTCTTTACATATGGTATTCTCAGTAGCTATTTAAATATATTCAATATATCCCATGTTAGTCAAAATATTTAGCCATTTATGAGAAGATAAAGTAAATACATATCAAGTAATAGGTAGTTTCTCATACACTCAAAATCGTGGATGGTTTTTTAAAAATTATTTCTGGAAATTCGTCACAACGTGTAAAATAGTTCTGAATGCTGTAGAATGTTTGCGGTTAATAAAAAGTGTGAGACGCATGGTTAGTTTTGCCGCCAAGGGATTCCTACTATTTATGTAGCTTTTCTGCAAATCAACAAAGAGCGGTGACGCAAAAGACATAATTTAAACCCTCTATAACATTAAAGATGTAGCTACATCATCTTCCTTTGCATGTAGGCTTGCGTGCAAGAATCTGGTGCACATAAGAACTCGCTTTACTACGGTAATGAAATACTCTATGGAACCCGCTTTCTACTTTTCCGCTAGGAAATTTCTAACAACTTCACTTATGTCATGCCAAAAGATGGAAGGAGAGTAATAAAGTCAGTACATTTCCTGTTTCTACAAATAAACATACGGAAAGAGTGAATTCTTAAGGGCACTTACTACTCCAGGATTATGTCAGCATCACTGTTGTGACGCAATTTCGCCCCGCATGGGTTCTTTCATGTCAGTAAATCCACTCTAACAAACTGAGTCACCTAGATTTACACCTTCTTGCTACTTGGTTACCATTAAATTAATAGTAATTGTATATCTGTAACTAACTTGGCAGTAGGAATAATTTATACAACAATTCTTTTTAAATAATGTCATAGATAATAGCATTTATATAAATTGTGTTACTATTAGCAGTATCTTGGAAGGTCAGTAGGAAGACCAAGAAAAAGATCAGGCTGAACAAATGTGGTATCGGAACAGGCAAAGACTAATCCGTGAAAGTTGTTCTTGGTGATGATGATGATGATGATGATGACGATGATGATGGTGATGATGGTGACGATGGTGATATTTTAAGATCCAGTAAATTTTATGTGATTGTTCTAATTCTAGTACCTAATGCTTAGAGATTAAAGCAGCTGCTGAAACTTTGGAAAAATGTTCGTTTCTTGATTATTTTTACAACAGATTTGGTGTTATCGAACTTTCTCTCAATGTGCGATGAGTATATTTCTTTTCCTTAACGGGTCTTAGTTTCATATAACAGAGCATAAAAATGCATGCAATACCATTTACTTTTATTTACGAGATGTTTAAGTTGTTTATAAATTAAGCTGCTGTATTTTAATAAAGCCCTATTATGTTTTACTGTGTTGTGATGCTCTCTTACTTTTATCGGTCTTAATCTTGCCTATTATTCCATGTAGTTTTGTTAAAATCATAAATGGTTTGTGCTCGTGATGACCGGACCCATTTCTCAGGAGGAGGCACCCAGAGGGTTGTGTCCATTACCTGCAATGGTAGAGTGATAGTGAGGATGACGGTGAGGCGAGAGGACCTACAGCTTATACCGTGGACTCCGAACCACAGTTGTGCGGTGACTGGCATACCGCGAGGTTGTCTTTCCGCTGTGTACGGTAGTAAACGCCAGGCCGAGCGGGCTTTGTTTGTGCTGTCGTGTATACAGTTCAGCGCTCCGCGCGTAGTTTAGTTGAATTGGGTATATTTATACCTGTTCGGTTTTGAGTTGAAAAAGTAATCATGGCGATGTACAAACGTGTGAATACACTAAAAATTCAATTTGAAGCAACGGCAAGTATACCTACTGCATTAGAAATCCACCAGTGGCTTGTAAATTTCATGGGATTACAAGTGGATCAAGTTGACACGCTCCAGCTGCACACAAGAGAACGTGCTATATATGTGAAGGTGATTTCGGCGGTATTATACGATAATCTACTAGCCCGTTATCAAGATGAACAAACCTTTACCTACGCCTCTGGAGAAACGGCAAAGTTACGAATTACACCGGGTGATCAGCAAACAGTGAATGTTAGAGTGTTCAATTTACCTTCGGAGGTTCCCCTCGCTGTGTTGTCGCAGCAGCTGAGCCAATACGGTACAGTGTATGACATACGCAGAGAGCAATGGAGCTCCCAGTATCTTCTTCCGACTAACAACGGAGTGATTGCTGTGAAGATGGGACTAAAATGTCACATACCTGCTAGCTTGGTTATCGATACCTATTTGATTGGAATCAGTTACATCGGTCAACCGCAAGCTTGTCATCTCTGTCATGCCACTACCCACCTGAAAGCTGAGTGCCCCCTTCGTGCTACGCGGTTACCCATCAACCCACGGAACCGTCCAGTTACCTTCAGTGTCGCAGCAGGTGCTAACTCATATGCTGCTGCTGTCGGTAGAGAGTACACAGCAGGTTCGACGAGTACGTCCACAGAAGACCAGCCGCCGGAGCAACCTACACAACAGGCAGACAATGGTCCGGTAGTAGTGGAGCTAACGAGAGAGCAGGCGGAGTCCGAAAAGTCTGCAGTGGCCAACGAGATCACGCCTATGGTTGAGACACAGGATGCTCCTAAAAGATCTGCTGTTACTGCTCCAGCTGAGGGTTCTCGGGATGGTGTTATGGAGGTTGTAAGTGATGAAGAAGTAGAGGTATCTGATACTGAAATAGCTCAGTTAAGGCAAAAGGTTGGCATTACATTGTCGGGTCGCGACCCTCGATTAAGAAGTCAGCACAGGAGGATGGAAGTGCAAGGAATTCCACCACGACAGCAACCTCCGGATGTGCTACACCTGAAAGGTGGTCCCCCGGTTCCCATCCAAGGGAAAGAGATAGACTCAGTCAAGCGGCCGGCAGTGGATGACGGTGATGAATATGAAGAAGAACTACGTTCAGCTAAACTTACTAAAGAGGATTCGTGCCCAGGCATTGTTCAAGGAGGCTCAACTGATATTAAAGTGGTTCCTGGTTCTTCGAAATCCTGGCATCACTAAGGATGTGCCTCTAGACCATTGAATGCCGATAGGTGCGCAAATCTGGGCTTCGCTTAATGTTAATGGTCTGCGACAGGTGGTCAAACAGCAACTTTTAAGGGACTTCTTGATAAATCATGACATAGATATCTGCTTGTTGCAGGAGGTGAATATTGATAACATGGACTTCTTATATGGCTACGAGTACGAGACGAATCTTGGGCCGGAAGGTACCGGTACGGCTATTGTGTATCGTCAAGGTTTACAACTACATAATTTCGTGCTCCATCCCTCTGGTAGAGCCATCTCAGCAGTGTATGAGGGCATTACCTTGGTGAACATTTACGCCCCTGCGGGCAGTAATAAACGAAAGCAGCGAGAAAATTTTTTTAGGCAAGACATCTTGACCCATATTCCATCAAGTGCACCGTTCGTCCTGGTTGGCGATTTTAATTGTACTTTAGCTGCTAAAGATCAACGGGGTGCCGTCAATGGGTGTAGTACTCTGCAACAGCTAGTAGAACAAATGCACCTGACAGATACCTGGGAACATAAGCACGGCTCAGCAGTACAATTTACATTCGTGAGAGGACCATCAGCTTCACGACTGGACCGCATGTATGTTACGGCTGAACTCTTACCCCGCCTTCAGCGCACAGAAATAATGCCGGTGGCATTTAGTGATCATAACGCTCTAATACATGCACTTGAGGGCAGGGCGGCGAGCTGCAATAGGGGCAGAGGTTACTGGAAACTTAACTGCTCCTTGCTTACGGATGAGGAAGTGATGACTGATTTCCAGGACTGCTGGTCACGATTGCGGGAATCCTTTGCGCGTGCACCAAACAAAGTCGACTGGTGGGTGTGTAAAGCCAAACCTACATTAATGAACTTCTTTCGGGCTGCTGCCGTTCGTCGAGCGCTGGCTAGAAGAGAAACCATGGAATATTACTTCCAAATCCTCCACGAGCTGCACGTACGCCAACAGCAGGGAGACAATGTTCTGCAACTAGTGCGGGAGATCAAAGAACATATAAAAGCTCGTAAAACACAACAACTTCAGGGATATTTGGCCAGAGTACACTCGGAGGAAGTGCTGCATGGGGAGCAGGCGAGTTTTTTTCATTTGGCAAAGGAACGTAATAATGGTCGCCGGAAGCTAATCACTCAACTTGAAATAGATGGACGGGAGGTTTCCACTACAGCCGAAATTATTCGTGAAGTGAACAATTTCTACGCACAACGATTCAGCGACCCCGCAGATCTCGCACACAAAGTAGAGGCATATATGTCAAAATTCCTACCAGAGATACCGGAAGAATTGTGTCAGGACACGCTGTCGCTGTCCAAATCAGAGTTACGTGAAATAATCCAAAAATCCAAATTGCGTGCCTCCCCAGGACCTGATGGCTTGCCATATGAATTTTACAAGCAATGTTGGTGTCACATCCAGAACGAACTGTCACAAGTCTTTCAGGAAATGTGGAATACAGAGCATTTACCACGCACATTTGCAGATGGGATAGTGGTACAACTTCCGAAGGTGGCTAGACCCAAGTCCTTACAGGATTATCGACCGATCACGCTGTTAAACTGTGATTACAAACTGTTCGCTAAAATAATTGTTGGTCGTATGCAAAAGATACTACCATATAGCATTAGCGAGTTCCAGGCCGCAGTAAAGAAGGGAGCGACCCTGCAAAATACGTTAGCTGCCTTGAGAGGATGTATACTGCATTGCGCACAGGAACATCAGTCTGCAGCGATTATTAATTTGGACCTCCAAAGGGCCTTTGACAGCGTGGTTCATGACGGTTTGTGGAGACGTATGATGGAATTAAAAGTGCCTGATAAATTCTGCAACCTGATTCGAGCCATGTATGCTGGTGCCTCGTCAAAAGTTCTCTGCAATGGCTATTTAACGTCTGCTATACCGATTAAACGCTCAGTCAGACAAGGATGTCCCATGTCCATGATGCTATTCTCCCTGTATGTTGACCCACTACTCCGACAGCTGCAATCTACACTTGATGGACTTGATATATATGCGCAGCGAATGGTTGTGAGGGCCTACGCAGACGATATTACAGTAATAGTTACCACCCCCCAAGACAGTCCTCGCTTAAGAGATTGTTTACAAGAGTACGAGGGATCGACAGGGATGACATTTAATATGCAGAAGTCCGAGATTTTAGCCATTGGACCAGATCCGCCGGACACATCCATCTTAGGAATACCAATGGTGCGGCGCACGAAGATTTTGGGAGTTTACTTTAGTGATAGCGAGACGGACATGAGGGAATATAACTGGACGACCCGGATTAATGTACTGCGTGGGATGATGTACAAGCAGAAACTCCGGATGTTGAATTTGGTACAACGTATACGATATTGTAACAGTTTCGCGCTCAGCAGGATTTGGTACCTTGCACACGTGCTACCACCAACAAAGCGGGATTCCCAGAGGATAGAACAGATATTGGGCTATTTCATCTGGACAGGGAAGCTCTACCGTGTTGCGCGGGCTCAACTACGTCTCCCGAAGGGGCAAGGTGGTTGGGGATTAATAGAGGTGGCTCTCCAGTCTCGAGCGTTGATGATCAAAATGCTTCTGCTTGCCCTAAATAATCAGAGTGATCCCGTGGACACCATGATACAACGCACGCACATGGATTTTTGGCGCCAAGGACAACGAGGCAAGGTACCCGAGATTTTACGGGACACGTATTACGCGTTGGAGTGGTTACCCCCGGAGCACTCAATAGATGGTGATAAGTGCACAGTAAAGAACATTTATGCTTATCTTCGTCAAGCAGTTAGAATCACCCCACAGGTACAGATAAAATATCCGCAGCTGCCCTGGCAGCGCATATGGAAATGTTTTGGCTGTCAGCAACTGAACACCACATGGTTAGCGGTGACGTATGAAATTGTCAATGAACTTCTTCCAACGGCAGACAAACTGTACCGCCACAGAATGGCTAACTGCCCGAGATGCCCTATTTGCTCGGAAGCAGATTCACTTCCGCATCGGGTGATGGTATGTTCCGGAAAAGCTGATATATGGAACTGGGTGCTAGACAAATGTAATAGCTGGATACCTGCCGGATGGGATGCTTCACATGAAGATATATTACATCTGAATCTTCCTAAGGTGAACCCTTCATTACAACGTGCACTGCTCTGGCTCATAATGGGTACATTTACCTGGATAAACACACTGGACACGCCAAGTGATTGTTCAGTATCACGGCTCAGACGATTTTTACGCGAAGAGAGATGGACAATGATCCAGCTCAAGAAAATAGCACCCTTCAAACCGTGGATACTGCACGTTTAAGAGATATAGGCAGAATAATATCAATTTCGGACATCATTCCCCTACATGTAAAACAGTGAGGTACAATAAAATAAAGATAAAAATCGGTCCCCTCCCTTCCCCCCTCTCCTTGTCCCTCCCTTCCTCCCTCTTTCGCTTCAAAAATAAAAGCAAGTAGCTAAAAAAAAAAAAAAAAAAAAAAAAAAAAAAAAAAAACACGTTGGGCATAGAGGACACTTCCCATGTGCTAGACAGAGGTGAAGGCGTGGATAGGGCCGACTTAAAATCGCCAACCCCAGAGCCGGGAATCAAAAGGAGTCGCTTAGGAAACCACTGCGCTACCCTAAAATATATTTTGTAGTATGAGCTATTTCCATTACATCAGTTACTATTGTTTGCAATTATTGCTAAGTCACAATTCGTTTGTTCTGTGATATCATGGAGGAATATAACATTTTAAGCCCATGTTGTAGTCAATTGCTTTTAAGATAGGACTATCGATGTTGTCATTTTGTGCTACTGGATCCAATGAAACGTATAATGAATACACCTGTATGTGGATATACTATACGCAGATGGTACAACAGTATTAAAAAATACTGAAGCAAATGTACAGCTCTTCGTCTATAAATTACATCATCTGGCCAGCGAATTTAAACATTTCTAGGATAAAAGTAATCTAACACCAAGGAAAATATATATTTGAAATAATAGCCTGAAGGAATTAGGACAGTTTAATTGAACTGTGACGTAACTTTCGACTTCGACAGAGATTTAGAAAATAAGGTAAATACGTTTAAGTGCATATGTGGTCCTATAACAAGAACTTTAAGAAACAAGGAAAGAAGCAATACTGAACTTTTATAAAACCACGGCCTTTACTTTGCTCATGTATGGCAGTAAACGGTGCATAATGAAAGAAAAGGACAAACAGAAAACCCTAACAGTAGAAATGAGAGTTTCAGAAGAATTGACGGATGTACTAGACTGAATTTAATAAGAAATTAAACCATTGGAGAGTAACTTAATATTTTTAATTTAAACGACAAACTGGAAGAGAACAAACACAAATGGAAAGAGCACATAAATTGCAAGAGTGATTTAATTAATAGATACAAACCAGTAAGCACAAAAGACACCGGACGTCCTAGAAAAAGACGGAAGAGAAGGAAAAAATGCGAAGGCGGAACAGGTGTAATGCACAATCTTTGAAGAATTCACCTCTGCAAAAATGCATCTCGATTTACTTTGAGAGAGGCCACGCCGTGATCGAGTGGTTAGACTGCTTTACTCTCACCAAGGTGGCCCGGGTTAAATTCCAGGCGACCACAAAGTAAAGTTAGTGATTGACAGCACGGCTGGTGGTTTTTCTCTGGGGTCTCCGTTTCCTCCCACCATCATTACACCAATTGCTCCATCAAAATCTTTCCTATCATTCATCTCGCCCTCATACTATCATCTTCTTCTCTTACCCTCTCACCAGGCATTGGGCTGATCACCCATCCTGGTTCTCTATCAGTTCCAAAGCTTCGGTTCCTCAGACCTGACCTTAGCGGTTAGGGGAATGGGAATCCCCTAACACTGCGATAAGTGCTATACCAGGGATAAGGTAAAGAGAAACTGTGACAGATATCAAACTAAATGATTTTACCTTAGATTATATAAGAGATATATAAACACAAGAATGGGCTCACGATACTTGCGATACCTCGATGTTCACGATACTTGCATGGTATCGATATCGAACGATACTTCAGAAACTTCGCTTGATACGTTCTTGATCAGTGGTGATTCTACAATTTTTATTGTATTTTAAAATCACAAAATATTACCGCAGGTAGAACATAGCAAAGTGCAAGGAATTGCACTATTAACATTACAAAGGAAAATAATCCTGTGTCGGATTAAATGTCGGTTAACAGTTCCTCGAGAAGTCACTGTATATCTCAACGACGATTACTCACCTCCTTTTTACACTGGGAAACAAATTAAAAATTTCCAAAATAGTATTCCACCTATAAGGGTTTTAATACAGCAGTTCTCGTATGTGACAGAAAAAGAAGTGGACTTGCCCTGGAAGAGTGATAACGCCAGTATTTTTAACAAATAGGGCTGTTTTAAAAACGAATTTAGCTGTTAAATATATAATATATAGTTTAAAAATTATTAAACTGATTGTTTTAAATTTTGTCTCATTAAATATGAGCACATACTTAACTTCATTATGAGTTCTCTCAACTCTCTATTTTGTATTGAAACTAGAAGTAGAAACGTCGGTATCGGGTATCGAAGTGTGGGTTATCGTGGAAAATATCGTCTGTCGGTATCGAGTATCGACCGATCCCAAAAAATCGATACTGCTTAGAGAATATCATACAAATCAATATATTTTATTCTCCGCTTGAAGTCGACACCACTTGATCACGTTTGTTTTATGGACATTGAGAGGAATAGCTGCTGATAAGCTATTGATGGCATTCTTAAAGAAGAAAGAACGCCATTTCGATTTAGCAGAGTCAGTCACGTGTTTGCACCCAAGTGCACTTAGCCCATTATAATGGAAATTTCGCTTGAATCCGTTTGCATCTGCTTCCCCCCATATACCAAGTTTCGACATGTTACGGAGCCCATTGCTTGGCAAATGGATATTCAGTGGCAAATGGATATTCAAGGTCCTGTGAATATCCCTGTTCCTGCGCATTATCGTTACAGGAGTTAGAAAAGAGAGGCATGGATTATTTCTAATTTGTGTACTTTCTGTAACACTGCATGTAACTGTGCCCTCATTCGTAAATTCTTTGAAGGAGAAACCTCTTTCCTATTTCCATTAGAATCAGGTTGAGATGTATGCAGCGGAGGTATCATAACCATTAATATTTACGAAATATTTTTATGCTCATAAGTATAATCAATAAAACTAATACATTTCTCTTCTTGAAGCAATAAAACGGTTAGTTCCCTCTATTCCAAAAAATGGGGCCGCAGAAAATATTCCGTCCTATCTAGCAGTGGAAGCCTCAGATCTAATCTTGTTTTTAAAAGTATATATTAATGACTAACCTGTTCTACATTTCGAAACTTATTTTGTGTCCTTTTTTAATCTAATACAAGATCCTATACGGATTTTTATGTTGAATTTGAAAACAATTCCAGCTTTCTCCCATCATGTCAGGCTTTCAAGCTATTTATAAATAACAGAAATACAATTAAAGCTTTATGAAACGTAATAAAATTACTTTTAACAAGAAATATGCATGGAAAAACTAGGCTATAATTATAATTGATTATTTTAGATTAATTAATCATTAGTTAACAATAACTATAAGCACATTCATAACCTTATTTCAATATTGCACTTGAAAGTTTCTCTTCTTTGATCCTCTCATCTGTTGTTCAGATCAGTCGCTTTTTAACATCCACCAGCAGTCCGCTATCACATCAATGCTGCACTTCCATTGATACCTCACTTCAATATTTTTATATGCTAGTGAACTATTTCGCCCTGTTCCTCACTAAAATCTTCAAATTATCTGGGAAATAATTTAGAAGGGAATGAAGAAAATGTACTTTGACACTCATGTACGTCCAATCTGTTTGAAACTTTGGAACATCACTTTCACTATGTTAACATAGTTTGGGTCTATTTTTATTTCCAAATAAACTAGAAACAACATTTCTCAAAGCATTCCAGGCATCGTTCACTTCTCGATATATAGTGTTCTGGAAGTGATTATCAACCATTAATTTTAGAACTGATGGGTTAATGAATATGCCAGCTTTACGTTTTTCATAGTATAATGAAGCAAATGTAAAACTAATGTGTTTAAAGCACTCGTTATCTTTATGTAGAGTTTTTACAAATGGTTTCATTAGGCCTAATGTTACATGGTGAAGTGCCAACTCTTATGTATCCTTTGCAAGAAAAGAGTGAGCCACAGGAATAGAAGGATGAATGTATCCACTATGAAGCAAAGCACATTTAAGACATTTTGAGACGAATCTATGACGATTTCGCTCTTTGGAATTATTAATTTTAAGGGTTGGACATATTTTTGTGCATCTATTAGGGCGGATGTAGTTAGTCGATATTAATAAATATAAAAATATATGAATACAAACATATAAAATAAATACATAGTAGTACTTATATTTATTTCACATTTTAAGTAGTAAAGTTGAAATTTTAAGCTTTTGAGCCTTTCTAACAAAGATAAACATTCGGTATTGTTACTTTGTACGTACCTTAAGAAACATATTAAAACTATAAAATTTTGAGTTGCAGAAAATTCTGACGCAGTGCGCCAAAATGGATTTTAATTTTCTAATAATTGTGAAAATATGATTCAGAAACACACATTCTTTAAAAACAACGAAATCTTGCAGAACGATGTAAATATATCTCAGTCCTTATACATCGCCTTCTTCCTGTTGGTAAGTGAAACGTATTATGTCCAATGACATTTATCATGAAAAGAGTGGCTAACTTAGCAACGGCGAGTGTTGCATTGTCACTTGCAACACCTCCAATTATGCAGGTGCAATCGACAGTGCAAAGTTTCATGCATTCAAATATCTCCAGAGACATGAGAAATGCACATTTAATTGCTGATTCTCGCACTAGCAGCATTTGCATCCCTTTCCGTCACGTTTTGAACGAGGAGCAGAATAATACAACCTGGTAATATGTAGCTAGTGTTTACGGTGATGTGTGCAAGTGCTTTTACACATATGTCTTTTCATATTATAAGCAAACAAGGCAAAGTGACATACAGTAGAACCCAACTGGGACCAGGGCCAATTCGAGTTAACGAAAATTCATAGTTATTCAAAGAATGACGGCAAAACCTGAAAATACGTAAAAAATTACCGGAATATTTGTCATGAAGTTAGAAATTTCTATTGGTACACATTCACCTAAAAGCACGTGCACTGTATATGCCGTAATAGACTGTGTATTTGCTCTATACAAAATATAGCTCAAACTAGTGGGTAGTAAAACAGAGTGGGCTTCTGCTATATCACTTTAGTGTATCGCTTTGGAGCAGTAGGATCTCAGATCCGCTGTAACATTAGAAGGTTCATTTGGCAAAGTTTCGGCTTGACTCTCGAAATTAAACATCAATTTCTCTACGTATGCTACTGCTTTTGCGTGACTCATAGCGACAGCTCGTTCATCAACACTGTCTGGATCCAAATACTTTTCAATTTTCATTTTAAGTAGCACTGTATAATGCAATAATGCCTTCCTCTGTAATAGGTTTATAACCTCCGTCATTGTCAGTTTGCAAAGAATGCTAAATGTCTTCTTCAACGATATCGAAACAGCCATCGATATTTTTAAAATGTAAATAACATCTTCTTTCAGACATTTTCTTTTTGTTCTTTAATCTTGTTTTCTGGCAAGTCACACACAGCAGGCCACAACTTTTTACCAAAGTTTCTCTTCCAGCCTGGTGCCAAACAGGTGGGATGAATGCAAGGAATCCGCCCGCTGACAAGAGAATTCGAGTAATGTATCTGCCGAGAATTGCAATTTATCATCTTTAAAATAAAGTCATTCACAATATATTTCAAAACTGATCCCAGTTATCCGGATGTTCGGGTTAAAGAGGTCCGGGTTAACGTATCTTAAAAATATATGACGAGCAAGGTGTCAAATTATTCCTGGTCTGCCTCTGATAGTCTTCTACTGGACATACCAATATATTCTATTTATTTTTATGGAAACCGGTATGGTCCGGCATGTTTTCAGTGTATAAATATCTAATGGTTGTGTTCAAATCACCTTCAAACCATTCTTACAAAACGTTACTCTACTATTCATTTCTCCTTGATCGATATAAAGATTTGCAGAAATATTATTAATGCATATTTCCGTGTATATAAAACAGTATTAGGAGAATACTGTAGGATTAAACGGCAGCTAAGAATGTTAAGATCGGGTTACCATAAATAATTCACTTTGAAATCCCGTACTGTTTGTATGACCAAGAGAAAGACGGAGCAAGGGAGGTAGGACGTCCGAGAGAGACCATTAGCGACAACTTTAAAATCCAAATGAATAACGGGGAATAACTCAGAGATGCTCAATGGTATTGTCGTAATAATGTTACAACCTACTTTTTAACTATCAACGTAAATTACAGGATGACAGCAAGATGGTAGAGCAAGACGGGATTGACACAACACTTGGTTCAAATCGATGGTTATGTATTGAGCTTTGGCCATACAAGATGCAAGCACAATTACGTCTTGAGGAGGCCTTGGGGTGGGCTAGTAGCAACAATTACATAGTTATACAGATCCACATTCTCGGTTCACCTTGACGGTTGTGTGTCGCGGACATTGGATGCGTTGTTCGTTAATCTGACTGCCCTCGCGACGACGCTCTTTCAAAGATCAAGAGTGCCCCCAAGAATGACTACAACCCGTATGTTTGAAACTCTCGAGGCATCCATTGGAAGCTCTGAAATTGTCTACACCTAATTTTCTTGCATTCTAAAGCTTGAGTTACTAGTATGGTCTAGAAGTTGGAAACTCCTTTAGCCGCGCCCTAATAAACCACTCGAACACAGCACGATGTAGCTCGTCATATTCTGTAATTTTATTATGCTTTTCACATACCTTGCTGTTCCCTTTAACCACCCCTTCTTTAATTTTTATTTTTTTAAATTCTCATAAATCTGATTTTTCCCGACTTTAAAAAATACAGTTAATTCTTTAGCTGGACGTCTGTTCTTTTCATGTTCTACAAAAACCCTGCTTTTTTGCCTCTAGTGATAGTGTCTTATGTTTAGAAATCATTTTAAAGAATTTGTGTACACACATACTATGTTTTTAAAATTGACCAAAGTTCACAGTTTTTTTTCCGCTAGTACTTGATCACTTTTAAGAACGAAACTGAGAACGAACACACTGCAAAACAGTTGTACCCTTACCATGTGTGTTATAAGAGAGATGAGAGAGCTAATGGTTTGTCTTCCCTTTTCCTCGAAGGATTACAGTTTATAACTTTATGGTTCATGGCAGTTTGGTGCAAGTACAGTCGCCCCGAAAATTATTACAGCCTTTAAAATACATGCCTTGTAACCCATTACACATAAAGTAATCCAATTTAATTAGGTTATTTACGCATACGGTTCCCGAATAATATTCTTGTTTCTACGTTTTCCGAAGTAGAGTATAATTATACATGGGAAATAGCTAATTTCTGATATTTATTTTCAGTTTTCCCAGGTTTTTGGGCATATAAGGGGTCAGATTTAGGTGGGTTTTACTGTGTTTTAAAAATTGTTCTAGCTAAAGTGCAGTTTGAGGTGTGTGCGTTTTCTTATAAATCTTTGCACTTCTTACTTGGAGCATGGTAAACTTAATTACCAAATTTTGTATTTTATCAAATTTTCTTTTTAATATTGCTGATTTATACACGAACTCACATGTTTCTAAGGATGTTTCTTTTTTAGTCAAGGGAGTCTCAGAAAGGACTTTCGGTGAAATCCAGGTATCACACATTCGAGTACAACTTAGTCTTCGAGTACTAACTCGAAGAACAGTCAGTAACAATTGTATTTTGAACAATATAACAAATGTGCATATTTTCAGATTATACATTTTATGTTGTTGCTTTCTAACATTTCTGGCAGACTTAATACTGCATATAAATGCAGTAGTTTCTTGTATTTTTTTTTTTTTTTTTGCTTATTTATTTACTTACTTATTCATTTATTTATTTGTTCTACAGCAGAGCAGTGCTACAATTAAAGTAGCTACATACTTAGTAACTATATAAACTTGGCTTAAATGTAAATATAAAAGCTAACAAAAAGGAAAATTCAAAATATGATACAAAAAACTAAACTAAAGACATAAAATTTAAATGTAATACAAAAAGTAACATAAATAAGAATACAAAAGCTAAGACTAAAACAAAATAATGTATCGTAAAAGACAAGACACTGGGAACCGTCTTGTTATAGAACATACAGCATAAATAACGCAACTGAAAGTCACATGCGCTTAATCCCTGTGTTCAAATGTTCCTTAAATTCCTTCTAGGGGAAACTGTGATCAAGTTCTTTTTTAGAACAGAGTTCATTGTAATTGAATACATAACCTTAAAATAGGGAAATGTTTTGCGATGAAGTTTTTTGGTGTTCTAAACTAAGGTACTTGACGGTTTATTAAATTTGAAATACTGAGGTTATTTCATCAAGTAATCTGTCGCTACATTACCAGATCATTCATATTGATCAGCAACTGTTCTACAATTAGAGAGTGAGATAATTTTGAATTCCTTTATCAATTGGAAATATAGATTATCTTAGAAATATTGTTTTTAATTTTCTACAGCATTGTTATAACATTAAAACATCGGTGACCATACAGCTGAGGCATATTCCAAGCTACTTCGAGCAAGGCCTTTGTAGAAAATTAATATAACCACAGTTTCTTTTAGGTTCCTGGAGATTCTGAATACAAAACTCAATTTTTAAGAGACTTATTGGTTATATGTATAAAGTGTTGCCTGAAATATAAGTTTAGGGTCATTTTAACACATAAATCTCTGATGGAATTCATTCTAGTTGACGTAAATTTGTCTAAATGATAATTAGAATTTATTTTGAGATTGCTTCTGTTAGATATAATAAAGGAAAGCTTCCTTACTATCTTATATGTCGCTGGTGTCTCAAATGTTAGCCAGTTTCTCTCACTAACCCTTGCTGCAAAGCCGTCCGAGGACAATACAAAAGGAAGGTGAAACATGTCGTTATTCCCATCCTCCCAACATCACGGGCACTTCCAATATCCAATAAAATGTAGCGAATGTGAATCCAGATACATCTATCTCGAGGTGCAGTTGGTTTGTCGGAGTATGTAGGAAACCATAACTCCTACGAGCGGTAGGTACAATTGTCCTCTTTCCTCCATCACTGTCATTTGGTTCACCACCCAGCGACATGTTCTGGTCCACATTCTTGCAATAACCCAGTCGGTATTATAGTGTGTCCGTCGCGCATAAAGCCCACAGTTACTGTGTTTCTCCTGTAGGTATTATCCCACACATTCACCTTCCAGAGAGTTGGTACATATGTGATAACGAAGAAACACTGTACAGCCTTCCATTCATGTTGCGTTGTTTAAGCTGCAGGAAAGCTGCAGCAGCGTGCTTCTTCAAAAGTACCTCATAGGTACAATTAGAACATTCTGGTGCCAAAGATTCTAATGTTACACAAATGTGTTGAAATTCATAATGAGCTGGTAAGTTAGCGGACCAATCCAATAAAAGGCAATGAAATCATCAAGGCATTGATTTAACTGAATGGATGATACAAATTACTCAACATGGCACTTGAAATTATGAGCCCATTTAACAACATACTAGAGTTTACAGAGATGTAAGACGTCCTATGAACAAGCTGTTCGAATTGAATTGTATTTGTATGTCCAAAATTGTGATATAGTTTGTTGGAAATTATAATATACCATAAATTCTTAAACTGTTAGTATGTGGAACAATTGTCAACACAGCAAATGGAAGAGGTAGGGACTACTGGGCTACAAGAAATATATATGAATGGTTAATTTAGTGTTACTTCTCATGCACAGGCAATGAGAATATGGTTTAAACATGCATATTTTTAATATGTTTAAGAAACCGGTGATTTCGTTAACACATTCCCTGGAGTTCCTCGAAATATCACACCACGACCAGCTTTAGAGCATAAATTAAGTGACTAGAGTAGCAAATATGAACAATGTTGCCTTTTCCTCCCCCGCTTCGTCTGCTGCTACTCTGTCTCTGGTATCAGCCACTCTGGATGTGACCTTAGCAGCCTGGATCCCGGTGATCTGGTCGCCTAGTAGATTGCTCTATGATTTGACTCTTCTTTGCCCTGGCTAGTCATTAGAGCTGAGACCACGCTATCTACAGGGTATGCGTGAGATAGGTTGACGAAATAAAAACAACACAGTTCATACTATCAGCTTTACTATTCAGTTCGTTTCGTGCTTACAGTTCACCAGGAGTTGCCGCCGCGTTCAGATCGAATTACTCTAGATTTCCACTATCACGTTAAAACTATACTGAATTGCTGAAATCTATCGCGATGGAATAAATTACTAACACGGTTTTGAAAGTATACTTCGCCGCTTAATTAACTGCTGGGAGATCTTGTTCACTTAATAAAATTCTCAGTACTGATTATACTTCTCGGCGCAATCCGACGTTTCTGTCCCCGGCAGACAAAACACGTCTACACGGTATCACGTCTCAGACTAGAAGACCGACGCTAAAACCTAATATTCCTTACCAAAACAGATATAGCCTCGCCTCCAGCTGGATTTCTCTGAAAAACTCTAGTTAGCGAGCTACAACCACGCGGACGTTTCCCCGAAATACTGGTTTGGGCCAGGTTTGGACCGGTCTACTAATTACCCAGGTAGCGACCCAACCCGTGACCACAGCCTTTCGACGGAACATTTCATCCATATAGACCAGCAACTTTATTATATAGCTCTGGGTTAAAATACTTATTGGCATTCTAGTAATTGAATCTAAATGCTGTTGCTTCGTTTCATGAACTTATCCATCTGTAATATTCATTATCTTAAATTCTTTCACCTTACTTCCTCATTATAATTTAATTATCATTTTATTCATTGTTAAAATCGTATTCAATCATACGGCTGATAAATACGGCATCAACAATCGCATCAAGGGCGTACATCCTTGATAAACCAATCGTTCAATTACAAGAGCAGAACGTATACTATAATATAATATTCCTGTCGTCGTTCGATTATAAAGGATTTGAATTTTAAACGGAAACACCTAAGGTAAATCAATAGCAGCAAGAATTTCCCATGCATGACTTTGACGGGCGCTATCAAAGGTTAACTTACATATTAGCAGCTGTTTCACTGTACTGCACATCGTACATCGCATCTCCGGGGTCTACCAAGGAATGTGTGATAGTGTCGTAGGCGCATCTGTGGTGTGTGAACTCTGTAACAATTCCATAACAACTGATTTCGGTAGGTTACCAAGCACTTCCGCCATTATGCCGTAGTCTGCATTTAATGTGACGATAGGACGATAGAATCTATTGCCTTTTGAAACAAATTTTTTTAGAATAAAATATATTAGACTATGCATAAAGTTTCAGGTCATGATGTAGCCAACAAAATATGTTTTAAGATTGCAATTAAGGCAGGTGAAATTGGTTTCCAATAGTGTAAGATAAATTCATTTGAGATTGCATCCAAATCGGATGATAATGCTTCTGTGCTTAGCGTATTCTCCGATGATCGATTGTACCAAAGCTGCTACTCTTTGAGATTCAACTTACATCGTATGTGGCGATCAGCGATGCGGACGTTTACCAGCAATGCTTTGGCAAAGAAATTCCAGAAATCGCTTCTAAAAGAGCCTGAAATGGCGGTACCTTTTGCTAGGACATACGGCCTGGGCTCCCCCCTTTACCATTCAGGAAAAGAAAAGTTTTTAATAGTCCAGAGCTTTGTGAATATGTACACTAGTACGTAGGTGCTATCTCCAAACATTTACTCTGCATCCTTTGGGCCTGTCCTTCATCAATCCTTTATCATATGTGTACTCTGCTGATTAGAATAGCAATCATAATACTATCAAACAATTCTATGGATACTTTCCTCTTACTTGCTCTCTGTTTACTGTCTTCCTCTAAAGCATATGGGTTTAGTCAAATGGATCCACCAGCGAGCAGTGTCGCAAAATATGTTCTTATTTTACTCCTCTTCTGCGGAATACATTCTACAATATAAGGTTGTTTAATGGCACAATTGAGTATTCTTAAGTAATCTATTTGTCGCATTATCTCGAAGGTACCTCGCTCCGTCGGGCTTCGAAGCAACGATCTATTGACTTCGTTGTACTCGTCGCTGTTGTCGCTGAGGAGGCGCAATTATCTCAGGGTCAGCCTCGACGAGTATCTGTATCACTACTGAACTATCAAGTACGTGATGTGGTTGGACTGGGAATTTAGTTTTTTAGGGTTCTTGAACAGAAAGTCTTGTAATACTTTTGTATCGGCTTCAAGTAGCTCGGATGCCTTTAGGTTTCAGTGATTTAGGTGACACTCGCGGACTGTACTCATAACCATATATGCTTGAAGCTCTAAAATGTCTTAATCTGAGAATACTCTATATAACGTCGGATGATCCTCTCGCTTCACTGGATGCAGATTTCTTAGTGTCACTTGATGCTGCTGCGATGGGTAACACTTATCCCTGCCGTAGACTTCGCCAAACTGCCTCGATCCTACTCCAATACTGACCTTTTCTATAATTCCCAGAAACGGTAAATTCCTTTCTTTGGCTATACAAAAGAGAAGGCCAAGAATCCTTAAAGCCAACGCTAAGAGAGTAAGCAACAACGGAAGTTGTACCGCTAGTTGCCCCGAAACCTAGCAGACAATCCGGAGAAACTACGCCTGTGTATTTTCCTGGTTATAATTTTCGAGGCTTACAACATTTTATATATAATTTCTGTACGTAATACGTTCATACAAATATAATTATAAAATCATAGATATTAATATTGATATAACTGTTTACATAATTGTTAATAATTCCTGAACTAATAAAATATAATTGTTCATTTTATACTGGAATAACAGGCAGGCGAAAATATCGGTACATATTCTATCGATGAATCTCCAGTAAAGGAAAAAATACAGAAACTGGTACAAGGTTCCATGGTGCATAGAAAGTTCCTTGAGTTGCATACCGTGATTGTAGTATTCCTGTCATGTTTACTAAGATTAGCGATATAATCGTAACGAGATGGAAAATCCAGGTGGAAGGACAAAGACCTACATCACTGCCAGGAACAAATTGATGCAACATGCATTGCACAATGCAGATCTAATTCTATTTACATTAATTGTGACATATGACTGCAGACTCAACGTAATGATTGGAAACTCTCTTAGAACAATGAAGGCGGAGAAAGCTTTAGTTCCGCCTCGAGAAAAATTAATGACCTGTGAGGCTTTTTTTTTTTAGTTTACTCTTTGATCGTGTAGATTTTCTGGGTCTATTGACTTTAAAGGCTGATCAAGCAACATCTTTCATCCAAAAATTTTCATTCAGCATTGTTGGAACAGCACATTCTGAAGTCTAATATCCTGTACTTCAATCTACATATAAGTGTAGCAATTAGTGGGAGATAATAGGGACTCCTGTAAAAGTTCTCAATATATATTTTTGCTGTCAGGAGAGTTGCAGCTTCATTAGTATAACTTATGAATAAATAAATTCTGCTTTATTTTTGTCTCGACATCTTGAAGCTAAACCGCGACCTACTTTTACAATATTAATTGTTTTCTTATTTACAATATAATTTTACATTAAGACATTAAATGGTTTTTTATAATTACATTACAAAAATTAACCTGAATAGCTACTATCAGCAGCTTTAAATTTGCAAGGTAAACTAAACGGAAAATGTATGTAGGAAGAATTTTTACAAGCTTTTATTTATTATATCTCACGTTACTATCCTATTACGTTGTCTAAGTATCTCTGATCTTCCAATTTGTGGTGACTGATTTCGAACGCCGGCCTGTAGTAGTTAGTTATTATGTTCTCTCATACCTTGTTGTTTATATTTCTCCATAATTATAGTGGAAACCTTCCCTGCTGCCGTTTCAAGTAATTTGATGTCATTTGTGTTTCTATAACTACGTCCCAAGCTTATTTATTTTCTAGCTGTTTCCTTTCCTCACGTAAAATTTCATCATACTTATGACATTCAAATAGTGCGTGTTCTGGAGTGTCTTCTAAATTACATCGATCACAATTGCTGGTGTCAGATATTCCTATTTTCTTAAAGTACACATTCTATGGTCCATGTCCGGTTAAGTATTGGGTACCTAATCCTGTTGGTACCACATCTTTTAATTTTAATCTTTCATTTATATTGGGATATAAACTATAAGTTCTTCTTCCTTGAAGTGATGTATCCCATTCATGTTGCCAATCTCTTAAAAGCTTCCTATTGATTTCTGCTTTGTTCCTACAATATTCACCTATAACATGTACAATTTTTAAGAAATCTTTTCTTTTGAGGCAATAATTTTCTGCTCTCTGTTTTATTAATAAATCTATAGGCCAAATTGCCAAACATACTAAAAGAGCTAAAGTCGGTGTTGCTGTTACGACTCCTAAGCATCTTATTAAAGCTTGTCTTTGAACACTTCTAATTATTTTAATATAGGTCTGATATCTTAATCTATTATCCCATATTACAGCTCCATAGCCAATTATCCCTATTATAAAGCTCATGTGATATATTTTCACTGTATCCGTAGGTAGTTTAAAAGTCCTTGTGTTTGATATTGATAATTTCATCATTATTTTCCTAACCTTATTTGTTACTTCTTTTAGATGTGTATCTTAATATCCTTTTTCATCTAGAAATACTCCTAGATATTTAACAACTTTGCTCCTTTTAATATTTTCATTATTTAATTTTGACAATAGGGTTTCTTTTTAAGGCTCCTTTAAATAGAATATATACTGATTTTTGTGGTGCGATAGATAATTTAGATTCCTTACACCAGGAAGACAGTTACTTCATAGTTAAATTGGCTTTTTTTTCTAACTCCAAACGACTATTACCTTCCACTAATAACAAGAGATCGTCTGTATAGGCCACAATATTCAGTGTATTACTAGAGGATTTCAGCTGTTGTATAATAGGTTCTGTGAGTACGTCCCAGAACATCGCTCCAAGGACTGATCTCTGTGAACAACCTTTTGTAGTTTCTCTAACTGTGGTGTGATTGTCACCCTTTACATTTACACTTCTACTGTTACAGTAATATTTTAAACAGTTATATAGACATCTCGGGTATTGGTTATCTCTCATAATTTGAAATAATTGTGGCCACCACAGGTTGTCAAAAGCTCCGGCAATATCCACAAATATTCCCAATATGTATTTTATTGCACTTATTTATTCTGTTTATTGTAAAATTTAGGGCATCTTCAGTGGAGCTACCCTTCCTAAAACCAAACTGATTTTCTGTAATGCCCAGCATCAACCTATACTCCAGAATTCTTTTATACAAACGTTTCTCTTGAATCTTTCCGAGGGAATTGAGCAGATAAATTGGTCTGTATAATTTTGGATTAGCTGGTTCACGATCTTTTGATTTCTTTAGGATGACTACATCAGCTTCCTTCCAACAATACGGTATTATTCCTTGAACAAGACATTCATTCAATAGATCACATAGATAGGGAGCGATTACAGTTTCTAATTGTTGTATAACTTCGTTGCATAGATTGTGATCCTGGTGCTTTTCTTGCTTTTAGATACCTTATGACCACCTGGACTTCTGTTAAATCAAAGGGATAATTTACGTTATCATTTTTATATTCTTAACTTATGCTCTTTTAGAAGTTGATGCACCATTCAAAAGTTCACTGAATACGACGAAACATGTTGAGTGTCCATTTACTACCTCACAGCCTACCTAACGATGGGCAAACTCAGAGTAATAAAATGGGACACGATAGTTACGAGAAATCGGTGGTCATACCTATACGACTACCAATTTACCTCTTTCATCGTACTAGGTTCTACAGTAGTATTGCCATGCTTAAGTGCATTATGTTTATTGTTAGCTATCGAATCTGCAACATCATCAGTAACACATGCTATTTTATCCTAGTACTTAGAAGCCCTCTGATTTGAATGGTAACGTCAACTTTAAACATACTACTGCAACAGTCACTTCATTACTCTGCAAGGGTGTTTCAGAATTCGACCCAAAAAACTTAATGCTATTAATTTGAGCCAGTACGCCACATGGCCTGTCAATGAAATATGCAATAATTTTTTGCATAGGTGTGTGGTTCAAGGGTAAGGAGTTGTCAAGTCAACGACACTGCCTTCCAAGATCATGCCTCGCTTTACTCTTGCTTTTCACACATTTTTTTTTCTTATTTAGTTTTGTTATTCAAGTTATTTATTGTGAAGGATATGCAGTACTATACTGGACCATGTATTAGCACTACTTAATGCAAAGAAAAGAAGTAGATTTTGCACAACAACGTACAAAAGGCAACACCTTAACCTGGGACTAATACTGTTAGCTCTTGAAAAGCAATAAGTAATATTCAAGGCATATCACAGTCACAATCCTCCGCACATTCCCATTTGAACTCCAATTTTCTGAAAAAATTTTCTTTTGGAAAGCGCCGGTGAACCTTGAGATACCACTTCTTTTCATATGGAAAAGGGCATATACATATATCTATAATGACACGTGTAGCTAGGTGTGTCACGTCCTTGACTTACAAGGAGATATAATTCTCATTCGATTGTCTTTGTAAAATAACTTCGGGTTTTATTTTTGTATTTAAGATGAAAGAGGCATGCAAATGCGAAGAATAGGGGTTAATTTAATGACTGAAAAATCAGAATAAAAACATTACTTTTAATATAACAAAATTCTCTCTACACATAGTTTTATCAAACAATATTTAAACGTATTACTCATATATTTGTTTTCATATTTGCAAAATTCAGTATTAATATAACAAATGTTTATAGACTTTTTGTTACTTCAATATGAAATGTTCTTTTCTTCTACGAACTGAATTACAATAATATTCATACACTGACATAGCTTCTTGCCGATCCATACATGAATCTCAAAAACGTCACCAAAAACTTTTACCATGGTGGAAATTGCTGTTAGTTTGCTAAACAAACACACTAAACCTTCTAAAACCAGTTACGTAATCACAGCCCACTTTGCTGGTAGCCGACCTGCCTGTCGGCCACTGTAACACTGGTTCTTACGAGCTTTTATTTTAAAAAAAGTAACATCCTCCAACGTAAATTATATGGGAAGATAAATGACTAAAATGCTGCTCAAGTAGTCCAGGGTCTTTAGAGCTTAGTTAACCGACGTTCATTTTTTTTAGGATAAAGGAAAAACGTTATTCAAATAATTTATCCTGACCAACATTCGAACTTAGGAACCCAGGAAATGTGAGGCAAACGCACAGGTTGGCAGGTCTTCGTATGTGGTAACACGTGTACATGATGAATTGATTGACATGAAATATATTACGTAGTCTTTTTATTTCAATATGTCTGTGTCTGACATTTTTCTCTCCTCCTCCTCCTCCTCCTCCTCCTCCTCCTCCTCCTCCTCCTCCTTCTCCTCCTCGTCCTCCTTCTCCTTCATCTCCATCTGACTCTGCCGGACACAACTTTGATATCCATATAGGCTGAATAGAGATGTGCTGTCCCTCGAAAAAAAAAAATGTTCGAAATAAGGACGGCGCTTTTTGCTGCGTAGCTAAAGTCAAACGTTCTCCTTTCCCCAACGAAAAGGAACAATGTGCATAGCCTCCCACAGTAATGTAAGCGTTTCCATCACTTTCATTCTGTTTCACGTATCCTTACTCGGAGTGAAGTTGTGTATATCACTGCTAAATCATGTTGTAAACTTGCTTATACATGCACTTTGTTCCGGAAATAATAGTTGCGATCGAGTGTCCAATTATAGTGACTATTTCTCTTTAGAATAAGCATTACTACGGAGGGAATTTGGCACTACGATCAGTCTTGATCTATTATACCTATGCCTTCAAGTGGGGCATCCCCGAGAGGAAGGATGAGGCGAGAGGAGACAGAGAGTGCCCGTCCCAAGGAGCCACAAGGGCCAAGGGCCCCTACATTTTACTTGGAAACCTCCCCGGCAGACCAGCACAACCGGCATCCCATCTACCGTGTTCCGAAAACCGTCTTATGGAAGTGGGAAGTGTTTTCCATGAGCATATCATCCTGCTATGCACCGCCGAGGCAACCGCCGATACCTCCACCCTGAAAGAGACCACCAGATGAGAGATGATGTGAAATGATAATGGAGATGAAATGGAGGGAAAGAAAATTCGGGGGATGTAATTAGCCTACCCATATTTCGCCTAACGATCTAGGAAAACCCTGACAAAAACGAGAAGATAGGCTGGCCACGGGAATCAAACCCGGACCTCCCAAATGTGGGCATCATTTAGAATATAAGTGCATTTGCTTCTTTAAAATAATAACTAGTCAACATAACATCGAATTTAATCGATAATAGAAATGAGGTATTGTTTTTATCAAACTATTATGTAGAATCTTCTATACTTAGAAAAGGATCATTCGTGTCTGAAAAGATCGTTGGGATAAAAACTGGAGCAAAAATTACAAAGAAAAGAATCACATTTCTTAAATATAGTTATGCTGCCATGTTTAAATGTGGTAATTATTTATAGAAAAAAGGGTCTTTTATTAAAATATGAGCTAAAATAAATGTTCCCATTTGGCTTTTTATGAATTCCATTTAAAATATATATTTCAAATATATATTTTGTGTAGAGTGATAACATTCATATACAGTAAAAGAGAAAATTACAAGTGTAAGACAGAAAACGCTACTATGTCATTTTGTATTATTTTCGTCATTGTGTCTTTCGTAAAATATATCTTAGAAGAGCATTAAAATATCTTAATATAGCTTCAATGAATGCTACTGCTTGAAATGCCTGTAATTTACATGTCTCTCCTTTTGTTTTCAAGCCTCATAATGAGCAGCATATTCTGTTTTAATTAAAACGTCGATATAACTCTTCTCTACGTCGGCAGACTATATTACTCTCTGTGGTCTACAGGATGAAAGATGAGCCACACTAATCACATTTCTAAGCCTAAGCAATTACCCTCGCCTGCATATCAGATATTGGTGATCACTACTATCATTGTTGGCAGAGGTTGTAAATTATTTCCACCGCACCAAACACCTGAGCTTTACCAACCTCCGTAAGGCCAAAGTTCTGCAACAGTTGAATATTGCATTACTGTGATTCCACTAGATCAGTGGTATTCAAATGTATGGCTTTGTGTGCATTGTATCATTGAACATTAGTTACGGTTACCTCTGCATGTAATAACATCCCTGGAATCACACATACATTACGGCAATGTTTACGGCAGTAACAGGAATGATACAGGGCTTTTCAAACTTTGGCAAATATTACTTTGACAAAGGTTTGTTATTTAATCTACTGGTGTAGATTACCTCAACCGAATTCAGGTTCTAAGTTTCCATTCAAATCTTCTCACTATACTGTAAATTTAATGTGCCACTTTATCGATCGCCCAATTGCGGTGACATTTGAAGAAGTTTTAAGAAGTTTTAGGTATCCTCTAGGACAGATGCCTTTCTCCACCTCAAGTACAAAATAAATTACTGGATTTCTTTTTAAATATATTTATTTTAATTCTTGAATAAATTTGCACAAAATCTTAAAACACAAATGCACTTAAGCATTCCTTCTTTGCAACGGTCAAGCTTATATTTTACGTCCATCCTCTGAGCCAAACTTAAGTTCACGTGCTTTAATATGAGGATTATTATTGACTTTCTTGCCCGTGGCAACCACATGTTTCTTTATGGCTACGTCATTCCTAGCAACCTACACAAACATATTATTTATTTTTCTAATTTCTCTTTCTAAACTTAATTTAAGCATGGAAATACTTCAAACATTTTAACATAATTTTAAATTTCAAATAAACGCCTAAAACAGATAAAAAATATGAGTTTTCTTTTTCGATGCTCTCTCGCTCGTCATGCTGGCTGGCTGTATTTAGCCAGAATGTTTTTGCTGCGTGCCCACCCGTTAAGGGTTTTACCGCAGGTAGGGTATTGATTTGGGATGTTGTAGGGCGAGATGTAGGTTTTTAGGTTAGTATAATTTTATAAGGTTACAATGTTGTACCTTCGTGTTGAAAGGACAGGATGCAATGCTTAGCACCCTGTTGTTTTTGTTTCAGTTAATATTGGAAAACTTTGATGCCAAACAGCTTAGGAGAATTATGTCGAGCTCAGCTGTAGCTGCTGTTAGGATTAGCTCCTGGGTTATCTTCGGTGCCCGCAAGCCATGCGGGCCACCCAATATAAACTGGAGCGGCGTCTTGTGGGGTCATAATCTCCCAATGATCTGACAAGGGCGCTTCTATGATTAGGTAAACTGCCATATAGTTTTGATGCCCGGCGCCTGATTTCATCTTCCACGTATGGAAGACCCGGGGCTTCATGAAGCAACCTGTTGGGAAAGTAGCGACCCACAGAATAGATAGACCGTCGTCCTCTATTCTTTGCACGTTGAAGCCATGCCAACCAGCTATCTGCGGCCATGACTCAGATTTCGCAGGCATAAAGCATTATTTTTCGATGCTGAATTCAAAATAACCATTACCTCTCCTTGGTTCTTCTTCTATGGGGTGGATAATTTAAGGCACCTTTCTTTGTTGGTATTGGGTCTGCATATTGTTTCCAAATTTCATCTGAATTTTATTAATATATTATTAAGCGTTTACATATTCATTTGCTAATGGAGGTGGCGTAGCGGGTCCTGGCGCTGGGTGAGGAACTCCTAGCAGTTCTAAGGACCTGTGGCCTGTTGGTCTGCGAAATTTTGTCTTCCTTAGTTCTCCTCAATGCATCCCGTCCGCCTGGGCAGGACTAGCCTGTGTGGAGGACGCAGTGCGCGAGATGAACCCCTTCGTTTCTATCCCTTACACTTTAATATTTCGGATATCTGTTTCAGCGTTAATTACCTCACATCCAAGAAGGTTGAGGTTTAGTTTTACAATTGAAATGGCCATATTGTATTATTTTGCTAAAGGGTTTCATTTAAATCTCATATCTTATAAGACATATTTGGTCATATTCCTACTAACATGCTGCAATTGTATTCCTTTCTTTGTTCTTTCCACGATTTTATCATGCATTACCAAGTTATGATATTGAGTTAAGGTGTTCAAACACACATGCAAGCACACGTGAGAGGGTTTTTATAAAAATGCTTCTTTTTGGATTCTTGAAGACTGAAAATTAGTTTTGCTGGTGAAAGCCTAGCACGTAACTTATGTTAGAATGCAAAATATATTATGTTTACGATCACGATATTCTCTACCTAAGATGTAAATTAATATCTATTCTGCGAAGTATTGGAAATTCATTAGTACTTTTAGCCATCGGTCATTAATAAAAATTATCGATAGTTTTTATTGGAGGCATACTGTAAGGAAATGTTCCTAATATTTTAACGAAGTATCCTTGGTGTACAGAGCTGAAATTTCAAGTGTCTACCTGTCCTTACGCAATTGAGTTGCGATGCTGAGATATTGAAACACGCATAACTTTATTCTAAATACTTATTTTTTCACTTTCATCAAAATATGCACTTTTTTGAAATAACGATATAGAATGCTCACTTCCTTCTCGGGCAGCAAGCCAGGTGAAAAGACGATTAAGTATCGACGTTTTGGGAGTGTGCATCTCACCCATCATCAGAATATTTATAATATTTTATAACCACAAATGAAACACTGGACATAACACACGTATAAACAAAGACAAAACACTATCAAAATTAGCACTACTGAACAAAGGACTGTTTTAGTAAATTAAATGCCAGCTCACGAAATGGCGTGAGTATAGAAAATTGTGTCAAAGAAACGTAACTAATTAACTTGATTATCAAGCTGTATTAATCTTTTCTTGTTAAATCGACGGATTTACGTTTTTAAGGCCGGTTTCCAAGAGGAGCTGAACTGAAATGCAGCATCACGACTAAGCGTGCTCCTTTCAGAGGAAATCGCCAAAGCCTCCTTAATTCTCCGCTCCCAGTAACTGTTACATTTTGCCAAGATGGTCGTCTCCCGAAAATTGGCTCTATGGTCATTATCAAAACAATGCTCTGCCAGCCCAGACTTCTCAGGCTGCATTAAACGAATGCTCCCTTCATGTTCGATTATTCTGGTAGCAATGGTCGTTCCGGTACGGTGTCCCACATTCATAGGAAATGCGGTACACTCCCAGAACTTGAAAGTCAAGTTTGTCTCTCACTGGTCTTAACAGATGTGTAATCTTTGGAGGTGGCTTGTGGATGATCCTGATATATCTGGCGAGAATTCTACTGATTCTGCCGGAAAGGTTGCCGGTAAATGGAATGCAGGTTGTAGGGGTAGGCTTATCTGACGCTTGCTGTACTACAGGTTTCCTTTTCCTAGTTTTGGTGATCGAAGCCTCAACGTCATACTCGGAGTAGCCGTTTTGACGGAAAGTGAGTCTCAGGTGCTGTAATTCTTGTTTTAAGTGGCTGGGATCAGAGATAGTCAAAGCTCTGTGGGCCAGTTTATTGAGAACTCCCAGCTGTTGAGACTTGTGAGGGAAACTATGAACGTTGAGATAGAGATCGTTGTGTGCAGGCTTGCAGTATACAGCATGCCCCAGTGGACCGTTGCTGTTTTTTGAAACAAGAATGACCAAGAATGGAAGGGTTCCATTCTTCTCCACTTTCATAGTAAACTGTATTTGAGGTCGAAGGCTTTTGAGATGCGCAAGAAAGCTGGGCAATGTGTCAGATCCATGTGGCCAAATTACAAAGGTGTTGTCGACGTATCTATAGAAATGAGATGGTTTAAGTGGAGCTGTGGCAAGTATTTCATGTTCTAGGTGTTCTATATAGAAATTAGCTATAGCTGGTGACGAAGGGGAGCCCATTGCTACTCCGTCTACTTGTTCATAGAAAGTACCACCAAACAAGAAGAAAGTGGACGTCAGGCTATGTCGGAAGAGCCCTGTGATATCAGTCGGAAAGTGCTCCTTCAGAAGTTGGATGGCCTCTTGAAGTGGTATTCTTGTAAATAGAGAAATCACGTCGAAGCAGACAAGAAGATCAGAAGGGCCAATGGTAATGGTCCTAAGTGTATGTACAGACTGTGCGGAGTTACTCACATGATGTGGGCAATTCCATACCAGAGGTTGTGACAGAACAGCCATGTGATTTCCCAGGGTACTGGTCACGCTTCGGATCTCTTCCACTTCCCTTCCTCCCACAACTCACGTTCGGGGCACTAATAGCCACAATGGACTAATTTTGATACTGTAGCTCCCGTTTGATCAGACCACAGCAATAATTTTAAAGTTAGTATCTACATAAACTACTTATTTAAAGTTATGTGATAGAAGATCTTATTCGAGTACAATTGAATTTATTTTCTTTATAATTTGCTTCTTGTATAAGTTTCACTGTGTAATTAACATATATTTTGTTACATCTAATTTTCGAGGGAATTAAGACATCTTTTATTTAATATTTATTTAACATTTAAGATACTACCTAATTTCATGGCTTAGCAAATCTAATGGTGCCATTCTCTATGGCCGAGCTCATTTTAGCGCCTACCTTTAGTGCTTCTGTTGTTGATGTCGAGTTTGAATCACCGCGTAGTACACAGTTTATCTTTGCTGCTTGAAAATATGTGCAAACATCAGTAAAAGCAGGAGAACAATCAGAGTACAACAGGTACGAGGAAAGAAAGATGCACAGTTAGGACAGATCACCGCTTTCTTTTCTCCTCCACCGCTATAAACGTAATTTTACCAAACGAATTCATACCGTACTGTTTACAATATTAAATATGGATATTTGTGGCAATTACGGCTCACTTATCTCGCCTTAGTGAGATAATACATCACCATTGTAGGGATGCAGTTTGATTGAAAACTTAAACTATAATTGCAAAAGCAGACAAAACAAGAGCTAGAATCCAGCACACAATTAAATTTAACTACGAAGAGGTTATCCAATGAGCGTTGCCATTTTCAATGTGAACCAAAGGCAATCGCCCTTCATAAGCGCAAACCACATTAAAACGGGCTGCGGGAATCAACGGTTTTAAATTGATTAGTAGCAAATCATGTTTGAAGTTAGTAACATTTTTACGTCCCTGTTTTCCTCAAATAATGTGATTACAGTTGCTACTGAGCGGTGGTCAAGAGTTTTGCACTAATTGTTGATTTTGAAGACAATTATATATTGTTGTTATGTATCTGCACGTCATTTTCATCTTGGTCGTCATGATTACATTCCATCAGTCCACACCGAATACATGGATTTAAAAATAAGGAATCATCACGTTCTAACTTGAACAAAAACTATCAGGGCCGTAAAGGATATTTGAATGCCAGAGGCAAATCAAGCAGTGAACTTCACAGCGTTCTGCGAGCTGATTTGCTGTTTCATTAGATTTATCTCGCCGCATTTTGTTTCTGTTTTCAGACTCCAAACTGGACCCGTACAAGTTACAGATCAAAAAACAATTACAAGTAGTAATACTAACGACCATTATTCAACCGTTTTCAGCAAAATATGAAGAATTTGAAGTATTCCTAAACAATTAATGGACATCTCACAAAACACATTTCCTTTAAAATCCATATGTGAATAAACAAAATTTAAGTTACTGAGCTGCAGAGAGTCTTCACTTCCTACACCAGTGATCATACCACAATGAAATGCAGCGCTGTGTCACACAACGGAATAATTGACCATATTTCCACAAAGGTGATGCCAAACAAGTAGTTACTTAAATTAAGAACAGTATGTCTGTATGAAGCATGAGTATTGGATCGTGGTTGGCTGAACGGAGATAGGAGAGAGAAGCGTTAAATGACATCTGAAATAATTGTGAAGGGAATTTGAGGATAAAGAGAAAAAGATGAAAATAAAATTGAGGGAGAAATTTTGATTAAGGAAAGTTGTGTGGATATTTAGGAGACAGGTAGAGATTAAAGTGAAATAAATAAATATTGAATATATAAGAATCAGAGATACACGAATAAGAAAGTCAAAAACTGAAGAATTGGGAAGTAGAAAGCAGATGGATTGCAGATTCGGGCCAGAAGAGAACAGAATGTACTGGAAAAAGATTAAGGTGGTTTCTCCTCGATGCCATAACTTCTTTCCAGGGTAACCCAAAGGGGAAGTATACGCTGGGATACTGTTTGACGTGCACTATATTTAGTTTGGACAGTTCCAATAAAACAAATTTTACTCTTAAGCAAAGAAGATTTAAATGTTATTATACGATTAGTTATTGTTTTTTCACCATAAGATCACTGATAAAATGATGGATATGTAATTAAATAATATATGAATATAGAGAGGTAGCTTTCAGGAGTGTTAGTGTGAATACATTTGGAAGCTACTGGTTTCCAGTTGGTCATTGGTGTAGTGCGAGTATTAAATCTGTATTAATGTAGTAAATGTGGAGATGTCAGCTACTGCTTCTACTCAGTAATGCATCAGATTTAAGTTGGAATATTTATCTGTTAAATATAATAACTAGGTATTAAACAGCAAGCTAGAAGAGTGGTATCAGATTTGGTATTGGTGCGACAACTATTCCTCATCAATGAAATTGAAAATAATGAAAGGCTCCATTAAGACCTAGCTGAGGCTCGTAAGACAATAATATCCACTGCAGCATTACAACTCTTTGGGGAGCGTCTCATCTGAAAGAAGGCAGCATGAACTGTTCCGCCACGTCGCCCGTCCTAAAGGTTTTAAGAGCTGAAATGTATGCCAGTTGTCCCCGAAACATTGGTAAAGTAAAGGCCTGAATTTGGAACAATTCTGTATCAATCACTTTTGAGATGTTGCAAAAAGTTGTGTCAAAGTTTCCTCCACATTCTGAGGAATGTGTACGCAGACAAGGTTATCTTCAAGAAATGAGTTCTGTTACTTTTCCATAATAAATGGCAAAATTGTATCTTCCAGATACTCAATTATACGTCTCCCTGAAGGTTCATAAAATAGGTCTTGCCTTCGTAGAACATATTCTGTCCATTGCCTTTGATATCTCTAAATTTCTTCAGTAGTAGTTTCTTCCATTAAGTGTTCTATTGTTATAGTGTTCCAAATCCTATCTCTTCTAGTAATTACCAACAATGGTCGTAAAAGTCTAACGTGAGGTGCTTCCAATCTTGACTTTTCTCTGGTTTTTAATGTCCATGTTTCCCAAGAGTATATCAGCGCTGGTTTAGATGTTATACTGTAGAGTCTTTGCTTTATTTCTTTCCTCGTGTTTGTACCAAACTGTCGTTTTATGAATCCATTTTATCTATCCTATGTTTCAATATTCCCTTCACCATCTACCTTGGTGTTCAGAATTTATATTTTTGACCCTGACTACTTGAATGTTGACACTTGTTCTATAATTTCCATATCAATAACTATTTTGGCTCTTCTTCTTCTTCTATCCTGCCATGGATTTAGTTTTTCTACCAGAGATGCTCATATTGTACTTTTTCCTATTTATTTCAATTTAGTTAATTATATTTACAGTTCCACTTCATTTTCTGCTAATAATGCCTGGTCATCTGTGTTTATATTCACATTGTTTAAAGGTTTCTCACCTTTCTTCTAAACTGTTAACAAGATTGTCAATAGTCCACATCCCTGTGCTAATCCTCTCTTAAGTTCTGTAATTCTATCTTTAAAACTTATAATTAATTGTTTTAGTATATATAGATTTATTGGAATTATGTAAGTTTTAGATATCTCATACTCTTCCTCCATTATTCCTTACAATTTTCCACCTTGTACTCCTTCGTATGTTTTAATGTAATCTAAAAACAGGACAAAACTTTCTAAACTATTTTCACTTCTCTATAATTTGTTTAGTGGTAAAAATGGCATCAATACATTATCTGCCCTCTCTAAAGGCGTTATATTCTCATAATAGTACTATATTACACAGTGCAATGCTTTCTATAAAATAGCTGGACATAGTTTATATGTCATTCTGTACATATAAAAAAATTTGCCATTTTCAATTACCATTCGTTCAGTAACAACTGCACTTTAATATATTTTATGTATTCTACATATAGCTGAATTCCCTCTTAGTTAAAGGTTACATACAAAGGGAGGCTTTAAAGCATTGATAAGTGTGTTTTATCATTAAGAATCTTAATGTTTTTGCTACATAATTTGGCAAATATAGACGTCCTGACAGGAGTTCCACGTAAACTATACTTGTATAACGATATTGGAGTTTTAGAATAATCCTCTTATCTATATCAAACGATCTATATCCTCTTATCTATATCAGTTTTTCAGCTATACTTTTTTGCAAATAGTTGCATTTCGATTAAAATTTCATTAAAATGTAATCTGCTTTATTTATACTAATGCCTCATTTTAAAGCCATGATCTTCTGTTCACGCTATTCCAAAACACTTACTCTTATTCTGCTTCTGTAAGCCGAGATAAAATCTTGTACAAATGGCCTTACCACATAATTCCTTGAACGTACAATGAGAAATGGGAAATAAAGTAAACTTAAGCAATAATAAAATCAATCGAAGGCTTGGCTATGTGATAGCTTTGAAATTGCATTCTATTTGCACGGTCAGATCACACAAAACTGTATAACAGCCTCTTTAGATAATGCGTAAATACTTGAAAATTAAAATATTAACAAGTAATATCTCCTAAGTGGTTACTTCTACAAAAAGACAAGTTATGAAGTAATGATGTACATCTTTTATACACTTACATCATGTCTACGGCTTACGGTTTACAAGTCCTCAATGAACAGAACTTCAGAGATTAGTGTCAGAAAATTAGAGATTTACATTTCTGAGGTCATTTTGGAGGTGCGTATTCGATTACCGAGGCCGTCCCACCCGAGCCATACATAAGTCTTTTCGTGGGTGTCCTGGGCCACCAGGCGAATGCTGGGTTGGTTAATTACATTGCCCGATGCTCTCAATAAAACTTCTTCTTTCAGTAGGATGTTCTCCGGTCTCCGAGCTTGGTCTGGTGGGGTCATTTCATGATCGCAGCCGGGTGATCTTCAAGTTGTGCTGGCCTGCCGGGGAGTTTATAACTGGTAAAATGTAGGGATTCTGCCCTTTGCATTATTGTGACTCCTTGTGACGGCCACCCTCTGTTTCCTCTCCCCTTATCCTTCCTCCCGGTGATGCCTTACTGTTGACCTAAGTTCAGTAAACCACAGGTTTCTGTACTGAATCCCTTCCGTAGTAATCCTAATTCTAATCCTCAGCTTAACTTCTCCATTAAAATAATTACACTCATTTTTGGGAAAACCAACTTTTTTAGAACTATTTTCAAGTAAGGTAGTTTGGAGAGGGGAGTCCATTTAAACCCTAGGTATGATGTCCTTGAAATATGCGAAACTGAAATACCAAGTTTAATATTTGTCAGACTGTTTATTCAGTATCATGTTTTTGGTACCATGGAATACCTACCCTATGCACTAAGTAGGTGTATATAACTGCTAGAGAATAAAAAACACAGTGGTTGTCTCTTTTGATTGAAAACAGACACTGTTTAATGAAGCCATTGACTCTAGAGGCTGTGTATGATTAATGGAAAAAAGTGCATTGTGATTATATTCCACAATGTCTTATTTCCAAATGTGCTTATATATAGGTTATTAATAAGGTTCCACAATGCAGAATTTCTTGCACGCGGGGAGATGCACTTGTTTCATTTCAGACTGATGAAAATATGTAATTTGGCTTTACTATCACATTAGCAATAATTGGATGCATAATTCGGTGCTTACTCGAATGATATCCGTTTAAGAGTGTTTGCGCACACCTGCCATTATGTTTAATGAGACTATAAATAATAACAGGTACACAAAGTGCGATGAAGCAATCAAATTGCAGCTCATATCTCAGAACCGGTCCAAACATATGATAATCAGCGAGTTTTGGTGGCACATATTTGGTTCAGACCAAAATAAGGTGGGAAAAATACACTTAGAACCGTAGTTTGAAAATATTTCATACAAATGTATTTCACATCAGTGGATACTTAAAGTGGAACTAAATTCTTTGTGTAGCAATATTTTGTGTACATTTCTGAAGTAGGCACTTAGAATAAAGGGAACCCAGAGATATTTCCAGAAAATTCAAGATTCCATTGCCATTAAAATATCTGACATTTATGATAATTTAATAAAAATAATTATAGCCATACTTTAGATTTGTCTTCCGCTCAACAATCATCTGCCTGGTATTATGCGTAACAAAATAAAGATTAGTTGTGTAACAACAATGTTTATGGGTGTACACAAGGTCCCCGTTGGAACGCCAATTTGATGAAATATAATATAATGGCGAACACAGAAGTCGGCGAGCAATGAGGTTTCTATCAGGGTATGCGTGGATGGGTGTGAGAAGGAAATTTTACAACACTGGAATGCCCGTCTCCAAATTATTTATTCACTGCTTCTCCTTTTCAAACCTCGAAATGGAAGCTGCCGACCGAGGGTTACCAATCTCGGTTTAGAGCTTTTGAATGCTAATTGTTTATTACTCGATAAATTTTTGATGACCCGACAAATATTCAAGACAGAACAAGTTGACCGCTCTAATAGGCTTCACGTCTCAGACTCCCCTCTCGGCTTCAAGCCGAAGACCGTTTATAATAGCTTCCTAGCCGCGAACGGTCTCCATCGGCCTTACGCCGAAGAGTGCTCCTAACTACAGCTGCACGCGTGTATATATCTCTAACTTTCACTCTCCAAATTCCTTTTTCAGACAAAATCCCTTTGTGGCTGTTTTGGTCGCCATTGTAAATGAACCAAAGAATTCCCTATTCATACCCGTCAAGTGACAATTCCTTTAGAAACCTTCTAAGGACACTGTTTCTTACACGGCTTTGTTAGACACTTTCCCTAACTCAACTGGGCTTGCCCTGGTCTTGACAAAGAACCAACATTTCTTTGACATCTATCATGACTGCTTCTGGCAAACCATAATTTCGATATTAGTTGGTAGAGTTGTATTAATAACAGTTGTTAAATAATGTTCACCTTCTTATATATTTGAATGGGCATTATCAATTACAATGGATTGTGTGTTTGCTTCTGTATCTCACTTTGGAGGGACATTAAAATAGTAGTCATGTTTCAAATGGGATAGAGCGTTGTGCTGGATCCCAACCTTGGGGAGAATTCGGTCCACTCCCTGGAGCCAACTCAAGACCATGAGGAATCAAGGGAGCTGCAATAGGCAGTGAATTCCGGTCAATAAAGTCAATTTCCTGGCCGGAGGTGCGAAATACTCGCCACATCGCCCACCTATCCCTTGCGTATGTGAGCGTGAGACCGGCAGCCCGGGTTGGCAGGCTCAGGCCCCACTCCAGCTGTTACGGCGTGGATTACTTTTTTACTCACATGGGGTCCTTTGATGTCCTACTATTCAGATCAGTGGATTGTCACATCCGTTGAAAGTCTATAGGCCATTCAGCGCTTGAGCTATTTATATTTGTGTAACTCATTTTCGACCCATTTATGATATAGCATCCTCTTTCAAATTAAATAGCAACATACTGTGGATTTAAATAATTTAAAATAATTTCCTCTCATTCCATTCCACATTCCCTTACGAGTTTGGTAGTAAAATAACTTGCATTATGACGAATAAAAATAATAAAAATAGAGTGCCATATTTGTTTCATAGTATGTTTCAGGCTGATTTATTCTTCATGTGACCGTAAATAAATTTCGGTATATTGTGACACGCAACTGTGGCCCAAAAATCAGGAGATCGGCGTTCTGCAATCGGAGAGGAAAACAGAGATAAGTAGTGCTCTCCCACTTAAACATGCTTCTCTTTGCCTCTAGAATTTTCTAGAATATTAACTGGTTGCTATGTAAGCCACCGTGTTCATAAGCGTGTAGAGAGAGCAAAGCGTGTGCTAGTGAATACAAAGCCAGCGAGTCTGAGCGAATTCGTTACTAGTGGTGTGAGGTGCAGTGGGTGCTACTTTAATGCCCGATTTCACCAACAGATGTTAAAATCGACGTTAACTAATATAACGTAACAATTGTAACAGCGCTAACAAAGCTGTTAAGTTTCTTGCATTTCACCAACCTGTTTTCTGAAAATGTTAACAAACACGTGTTAACGCCAAGAAACTTGTAAATGTTACAGCTATAGAAGGCTATGGATGAGTCGTATTATTTTCTGAACGTACTGCGATGCGCTTTTTTTTTTTTTTTTTTTAATTTTGTATACACACAGCTAAAAAGTGGCGGATAAACAACATCGTAAACAAAAGCCGTGGAACAAATTTCTCATCGATGGAGAAAGAATTCTTAATTGAATTAGTGAAGAAGTATAAGGATATCGTGGAAAATAAAGCGGATGCGGTGAATGTAAAAGAGAAAGATGTCACGTGGGAAAAAAATTGGAAACGAATTTAATTCAAATGCATGTGTCATTACTAGAAACTCAAAACATCTTCTTCAGTATTACGTAAACTTAAAACGAGGCGCGAAGGACAAGTGACAAGTGACTGGAACTTTTCAAGACGCAAGGTGGAAAGTTTATTTATCCACATAATTCAATGATTTATAAAATTGCAAAGTTATTAATACTTGAAGCAAAAGCAAGATCGGCATATTCCTTTTGATGCATGTTCTAACCTCTCTTGCACTTCCGCAGTAACCTTCATAGCAACTTGTTTGGACAGTCTATATCTCTGTTGAAAATTTTATTGTGATAGCTCCTCAAAATAATTTCTCCTCATATGCCGTACTCTATTACAAATGCTATTTACACGGTCTTAAATATAGAAAAAAAAAACAGCCGCGTTCACGTCCGACATCTTGACTATTTACAATTGTTAAGGACTTAAATTCAGATATTTGACTTGTTAGTTAACAGGAGATTTAACACGAGTGTTAAGCTACCACTTGTTGGTGAAATGCAGTTTTTTATAACTATTGTTAAACCAATGTTTAGTGTTAACATCTGTTAGTGAAATAGCGCATAAAAGATTATATAGATTTTGTGTTCGACTCCCATCGAAAAATCAATTAAAACTATACAAAGCTACTGTATCCTAAATGGGTTACTACAAGTTGCTTTATTGTAAGCGCATATACTAACTTCGTAGCAGAATAAAAACGACAGTGTAATAATATTTCATGCGTTGGAGCTATCACATAATGCCTTGTATTAACGGAATATGAACTGAATGTCCTGCTTTGCGTTCGTATAAGGAATATAACTAAATTAAAATTTTCACTCACTTTACCTTACGCGATTAACTGAAGATCTTACTTCTAGTTCATACTGGAATCCAGTACCGCTGAAATCATAAGAATACCAAAATGATAAACCTTTGATATAACTTAAGGCCGGGGAGGTGTGCGCTCGCATGCGATAAAAGTTCGGTGGACACAGAGTATGAATGACGTCAGATGTACAGCACGACCATGAAATGTGCAAACTTTGAAACCAACGTAACGTAGTACTCTGCGAGATAGTGAAGCATTGCCTTGCAAGTATTTTGTGTATTATGTTTTGTTTCCCCTGACAGTCAGATGGTTGTCATGGTCAGGCTACCTACCTGTTGTTGTTTATATGTGCGAAGACAGTACAGTCCAAGTGCAGTATAAATATAGAGGGACGCATACGCCTTCTGGCCTTTAGATACAACCAATTAGTTGTAAAGATATCTGCAGAAATTCATGCATACATCATAATACATCTACCATTTCCAGGATACTGGAATACCCTGCAATAGGTCCCTTATGACCTATCCATCGCGAGTGAGCTGGGCTCCAAATGGAAATGGAGCATGGTCCATGCGTCCTAAAGCTACTGGGATTGAATTGTATGGCAAGACATAAAAAGGGGAATGCTATATTTCTTTTTAGGAAAGTACAAACATTTTAAAAATAGGATAAAAACAGGTATTATGCAAAAATAAAACAGTTCATTATCTCAAATTTATTTCATATAAATTGTGTCCTTCTTTGGGAAAGAAACTAATTCTGGGACTTATTTTGATATTGGCGTTAAGCGCATATTAATCTCCTGTTTACCAAAAGAATATCATACCCACGAGCTTCATTTCTAAGTTAAAATGCGTCAGCCTTTTACTATTAAATAAAGTTACCTACCTGTCCAAACTTAGCATAGTATAAACTATATCGCTTATAAAAACTTCTTGTAGATAATGTGATGAAATACCAAATAATTGTCTATTTCTTATGAATTTTTGTACTAAGTCGTAAATATCGCTAGAAATATTAAACTTAGTCTTCTTTGCAGATTTTTGATCACGACTGCCGACTATGCTTTCTCGGTCAACCGAATATTTTCGTAATTTTAATGCTTTGGCACCATAATGAAGTTATATCTTAAGTTCTCTGTAACAATCTAGCTTCATTATTCATTAATATATAACTACGTCGGTCTGGGCAAGACAGTTGGTCAGGTGCTGGCCAATTCATCCCAAGTTCACTTGTTAATACCCTGCCCACCTTTCACACTGACCCCCATCTGAGTATGGAGGTTTACTCGTATGTAAAAGAAGTTCCGCGACACCAAATTTCGCTACATCGACAACGCAGATATGGTCCTGGCAATTTACTGTGTCGTTAACAATATGTTAAAAAGGTAAAGTTATCGTAATTTTAATTTGATTTTGCAATCCATATTTTCATTTTCACTGCATTAAGAAGAGTGGGTGAGTGAGTGAGTGAGTGAGTGAGTGAGTGAGTGAGTGAGTGAGTGAGTGAGTGAGTGAGTGAGTGAGTGAGTGAGTGAGTGAGTGAGTGAGTGAGTGAGTGAGTGAGTGAGTAAGTGAGAGAGAGAAGGAAAAACGACAATAGTATAGAATTGATGCATACCAATTTTGGTTTTCGATATTTTGCAGGAATCTCATACAGTGACTTCTAAAAAACACCTGTCCCAAATCGCCCTTCATAAGGAGAAATGTTTATATGATTTTCACAAAAATTGTCTTTAACAGTGTTGAATTAAAAGTCGAGCATATTCAGGATATTTTATCACTAATAAAACTAATATCTTGACACCTTCGGAATTAGTCTGTGAGCTCTTCTTCCTTCTAAATTCTTCAATATAGTTAAAGTAACTGGCAGATATCATTAAAACGCAACTTGTTTTATTGCGCGTTCTGACAAAAATACAAAACCGAAACGAAGTTCATTTCAAGCTTCCTTAATTGTCTCTAAACTCGTTAGGCTAGTGCTAATGAGCAATCAATATCTCTTTTACACAAATATACAGCTTCAACACGTCTCTTTGATGTTTCTTTACATATTTGTTGCACCCAACAACTCGTGCTAACGGCAATCTCTCTGACGCAAATAAGGTTTATCTCTTACACGGAGCTGCACGCCGACTCAGCCCAATTGTCTATAAACACACTAAAATCTCTAAACAGTGCAGTACTCCGACTCCTCATCATGGAGCCCAACTCGAAACATAAAACATTGCCGTAGCTCTCAACACTAAAACATTTTGGTTTTTATGTAATTCTGTCTTGGTGGCAAAAAGCTTTGGGAGTTAGATAATTTTCGAACTGCGCATTACAAACGCTTCGAACGGTATTTACACAATAGCAACAAAGTTCGCTTACGCTTCGTGACTTCTTCGTGGCGTCAGCTATTGGCCGCAGCCTGAAACGCCGTGACTCTCCGGCCCCTCCCACTGATACAGCAAAGTCGCCTCACTTACCCGATTCGAAGTCTCCCCTGCATAGTAGGAGTCACGATCGCATATGTGACAATATTTGTGTTATTTTGTTACTGTTTAATGAATTAACGTTTCCGATATATTAGTTTGAGTTACCTAGTACAAAGTGTTGAACTATCTTATCAACAGTTTTTTTATTTTCTTGCGATACTATGTGTAAAAATTGCTAAATGTTAAAATCATTCCTTTAAGTATCGTTTAAATTATTATATGTTATTTCATCAGCAAAAGTACTGTATAAGTGACATATAGTGATTAAGGTTGGTGTGTAAACCTCCTTTCTAAACCTACTTCTGGTTTCAATAGAAAAAAATAAATTTGGGAGAACTGTAACGCCAATAAATTTAAATAGGTGCACATATTTAATGAGACAAAACTTAAAACTATCAATGTTTTTATTTTTAGACTCTCTTTGGCATTTGAAAGCAAAACAGTGCACTTTTATCGCTTTTTGGTAAAACATACTAGCATTTTCACTCTTTCGGAATCAACTCTATTTTTTTTTGTTTTTTTGTGCTAAACAGGCTTTCAGAGAAAACAACTGAAGGTGGAATACACACATGTATTTAGCTACTATTCTCTTATTTTCTTAAGTTCTGGAAATTTTTAATTTTGTTTTCAGTGATCCAGTGAACTAGAAAGATGTGACAAATCCTCGTTAATATATGTAGTGATTTATTCTTGGGGTCTGGTAACTGACATTGAATTTGGCAATTTTTAGGGCTTCTAAATATTCTGCTTGCGACCATAATATTTTTTTATTCTAAAATAAATGAATCGCCACCGAAGTATCAAGCAAATTTTCTTAAGTATCTTTTGATATAGATACCATGCACGTATCGTGAGTATCGAGGTCTGCTAGAATTGGGGATCTATCTCTAGTATGAAATACATCTCTTTTTTGTTGTCACTATATTTTTCAGATGGGAATACACTCATACTTTTTTAAAACATAAAAGTTTAATATTTTAAAGGAATTTTGTCCAGCAAACAGTCGCTTTGAAAGTGTTTGATTACTTTCCCGACCCTAAAAACGGCTACAAACATTTTGATCGATGTATTATAAAAATATTATAGATTGAAATAATAAAATGTGTATCTTGTTTGTATTTTGTTCTGATGACATTAAATTCGTACCATAAATGAAGCTGTACAAAACAATGTAGACTATGACGAACAATATCTTTCAAATATAACTGCTTCCGAAATATTCATAATTACTAATGTTCTTTTTTTTTAAGTTTTTCATGGTTGTTCGTTATTAAGGTAATTGAATTTGTGGCGCAAATGATTAATGTTGTTTGCGAATTTTTCATTTAAAATGACCGATGTTGACCTATTTCTAAACATTATAAACATTAATTTGTTCCTCCCTTTCTCGTCAGTGCTGACGTTAGGAGGCGCTTGGGTTCCCTCAAAGCGAGGGAACCGAAGCATCAGACCTGAGAAATGAAATTAGGGTTGAGGGATCGGCCCAACGCCTGAGATGAATGATAAATGGAGCAATTGGTGGAATGATGGTGGGGGAAACCGGAGAACCTGTAGGAAACCCACCCCAGCGCCATGTTGTCCACCACAAATCCCACATTTCGGTCACCTGGGTTCGAACCCGGGCCGCCTAGTTGAGAGTCAAGTGTTCTAGTTGATCAGCCATAGCGCGGCATTTAAATATTAATTAATACGTAAAGAAAGTGAATATGCTATCGCACTGGAAAGATGACAAAAATATTGAAAAATAAAAACCATAGCCTTTATTGAAACAAACATTTACTTGAAGTTCCGTGAAACAAAATAAACACTTTTGGGTAAATAAGTGATAACTATTTTTAAGGCATACCATAACAAAGTCAGGCTGAGAATTAAATGTTTTACAAACATTTTGCCAAGGTAGAGCAGGGGCACCGTAAGCCGAAGATCTGTGCCTCAGTATCTGGCTACGGCATTGAGTTTTTCAACTTTAAAAATTCAGCCTACGCACAACAGGTGCTAAAGTTACACATTTAGTTATCAAGATAGCTGTGAAAAAAGAAGTGCAGTGCTGCACACAGGATTTTGTAACGCATTGTATTCATTTATTTATTCGTCTACGTTAATGTGAATAGGTGCTTAAGATGAGAATGCAAGCGCCAGGAGTTGAGAGGGTTTTAATGACCAAAATAATTATAGTCCACCCCTTGCTCTTAAACCAATCCGTGACGATAAACGGAGTTGGGAAATAGAATCTCTGAGGCAGCAGTAAGGGTTCGAATATACGAACAGTCGTGGTATTGACGTTAAATGGACCATTTCCCCTTTCGGCTTTAACGGATGAAGGATCTCACAAGCAAAAGAGGTATTATTAGAGTTCATCCATTCTGTTTGGTTTTATGTGTGTAATAAACATTACTGAAATAACTGCGTAGTTACAAAGGACCAACATTAGGAACCGCCTTCGAAGACAAAGGACGTAAAACAACACACAGGGACATGAACAAGTAGCACAGAAACAATACTTATTTCTGTTGCATTTTTACCTTCTCTGCTTGGAGTAAGACAAAATTTTATAGATATTCGACTGAAACCTATGTCTGTATTTCATCGTAAATGAATGTTTAGATGCACACAGAATAAACAATATAATAATAATAATAATAATAATAATAATAATAATAATAATGATGATGATGATGATGATGATGATGATGATGATGATGATGATGATGATGATGATGATGATGATGATGATGATGATGATGATGATGATGATGATGATGATGATGATGATGATGATGATGATGATGATGATGATGATGATGATGATGATGATGATGATGATGATGATGATGATGATGATGATGATGATGATGATGATGATGATGATGATGATGATGATGATGATGATGATGATGATGATGATGATGATGATGATGATGATGATGATGATGATGATGATGATGATGAAGATGATGATGATGATGATGATGACGATGATGACGACGACATTTTACCATATATCAAACATAAAATTATTATACATAGAAAATTATTTTATTTTTTATTTTCTGAAAAACGGCTTATTTGAACCACGTCGAGATGTCACATTGTAAAAGGATTTTGTAGGTTGCGTGTTGAAATTCTGTTTCGATAATGATAATGATGACGATGTGTCTGGCACCAGACACTGATTATAACGCAATGCCTTTAAAAGCTATTAAACGGTTATCGCTTTGATATTACACTTAAAAATGTAAGGTAGATATATCACACAAAATTTTGGTTGTCTTTTCCGTCATCCTTCCAACAAGAGTTAGTCATGCAAAGCATGATTTTATAGCAAATGACGTAAGATTTCAATCACCATCACGATCTGTTGAGAAACTGGCAATGTATGGAGAAAGAAATAAGGAATTCTTCCTCTATGCACGCAACGCAGTAATGGAGATCGGAGTTCGCAATCTCTTGCGTTACGTAGCCGTTACGTGACTTCACAGAAATCCTCCATTTAATAAGAATGCGCAGTTTTGTGCATATATCGAGCCTGCGACCACTTTTCATTGTGTAAGAAACTTTACAGTGTTGCCTTGAAACCCCTATGCGTGGCGGTCAACAGACGAGAAACTTAATTGCAGTGTAGGGAATTATTGTAGAAGTGATCATTTCCTACAGTAAAAATAATCCCCTCGATATGTTACAGTCCTCCTAATGAATAAATTGATGAAATAACATTCTGGTTAGTTATTGAAACACAAATCAATATACCACGTTAATCACCTGCCCCTATTTATTTCTAAATTTATGCAACGTGCTAAGCGACAGATTTGACTTACTTCTTTCTTGAATACCTGCTAATGGATGATTAGCCCAGTGTATAAGGTGTAGTGTAGGACAAAAAGCAATCACTATTTATGTCGACTCCTAAAAAAACAGCTTACCCAGACATAGAGAGTTGTAGTGGCAATTTTAAACGATTTTTCATACTGCCGCGAGACGTCATTTACGCGGCACGAGAGAGATAGCAGAAGCGGGGAGTGAGGGAGACGGTCAGCGATAAGCCACACCTACGCTAGCACGTAGCGCTAATGGCGTGCCAAGTAAGAGATGGCGTGGGGAGAGAAGTAACCAGAAGTCACTGGTTTCCCCTTTTCCGCCCGCCTGGAAATACCATGAAACTCTGGGATGAGTTCGGCTGGTGTGCAGAAGCTTCCAGAACAGCTGACCGACGTATAAATAGGAGTGCGTGCATACGGGAGTCAGTTTTTAGAGAATCAGTTTGACTCAGAGTTTACGGCAAGGTGCCTAGTAGTGAGTGCAGTGTGGATCTGCGAACTGGTGGATTGTAGTTGTGTGTGTTACGGAATTGTGTGTGGTTCTGAATTCTGCAGTGATCTGCAAGTGTACCAGGTGTATTAATACGGTGGTGGGGAGTGGTTTGAATTTCTGCAAGTCGAACCTTTTATCCACCGAACCCACAAAGTCACAATACTTTTATTCATTAGCATACATTCGCACACACTTTTAAACACATTATGAAGTAACAAGCTACCACATGCATCAGTTGAAAATGACAACACAATATGGCAGATCCACACAGTGGGACCATTTGGATTTAAATCATCAGCCAATACATGTTTGTTTTACAGACATCTCAAAAAATGCTATGCTTTAGCTAGAAAGTTTCGCTTCTGTCACAAATGACGGCAGCTTTTGGCTCATACAGTAATTGTTATAGCCGATGCAGCTTTTTATTTGCGTTAAAACTAACAAGTGAGTTCAAAGACTGTATGAAGCTGTACAAGGCGTATAAAGAACCGAGGTGAGTCTGAGGTCTTCGGTTACTTATTCGTCGTATACGAACCTTGCCTTGTGAGGTAGTGTTGGCTAATTGGTGTTATACAGTTTGTTTCATCGCTCTGTCACTGCAAATTGGGTTCAAATCATTCGTATTCAGATCAAAAAAATTTATTACCTTTTGTTTTACCTCATAATGGCCTATAATTTGATAAGATACAAATAAAATATTTATAAAATTATAGGTGTTTACAAAATACAATAATCAGAATGTTTTCCACTGGCAGATACTTATAAATTTATAGCTCGTAGAAGATACTTTATTATGGTCGGCATTGTGCTTGACCTATTCAAGATTCAAACATTTAAGAGATGCACAGTGAAACATAATATTTAAGCATGAAGCAAGCTATTAGATTTAGAGTCGTTGAGATGCTCCTAAAAATAAAAGCCAAATACGTAACATGGTTTACAGCACCAGCTACGATCCAAATTATATGCTTCACAAAATCAAACACGAACCCCAATTAAAGATAAGGATAACCCGTAGTATCCCTTTGAAGGGTAAGGGACTCTCCTGCCTGACGGTAGGGTGCGTTTGGCGCAACTTGTATGGTGAGCTATTCCTTGTAGATCCCTAATTATCGGATTGCAATTATTGTGTCTTTGGCTAACAAGAGAACCAATATCAACAATAAATAAATTAGAAATTAAAATACAAAAAATAAAGACTAGGAGAAAGGGGAAAAGAAACTATGTGACGTCGTTTTGAACCTAGCCTTTGCATCACCATATACCAGCAGTTAACCAACTTTACCAGCTGTCATGTATTCAATGCCCCTTTATGACAAAGCATTCGTTTATGGCCTTGTTAGTATATGCATGAAAAGACGTCGTTTATTTAAGCTTTTGCAGCTTCTTGGTCCTCATTCAGGGCTGTAAGTTTTAATCCTGGGTGAGTATAATACCGAATAAAAGGACGGAGCTGCAACAACGTCCTTTGTGCTAAAAGGGTCAATGTTTTCACATAGGACTATAAACAGCGGGTGTATAGATAAGAATAAATAGAGTCAGCTGACTCACGTGGTATTTTTGAGGCATTGAAATTCGGAATAAACTTAATCATCTTGTATTTGTGTCCTAATCTTTTTCTTAGTGTATTGATTTATAGTGTTAAATTAAAAAAGAATATCCATCTATTTCAATTGGTTTGTTTTTGAAATTTTTCCAGATTTCGCGGCTCCAAGTGAGTAGGCAACAAAATACTGTACTTTTTCTAAAATTCTTATTTTCATCGTTTCCCTAACCCAGGAATGACTATGCTTCAGGTTTTTGGCGTCTTTTCCTAGGTAGTCCTGACCTGATTCTGAAGAAGGTCTTTGACGTAGAAAATATGTTCTCACGTATGATGATTGTACCTTTGTTTAATTATTACAGCACTTTCTCTCTACTTCTCTATGCAGTTTTAAGTGGATTTTGTGTAGCGTAGGAAACGTGATGTGTGTTAGTGGATAACTTCATGTGCTTAGCATGCATTTCTGAACCTTAGGCAAATGAAAGCTAAATGTTATATTCGGATATCCTGCTTGCTGGAATGCCCTCGCCCTAGCAGCTCTTTCTTGTGCCAAGCCTTGTTAATGTAATTTGTCATCTCTGTGCAGTTAGCATGATGTATTACTACATGGCATTGACAGCTGTATGGAGTGACAATAGGCACATCATCACGGCTTAAGGGACACCATCGTTACTTGCAGGGTGAAGGCAGGCACCAACTGCCGTTTTACTTCTGGAAGGCTGCAATTCTTCCAATCGCACGTCTTAAACATAGACTTCTTACGCAGAATAAGAGTAATTAAGAATTTATGATTACCATTGAATTTTACACGTCATTATCACCAAGGTGATAAAAAATCACCGGCAAATGCATGAAGGAAACTGGAACTGTGCCCTGTAAAAAAGTATGCAACGGAATAAACATTTATACTCGCCTCTATCTCTCTTGCTCTTATGTTGTGTAACATGCAGTATAATGGCTTACTGTCATCAGGCGGATATGATGCACAGAGATAAGAAAATAAAGGGCCTTTCAACAAGAGTGTCTTATCTTTAGCATGTGATAGCTGCTGTTGTTATTGACTTACAGCAGTCATTTTTTCATGAGGTTATAACTGTTACTGACAAATAGCCATGGGACATTCATCAAAGAGTAGAAATTATAAAAAATTATTATCAAATGAATCAAGATGAAGAAGCTGTGTCAATGAAGAAAGATATCGGGCTCTTTTAAGGGACTGTTCTTGGCCTCAATTGGATGGTATGGATCTCAGAAACATCCGGTTCCAGCAAGATGGTGCCACATGACATACTGCTCTCGAAACAATCGATCTTTCGAAGGAGAAGTTCAGTGGTTTCAACATTGGTGCTAATAATTGGCCCTCAAGATCCTATAATTCAACGCCGTTGGATTATTTCCTGTGGGGTTATATTAAACTTAGAGTTTATGGCAACAAGCCATGAACAATAAATGATCTTATGGGTAACATCACGCGTGTTATTCGTGAAGTTGGACATCTTTTACGTTCTTCTGTCATTGAAAATTGGCTCAACTGTAGACGCGCAACCCAACGAAGTTGCGGCGGTCATTTAATTCCGCACGTAAAAGCATTAATTATGTTCCTAAATAAAAAACAAATAAACCTCTATTATCTAAAGAACGTTTTTTATGTAAGTTCCAAGATAGGACACTCTTGCTGAAGACCCTATACTAAGCCCTGTCACCCCCAGCACTCCACATAATGGATTACCTATTATCTCATTTTCCCTCACTTCTGAGAATGAGACCAGCTTCTGCTCATAGGTCAAGGTCAGACTTTTGACATATAACCACTAACAGATCATCTTATGTATCTAGGAGATGACGCGTATCGTCATTACAAAACAACCCTCCAACTATTTAGATGAGATGGTTAGGGTGGGATTGTGTTAAACTGTAATCATTAACCCCAAGTCTGGTGTGGAGCACATGTGTAAAGGAGGTTCTACCAACATTAAATAAAAGTACCATAGGAGACCAAATGCATCGGCACGTTTCTGTGTATTTGACTGTAAGTACATGTATATAAGATTTTGAAGACCGTTAATATTGTGACTTTGTGGGTTCGTGAAATGAAAAGTCCAATTACACCACTCAAAAATGTTCTTTATTTCCACCGACTTACAGTTAAACTCTTGCCAATTACACAGAATTACGTAATGCACACAATTACGATTCACCAGTTCGTCCGTTACAATTTCACTTGCACTCGTAATTACGTACAATCTTCCGATGCTCTCACACAGTCTTCTCGTCGTACACTAGCACTGCATTCTTACACCAAGAACTGACTAACTCGACGTGCTGCTTATATAGGGCCAGCGGGTCGATCGGAAGGTTCCAGATTAGAGGAAATATCCTGTAAGTTCGAGAACACAGGTGGAACAGAAAGAGACGGCGCCGTGATGTTTTTTGTCCCAGCCATCCCTTCTTAACGCTATTAGACAAACGAGGGGGCGGGGCGAACACCGACCCGTCTGCTGCTCGCCCAGTCTATAGGGTGTTCCGACGCTCGGGTGACAATATAACTCAAAGTATTGGATAATTAACAATTAACAGACACGTGAAGCATCATTATTGCATACTCTCACAACAGACCCTATGAATTATAAATTCACATTGATATATTTTGCTTTAGTTATTACTAAAATTACATTTCATCTAGGAGTGATTGAAAAGTAGCCATAAATGTTAAGTTACAAAACATGTGGAGAGAGCTTCAAAAATATAGCTGTAGTAATGAGTTATTACAGTGGGAAAAAATAAATTTGTATTTCAATGAGGTCTGTTAGAGAAGTACATGTGGAGTTAAAAACCTGCAAGATGGACTATTTAGAGAATGGCGAATAAATTGAAATGAAATTTTATTTTTTATTTTAAGGATGTGTTTGTATTTTCCCTGTCGTAAGTTTTAATCTATCTCCTATAAATTGCCAGATACACAATATTATGCAAAGTTCTACCAACATCATAATCTATACCAAAAAATCAAGATGCCTGTTTATTCTGTTATATAAATATTAGAATTACATTGTAATCAAACCGTTGACACATTTTGGTAAAATAGAAGACCGCTTAACTGTTCCAGATTAGTGACAGTTGTAATATAAGTGTATGCTTGAAAATCTGTTTTAATTTTGTTAAAAAATGTGACTCAGGTGTAGCAGTTATTTATCACAAACTGTATTTTTAATTTCGCTGATCACAGACACAAAATGATAGTTTTTATAAACAAATACCTTTCTTTATTTTACTTTTAGATCAAGTAAAAGTAAATATCACAGTTTTTTATCTAATCTTGATATTAAACCTTTCCATGCAACACAATATTTCTTCGATCTTCTTCTGGCAGGCTAAATTGCGTGAGTCGGTAGAATGCTAAGAGGCCACTAAAAGGTATGCACCAAACAGCGAGGATTTTAGGCTCTACTGCCTACCAATAAACGATCACAGTAAAGTTAAGGATTAGCACAAATGTTTTACCCACTGTCATTGACTTGTATTATGCAGAATAAGAGGGCTGTTCAATAAAGGACGACCATGACTTTTTTACGGTCATAATTTTAGGTAGCAAAATTCAATCTTATTATATTCTGTTAGCTTAATCTGAAACAAACACGCCATTGTAGTTTCATTGTTGGTATTCCTGGTTCCCGCCTGTGAGAACCAGGCAAGTTCAGACATGTTCAGCATAACCTACCTCTGCAATTGAGGTAACACGCGAGACACAATATGCGACTATGAAATTCTGCTTTCGTCTCAACAAATCTTCAGTTGAGTCCTATTAAATGTTACAGGGGGCCTATGGAGAGTCTATTCTTCGTACAGGACAGCTCGAAGGTGGTTTGAAATGTTTAAAGAGGGGAGACAATAAATTTAAAAGGAAGGTGGACCCGGTGCTCCCGTTACTGCACTTACGGAAGAGAACATCAACACGGCTGCTGCCATTGTGAGAGAGGATCCACGAATTACCTTAGATCACTTTCTAAAATACTGAACGCTTCATTGGGTGCCATGCACACGCTGGTGACAGAAACATTGCATATGAGACGTGTTTGTTCGCGATAGATTCCAAGATTATTGATTCCCGAACAAAAGAACATTCGCATGCAGGTATGCATGCAGTTAACGTTGATGTTAGAGGAGGATCCGGAGTTTCTTTCAAACGTAAACATTGCTGATGAAACTTGGCTACATCATTTTGATCCTGAGACCAAACAGCAAAGCTCAGATTGGAAATCTCCTCCATCACCAACCCCAAAAAAATCAAAAGTGGTTGCTTCTGTTGGGGAGGTTATGGTCATCTCATTCATTGATATTCATGGAATGGTTTATCAGCATGTTGTACCTGCACACACATCAGTAACTGGACAATACTACAGGGATGTCCTGAAAACACTGCAAGTCCATATCAGGCGCAAAAGATCACATTTCCGTGAAGTAGGCTGGATGCTGCACCAGGATAATGCGCGGCTGCATATTGCCAATGTTGTTGATGAATAACTTGCAAAAGTCAACGTGAAGTGCATCCCTCACCCTCCCTATACTCTGGATTTAGCCTCATGTGACCTTTCTCTATTCCCTAAGTTGAAGAAACGCCTTCGTGGGAGGCATTATCCATCATGAGAAGCGGTGGTGAGGGATACGGAGGCGATTTTGAAGGATCTCTCAAAGAATGGTTTCCAGCATGTCTTTGAGGACTGGCAGAAACGCTGGAACAAGTGCATCGCATTCAGGGGAGACTATTTTGAGAAGGACCATCAAAATTATGAGGATGAGTAAAGGAACGTTGTCAAAAAAAGTGATCATTCTTTATTAAACAATCCTCTTATGAGAGTTATATTGTTGGAACATACACCATTAAAAGGAGAAATAACAAGTTGTGTTTAAAATTTCGCAGGTTTATGTTGGTAAACCTGTTTTCCGCTAGAGGGTAAGAGAAATCGATTACAGGATCAGAACATGCATATTGTGTTCCTGAATTTCATACTATAAGATCAGTAACCGTTGTACAAAGACATTTCAGTACCCGATATCATAGGGAAACATCAAATAACTGTGCAGGCAGGCAGAGAGCTAGGTTTACCACAGCGGACTATATGAAAAGGGCTGCGTAAAAGTTTGAGAGTGAAACCTAATCGTTTACAGCTGTATCCAGCCCTAGAACGTTAGACTAGACGAGGCTGGCTTAACCCTATATTTATGAAATTTTTATAAGGAAAATTGTTTATTTTAAACCACAAATTTATTGGTATTAAGAATTAATCAAATACTTTCTAGTGCTAAGATCTAGAAATAACTTAACTCTGCATATCGAACGGTCGAAACGTCTTCACATAGCTTGCTTATTGGCCTCCATTAAATTCATCAGTAAAGTTAACTACTTCTAATTTCACATTCATTCACTCACATCCTGAGAATAAACTCTCCTTTCCACCACTTCAGCAGCCAGCAGTAGATATGACAAAGGCGGAGCTATTGATAAAGGTGCCAAAGGTGTCGAATACAGTGACAAATATTGTAATTATTCATTATTACAAATTACATTATTATTACAAATAATGGGAAGGACGATATATTTCCACAGTTTCATAATGTAGCAACTTCATCTCACTTTTCTTTAAACGATTTCTTGCGGAAATCACAGAACTCACTATCGTCATCATTGCATAAATAGGCAACACAAAAATGTTACATGTTACAAATTTTTGGTTCCAGGGTTGATTTAAATCAAACGTAAAGTACCAGAAAGACCTTTTTGCAAGCTTGTTGTAGGTACAGACTGCCAGGCTTGAATACACTCGCGAGCTGGGCTCGCATATGGCTGCAGGCAAATAAAGCAAGAATGGGATTTCTTAGCTCCATTTTCCTAGTTGACGTGCGATGCAGAAACAAACCACTCCTCTGTCATACATAACTTATATCCCAGAGGGAGCTGTTTGCAGTGAAGGATCATCTTGTTAATTAGGAAGGCTGGACCAATCCGGCTGAGAAAAGGTATCTAATTTCAGCTGTGTGTTTTCACGCTCACGTTCTGCATCTCAATGTTGAGTAGAACTCGACACTTGCTCTGTAATTAGAAGGAAAGTGTATGGCGTGAGAGACATAATATGGATATCTCTCAGAAAAACGGCTGTAATGTTTCACATTTACCAAGCCATGGACTCAACTGTTCATTTTAAGACAGAGCCGGCTGTAATTAAACTGTCGATGTAAAACAGGGCTAAGTACTTCTTCATACAAAATGGCTGGAGGTACAGAGCGTATTTCATTTGACGCAACCAACATCTAGCATGCAAGCTGTTATTTATGCCTTCAGATTTCCCCCGATTAACGAAAAAAAAAAAAAAAAACTAATAATCTGTGTTGCAACCAAATTATGTTCTCAATTTAATGGTTCAAAACTATTATTTAAATGCTATTCCTCTATACAGAGTGTTAATGAATGACACCGAATATTTCAGCGATTGTAGACGTGACTAACATAAGCGACTGCAACTGCAACTAAATATAACCAGTTAATTGTGTTAAACCTAATTTGCATAAGATGCTGATAAGTTGGTATTTAAATGTGGGGGTTGAAATTATTTCATTAGAATGTCTTAAAAACTAATTTCCAAGCATAGAATTATGGATTCGTAGCTCGTTATTGACGTTCTCAAGATTTAATGCCTCAAAGATTCCTCAAATCTGTAACTAGTCACCTGGCAGTACGACACTGAGCAGGAATTAACTCCCTTCTTGCATCATGCAGCCTGCTCTAGTAATGCTTATGTAACTTTTATGATGACCTAATCCGTAACGCCTAAAACTGGTTTTGCAAAAGTCATTGGTTTGGTTCCTGTTATGTAGTAAACTTCTTTTCTTTATCTGTTTGATACAAATTATAATAGGTAGAAATTGTGTGATTCGTAACTTAGAACGTGAATCTGATTTTCCAGATCAATAACGATACTATAATTTCCTTAATTCAGGATACTACAGTTAGTGTGCTGCGTTCGTTCGGTTAGTGTGAGTTCGTTCACCCTTTAAGCTCCTCCCATTTAGATGTACAGCATGTGTAAGTATTAAACAGGATTCGACCTTTATTAGAATGAATTGTAATTAATTGCACTAGAAAGGTGAAATTATTGCGTAAAATGCATATATTGTTACAAGAAATCAGAGCTTAGACAAAATAATAAAAAAGAACTGTCCACTAATCAAAATGAACAAAAATAAACAAAAACGAAAATAAGGTGTAAGAAACTCTAATTCATTTATCTTTCACTTGAAAGCTAATTTCATAACTCATAATCATTGCGCCAGAAGGGATGCTCGCACATGTCTCTTCATTTTAGTGTTATGCGCTCAAATGGTATCATCATTAGCAGAAGCGTACTGGCACTTTAAAAACTTATATCCCCAACATTCACATTTGAATCAACGGGCCTTAAGTCTTCTATATCTCATTACTTGTTTAAGATATCTCCTTTGCTGTGAACATATTTCGGTATAGCTCATACGCACCCTATAAATTTCTGTCTAATCGGTCAAAACTTTCATTACTATTTTCTATTTCTTTTAGATGTAAAAGCATAGGTATAATTAACTAATACAATAGAGTTTTCAAAGGCACTTCGCTTTTTGATGCCTTGGATATTTCTTGCTGCTGTCTTGCCACGAAAAATGAAACGAATAACCACTTGATACTTCAAAAGTGCTATTATTTCAAAATTCAAACGAAAAAAAAGAATATAGTGGCGTGTATAGGCTGAGCAATATTTGGAAATTATTATAATCATGGCTATGCAACATTTATTTCCTGTGCCTTGAGTTTGGGCGATGCTGTTTTTGATAATTAAGCTTAAATTCTGCTGACTAGCAAAACATGTACTTTGGACTGGTGAATGACACATCCTGCTGATCAAGGGAAATAATGCACAGGTGGCCTGTAACAGGCCTCAACATGTTCTCCATGTTGTAAACAATAAAATTACACATCCTGCTGTTCAAGGGAAATAATGCTTAGGTAGCCAGTAACAGGTCTAAGCATGTTCTCAATGATGTAAACAATGATTTTACAATATGGTGCAATAGCTGGAAGGATATTAACAGTTAGCGTGGGAATTGCTTGTCTTTTTTGTAGGACCCCTATTTAAGCTTGATTCAGTTAGCACCCGCGGGACTTGGCAGGAGACTTGAGAAAGTACGTGCTGATGGTCTATATGTTGGATGGCTCCATAAATATTAACAAGAGTTCATTTTAAAAGTGCTACTATGAGTAAGATCGCCAGCAGGTTGCACCGATCCATACATCTCTTGGGTGTTGCACAAGATTCAGCTATATAAACGACGCATCCCTAAAGGTATAGTTGCACTGTGTCATTAGGTATTTAATTGTTACTAAAGCGTCACTGGTCTCATCAAGATCTAGGGAGTGCCTTGTAGAAGCGCTATGCATTTTTGAAATACAGTTACTAAGTTGATTCGGAACTAGATGTTTCTTCTGCTCTGCCTTATCCATAGCTACGTTCGCAGTTACTATATGGGATTGAGGGTAAAACCCCTTACCCTTTTAAACCCCTAAGAAAACCTTGTAGTTTTGTAATGTAACAATATCTCGAGAACAGTTGACGTGAAAAATATTTTCTATAAAGTGTCTTTTAAGCAGATCTGCATTTCTGTGCCTTTAATATTTGTTGTATTTCTTCGGTTTACCAGTTATAAATAATTTAAATGAAGAGCATTTCATAGGCTATGCCAAAAAAGCAAATATACATGTATAAATAAATATCTTATATCTACTTATGGCATTTGAGTCAAAATTATTGGGTATTTTCTAGGAAATAAAATTGACGAACAATTTTTATTTCGATGTAATGGACGAAATTATCTTCAATATCTTTGCATTGCAGCCTTGAGGATGTTGAGTAATACAACGTTTACAGTTAACCAAATTTGTTTTTTTTTTTTTAACTATTCTGTTCACAGATAGATGGATATAGCCTACCCCTGAGTGTTATTGTTCTTATTGTACTGTTACCTTCTTTTCACTCTGATCTGTAAAGCACTGTACTGCTGATCGATCAATAAAAAATTATAAAAAAAAGATAGATATAGACATATATAAACACACACACGCTCACACAAAAGGATTATTAATACTTTTTTGCATTTAAGGAACCTCAAAACGTGATTTCCAATGAAATCTAAGAATTGAACTTTTCGTTACTACAAAATAGGTAAGTAATAAACAAACTTTAAATCACATAACATAATATTTATTTTAGCTTCGCTTCTAAAAGTATTAGTTTTTCTATATAGGGCTACACTTTATTTGATAAAGTACTGTCGATGTGGGACCAAGCCTATGGTGCACGCTTTGCAGCAGATTATGTAGCCATTTCCTCTAGATAGCATTAATGCCTCTTTCCTCTGCTATATTTTCACATTTAGATTATAAGTATTGCTGTATCTGGCTTAAAATAAATTCCGCAAAACTAATGTAAACCTTGTATACTCAATATAAGATGGCTGATAAATAAAGAATGTTAATAATTCTTACGATCATAATTTTACGCACTAAAATTAAACCTTATTATATTCTGTTACCCTAATGTGAAACAAATATGCCGTATTAGGTTCATTGTTGGTACTCCTGGTTCCCATCTGTGAGAACCAGGCAAATTCAGACATGTTCAGTATCGCCTACCGCTGCAATGGAGGTAACATGCAATTAAAGTTGATGTTAGGGGAAGATCCGGATAATCACTGCTGATGAAACTTGGCTACATCATTTTGGTCCTGAGAGCAAACAGCAAAGCTCAGTGTGGAAATCCCCTTCATCACCAACCCCCCAAAAATCAAAAGTGGTTGCTTCTGCTGGGAAAGTTATGGTCATCTCATTCTTTGATATTCATGAAATGGTTTATCAGCACGTTGTACCTGCACACACATCAGTAGCTGGACAATACTACAGGGATATCCTGAAAACATTGTAAGTCAGTATGAGGTGCAAAAGACCACATTTCCATGAAGCAGGCTGGACGCTGCACCATGATAATGCGAGACCGCATATTACCAAAGTTGTTCCTGAATATCTTGCAAAAATCAACGTGAAGTACGTCACTCACCCTACCTATAGTCCGGATTTAGCCCCATGTAACTATTTTCTATTCCCTAACTTGAGGAAACGCCTTCGTAGAAGGCATTATCCATTATCAGAAGTAGTGGTGAAGGCTGCGGAGGCGATTTTGAAGAATCTCTCAAAATGGTTTCCAGCATGTCTTTGAAGACTGGCAGAAACACTGGGACAAATGCATCGCATTCATGGGAAACTATTTTCAGAAGAACCATCAAAATTATGAGAATGAGTAAAGGTACGTTGTCAAAAAAATTGTGATCATTCTTTTTTAACAGCACTCGTATTACAATATACATTTGCAGATTATGTAGAACTGATTTTAACTAGAAATCTGTTTTTCTTCAGTTATTCTCAAGTGTAACCCCTGTGTCATACTTGGAGATAACATTAATATTCTTTCAACTTTTTGAAATATACTGAAGTGTGAAAAGCACAGAGCACCTTATCTTCTCTGAAAAAGAGAATTGCTGTTGTACAACATTGATTTAAAACTTTTATATAGAAGTGGAATACGTGTACGAGAAATTCTTTTAGATAGGTATATGTTTTGAGAGTTCCAACACCCACAACTTTATTTATTCCACTTTAACCCTTATAAGCTACTCTTGGTGAAACTTCATTCAAGGGAATTTTGTTTTCCGTGTGGCAAGTTTTATGAGCGCGCATAGAAGTTTGTGCTCCCACGAAAACTCTGAACTTTGCAATGTATACGCTGTGACAGCTCAGGGTGTTTCCATTGTTAGGACTGGTTAATACATTATTTCTGTCTGGGTGATTTTTCACTCAGAATAGTTGCCGTTTCTTACCCAGCTTTTTTGTCTTTATTAATGATATGAGCTGTAATAGTTAGCTGAAAACAAAATATAACTATTTGCATTGCAATATATTGGAGAAGTGTGTGGAGCGCCATTCATGTAACAACATATGAAAATTAGTACCTTAAGTCCCCATATTGGAGTATACAGCGCGCCCAATTTATAATATTATAAGAAAATTCGCTACCTACCAAAGCACAAAAGTGCGATGTACATTAAGTATTCTCAGGTCCGATTTGCCGTAGCTCAACGAATTTCGCTTGAACATTGAAACCCGGCGTGCCTTGCGCGTAAACAATACCATTCGCATTGGTAGTGGTGCAGTGTGCTGTTAACAGTGATAGTTCAAAATGTTTCAAACAATCCAGCGGCCCGCAGAGTGAAAACGGTCTATGATTCGGTTTTTGATGACAAGGAACATTTCTGCAGCGGACATTCATCAACAGATCACTGAAGTGTCCGGTCCCATGGAATGAGGGACAGCAAAGTGCGCAAGTGGGTTTTGAGCTTTCAAAGGCGGACGCAGCAATGCCCATGATGAACCGCGATCAGGCCGGCCATCAGTGATCACAGAATATGTGGTCAATGATGTGGATGAAAGGATTCGTGAAAACCGGTGATTCAAAATTTGTACTTCAGCAATGGAACTTCCGGATGTAGGTAGAACAATTCTGTACAAAATTGTCTCTGTAAATTTCCAATTTCGCAATTTGTGTTCACTTTGGGTTCCAAGGCTGCTTTCAGAACACAAAATGACAACAATGGATTGTGCACTGAACTCTTTGAGCCGATATCATGAGGAAGGAGATCAGCTATTGGAACACATTGTCACTGGGGACGAGACGTGGGTTTCTCACATGACTCCTGAGTCAAAACGTCAATCGATGGAATGGCACCACACATCACCAGTCAAGCTCAAGGCCAAGCAGACAAGTGTCAACACGGCAAGTGATGGCATCCGTGTTTTGGGATAGACATGGAGTGTTGCTAGCCGAGTTTATGGAACGAGGGACAACCATTAATGCAGAAGCTTACGGCGCTACTCTGATTAACCTCCGATGTGCAACACAGAACAAGCAACATGGCCTTCTGACGTCTGGAGTGTTGTTGCTGCATGACGATTCCAGACCACATTCTGCCAGGTGAACCCAAGATCTTATCAGCTCTTTTAGTTGAGAACAGATTGACCGCACACAGTATAGTCCAGACCTGGCGCCGAGCGATTTTCATTTGTTCCGCTACCTGAAGGAGTTTCTCGGTGGCAAGCGCTTCCGCACAGATGACGAGGTGAAAGAAGCCGTTGCAAACTGGTTATCCTCACAGGCGGTAGACGTGTATGACATCGGTATACTGAAGCTTGTAGAACGTTATGGCAAATGTTTAAACAAATATGGCAACTATGTAGAAGAATAGGGAATGATGTAAGGGATCGATTAAAATATTGTTTTTGGAAATAACTATGAAGGTTTAATTTATAAAAGCTAACGGACATTACTTAATGAATAACGCTCGTAGGTTGTAAATTTGTAATTTACTCTTTGGTAACAGTGGGATTTGGTACCGGCATTTGTCTGTAGTTTCCCTTGTCACTACGCAAATACTTCGGTGGGGTCTCTTATTCACGGCGTTCTTTGGTTTTTTTCCTCATTTCAGTCCCTTATCATCCTTCAGGTTGGTTGTAAGGGCTGTAGTTCTGCCGAATGGTGCACATGGTACAGATGCGTGATCTATGTAAACATTTTTCCTGACCCCCTTAAAGTAGGTGCTTAGGCAGCTATGGTCGCTTCATCCTCCTCTTCCTGGGTAATGCTAAGAAGCTTTAGTGGTGCACCAGATAAAGGACCTTTGCATGTCTCTGCGGCTCTGCTGACTCCGCTCCCTGCCTGCCTATTCGTCTCATCTCCTGCGCTATGAGATAACAATAGATCCCTGGCAGAAGTTTTTTTTTTGCGCAATTTACGTTCTTCAACATTTAGTCATATCGGACGATGAATGAAATGGGTGAAATGATGCTCAATGCGTCCGGAGTCCATGGAGCTTAGAGTTACCCGACATTCGTCTTTCAGAATAAAAACCTTATCCCCTTATCCCCAAAAAAGGTTTATCCAGGTAACTCATCCTGACCGAGATTCGAACTCGGGATCTCTTGAACGTGAGGCAGACATGCTACCATCTACGCTACCGCGGCGGGTTGGCAGAAGTGTCACCCATTGTTCATCACATAGCATTATATTACTTCACATCTATTTCTGAAGTGCCATATGAAGTGTGAATGAAAATGAAGTGGTACTAAAAAGATGAATCGACTTAGCCGTGATCGCACGAGTGTGTCTCTGGTCTTCTGCAGTTTAAAGGGTCGCGGTTACGAGTCCCGCCTTGAGTATGGATGTTTATGTGTATGACAAATGTGTGTAAAACAGAAAACAGAAACAGTAAACGCTACGGAAGTATAAAGGAGCGAAAACAAGGGAGTGAACGTAACACTGAGAGCTTAATGAGTTCAACGATGTCGTAATATACACTAAATTGAAGTGTAAATTCCGAAAGCTAATGCTGCCCTGAAAAATAGAAATGGTATTGTTTAGTATTTTAACGTTATTCCTGGATCAGACTCACATTTCCAGTATTATCACCATATTATGAAATACAAAATAGCACACAAACTGATGTCAGCAAAGTTCTCTTTTATTTACACATTTATTCGTGTTATTTCACTATCGTCTGCTACTCGGCATAGAGCTGCAGGCATTAGAAAGGAAAAGAAGACAAATGATTTACAAAGAAGTGAACAGATATAGGAAACCGATTGAGACAATTCGAAAGAAAGGAAAATTGCTGCCACATTTTCAGATTGAAGAGGATGGGAAAATGTTGAAATATAAAGTAAGGCTTGGAGAGAGGCGCGTTTGGGAGCGCGCCTTAGTTTGCAAGAAAATTAAGGCCATAGGTCACGTCGTTAGGAGTCAGTTTGAACGTTAGATATTCTTTGGACGCCCACGCCGGGATAGATAGATTACTCCTGCTCTTTCTGCTTCCCTGCCAAAGTGAACTGATGCGCGTGTTGAAATCGACTGAGCAATGAGTTACACTTCATCAACTTCTTTGCGACAGACTTCAAGAACCTAGTTCGTATTATTAATATTAAATGCCCATCTTAAACTCCGTTTGGAATCGTAATTTATTAATATTATTGTTCATGTAAAACCTATTTTATAAGTTAATAATATGGAAAACAGGATATTTGTGTAAAGATGTAGGGTGGGAAATGTGTAGAGGCTCGTTCCTATCAATAGCAAAAACAACGAGTTTAACTTCCTTTTTATTTATGACAAATCATCAAAAATTTAAAATTAATTTTCAGAAACGGATACATTCAGTAGATGTGCTTAATGTGAACTTAAAGGTGAAGGATTAGCAAAAAGATCAGCGACAAAATTTAATAATTAATGTTATACATAATCAACTTAGTATGGACAAGTTTGACAGATGTAAGATGAAACATTTGCGAAAAGATATCAGAATGAAAACGAAAAAAGGGAAAGAAATGCTACTAAAAGGCTTAAAATCGTAAAATAGGAAATTTGAGAATGAAAATTTGGACACAGGAGCATTTATCAGCATTTCTTTAATGATGATGATGATTGATGCTAATAATAATACTAATAATAATAAAATTCTTTTATTGATTTTCAAGACAGAAAACTGTGAGGCGTCAAAGATGTTTAAAGCTGGATTTACATCTAGTCAAAACCTACATCACACTTATATTAGAGCTTTTTAAACCTTATCTTATTTTCTAAATTATTGTTTTAGTTTTTCCAATATTTGAAGTGAATCATATATAATGTTGTATACCGTTGTATGGCTCATGAATAATGAAGCTTTTTATTAATGATTAAGCATGGCATAACTCATTAATTTTTGTTTTCCTTTTTTTTTAAACTTTCTTTAAAATGACTATTGTTTCCACATAGAAAATCTATGCATCGGACCTACAATAAGTAAGACAATTAAGGTAAGTTTTCATCAAGAGTGAGCGAAGATTTTAGCACATGATTTTCTGGACTGGAATTGTTCTAAAAACATGACCAAAGTAAAAACAAATAATGCACAAAAAGTAGAAAAAAAAATAATTCCCCAATCATTTTAATGCCGGCACAGTACGTTTCATACCTAAATGTACATTTGACGTTAGATAATTACATAAAAATACGCACAATATCTTGAGCTTATAATATGAATGAGATGAGTCTAACGGGATAAATAAAGTAGCATCAAAGTCATAACGCGCACCACCAAAATATTTGCTTGCACGACCGGTAATAGATTGGGGGTTGACCCCATCAATTTCTCAAGTAATCTGTTCCCTTCAGCGTAGAATTTTTCATTGCAGTATGTGTGAAGACAAATTTCAGAATATCTTGAGGTTTACCAGGAAAAAATATATTATTTGTATAAGTTAATGCCATGCGACATATTGCGTTTCTCCAGCGGCACAGTAAGCCAAAATTTAGTGTTGCAAATTCCAGTATGACAATGAAGTTCTTCATTGTGATTCTGCTGTTTATGTATGTCACATGTATAAGAACAATTACTTAATATGGAATTTTCGAGTTAGTAATATCTCGGATGCAGTATTAGAAGAACAGAATGACTTTTGTGGAGGAAGATCTAACATACATAAAATATTCATAAAGGCTTTATTGTACGAAGATGATGTAGTATTAATACAGAAAAATAGATGATTTACTATGATTTAATATTTCTAAAACAAAAACAAAGGTTATAGCTTTTCGATGTGTGAAACAAATAAAATGCAAAATTATTTTAGATGATCAGCCTTTATAACAGATCTCAAGTTTCACATATCTTGGAAGTGAAATACCTTCAGAGAGAGAGAAAGAAATATTAACCTGAAACGTCAACATTTCAAACTGTATACGTAACGTTATACAACTTTTTAAGAGATAAAAAATAAAGGATACTCTGATTGGATTTTATAAAACAATGGAAAAGCCAGTGCTAAATGAAGCCTGCGTTATAACAAAGAAAATGGAAAGTAAGATTCAATGATCTGAAATGAAATTTTTGAGAAGAACTGAAGGATATACAACATTAAACCACATAAATAATAATGTAATAAGAACAGAACTGAGAGTGAAATATATAAGTGACGAAATAAGACCTACAGAAATAATTGGCTCTTCCATGTGGAAAGGATGGACTACGATAGACTTCCGAAAATAGCACTAAATTATAAATCATCAGGATGCAGAGTTGTGGGTAGACCGCAAAAGAGATGGAATGGAACAGACGATATGTCTAATCCATGGAGTGAACATGATGATGTTGTAAGAGGACGAGAGACGAAATCTGGTTTCACATATGTATGTAACTCAATTACACAGAACTTGTAAAAGTACTTCCTGACCGTCAATTATCTGCAATAATTATCCTTATCGCTTTACAGGCGCAAAAGAATGTTTAAGTAACATAAGGTTCCGGTGTCTGACCTATAACACGTGCAATAGTTATCACAATTAAGAGACAGACCGACACGAATGGTAGAAATCGCTAAGGCACACCGCTACACTTAGGGAGGTCCAAATATAGTAGGGCCATTATTCCTTACGTTTTCTTGGATAGATGGAGGGAACTTGAAAAATTCAATACCATGGCCGGGATTTGAACCACGGATCTCCCGGTTTCCATCCGGTCGCTCTTAACTTCCGAGCTACCATGTCCAACGTGTCGTCAGTACCTTAAATTCTCCAATTGACTCTATATTTTCTCGGTAAACCTTTACGGGTCCTCGTACTGGAGATACACACCGTTTGTGAGGACTTACTCTTTTAATATATCCGGTCACTCTTAACTTTGAGTTTAATGTAATGACGTTATAATTTGATATCACCGAAATATATTAATTAACCCTGATGGAAAATATGAAATGTATAAATAATTTTTGGGAATATATAAAGTTAATCAGTGAAAGAGTCTACAACGACTAATGATAGGATCCTATTGTTTGTATTTAAAACGGCGTACTTAGTGGGACAATAAAAAGTGAAAAAAGTGCTTCTCGATCCATTCTCGTTACAAGCAGCCCATCCCAATTTTATGATAAGCTTTGGTTTATTTGGCAAACATTGTTCCCATCATTTAATTACAAGCCTATTTGGAAAGTCCATTGCTTAATTACTTAACTAATGTTTGTTCTTTGCATAATGTTCCCACCTGCGTAGAATGTTTTGTGTTCCTCTGCTGAGGATCTAACTTCTGTTCCTCAAATTTAAACAATTAATTAACTGCTCAGTGTTTGCACATCCACGTTTCATATCTAACAGAATTACTGGGTAATTAATTACCATTGTGTGTTTCAGACTGACTACAGAGAATCGATAGAAAGCCACCAGTCATTAGTAATATGTTGGCAAACAGAAGACCTCCGCACAGTTTCAAAATGTCATGCTTCGTGCACCAAATTATCTATAGAGTCCTTAAATATCAATTTAAATTTAAAGCTTCAAAGTTATTTAGTTTTGGAATGTTAGAATGCAATGTTTGTCTATGCGTTTGTGTTACATTTAGAGATTCATTCTCTCTCTCACCTTCTCTCCCTACAGCACATCTCAGGTATGCGCATAGCTTAATGTTTGTTTTGATATCAAACCAACTTGACACGGACTAAATCAGAAGCGGTGAACAGTTGCGGCAAAGCGAGCCTTCCAGCCACTCAGGTAAAATGTTCCCCATACTGCTCTTCAGTCGGTCTGGGTTGCTCATATGAGTGCCGGGTTACTGATCCCAAGGTTGCGGGTTCTTATCAGCCCACACCGATGATTTCTAAGGGTGCAAGAGCCCCTTTCTCAATAGATTTATTGGCATCTAATAGAATTGCATATGGAATTCGGGCGCACTGGCTGCATGATACTGTGACTTTGTGGGTTCGTGAAATAAAAAGTCCAATTACACCACTCAACAATGTTCTTTATTTCCACCGACTTACAGTTAAACCCTTGCCGATTACACAGAATTACTTGCTGCACACACTTACAATTCACCAGTTCGTCCGTTACAACTTCACTTGTACTCGCGATTACATAAACTCCGATACCCATACACAGTTCGTACAGTCTTCCGTTGCACAACCCTTTCGTTCATTAACACGTCACTGACTAACACTGCCTTCTTACACCAAGAACTGTCCTCACTCACACACTAACCAACTGACTGACTCACACACTGACTAGCTGCAGCCCTTTTTATAAGCATCTCGCCGTCTTCTAGACGTTTCCAGATGATGAAAGATCCCGTAATTTCTGGAACCAGGTGGAAGAGAAACAGACCGCACAATTATGTTTCTTTCCCCAGTCGTCCCTGTCACCACTATAAGACAAACGAGGGGAGGGCGTAGCTAACATTGACCTCCCCCGTCTTCCGCTCCCAGCTGCTTTACAGGGTGTTCCAACGGTCGCGTTACACTGCTCCCTCCTCAAAGCTGTTCGCCCCGAACAGCCCCAACGTAGCGTGCGAGGCGGTCCAGGTGTACCACCAGCATCTGCTCGGAGTCTCAGCCAGAAGTAGCGCTGCCGTAGTTTGTGAATCATTCGGTTCGCTCCCAGGTGTCCTCCTGAAGTACCGGCGTGCACTTCCTCCAAGACTTCCGGGACCTTACTCCGGGGAAGTACCAACTGTCCTCTCTGCGCCTTCCCATCGGGTGACTCCCATACCCGGAACAGCACGCCCTCTCTGGTCTTCAACGAGTCCCATTGGGCCCAGTGCGACTTGTAGGTGGCGCTCCTCGGTGCGATGTCCTCCCAGGTTGGTCTCGTCCCTGCGTCCACTTCCCTCAAGAGTGGCCCCAAGTCTGCGTCCGCCAGCTGCTCCCTCCTCAGGCCTGCGCTATCCCAGCCTTCAGCAGGCACTGCCACAACTACTCGGACTGCTGCGGCACGCTCCTCCTCTTCCACTCTTGTGCGCTCGTGGCCGTCCTGGATCTGCGATAGGACACCTCCAATGCAATGGTCGCTGGCGTCGGTGTCCACAATGAAGGCGCCACCCGGATGTGGGAAACCCAAAATTGAAGCACTGCACAGGGTCCCCTTCGGGTGCTGGAAATCGTCTTCGGCGTCCTCCGTCCACACATAAGGCCGGTTTTCCTCCGTCAGGCGGGTGAGGGGTTTTGCGATGTTGTCGGCCTTTTCCTCTAAATCATTAAGGCGGTCGTCTACTTGACCCTTCCGTTTGCCCAGGTTCGCGACGTCATCCCTTACGCCGGCCAACCGTTCCTCAAACTTTGCGGCGAGAGCCTCGTTCGCCGCCTTCATTTCCGTGGCCAGACTGCCGTTCGCTGCTCTCATTTCTGTGGTTAACTCGGCCTTCATTTCTTCCATCTCCGCGGTGATGTTGTCGTTGGCCGTCTCTATTTTTGCAGCGAGGTTTTCAGTTGCCGTCTTCATTTCTTTCAGTTCCGCTAAAATCTTTTCTAATGCTGCCTCCATGGTTGTAATGTTCGGTGATGTTATGTTGTTTTCCCGCTTCCTGACACCAGTGTGACTTTGTGGGTTCGTGAAATAAAAAGTCCAATTACACCACTCAACAATGTTCTTTATTTCCACCGACTTACAGTTAAACCCTTGCCGATTACACAGAATTACTTGCTGCACACACTTACAATTCACCAGTTCGTCCGTTACAACTTCACTTGTACTTGCGATTACATAAACTCCGATACCCATACACAGTTCGTACAGTCTTCCGTTGCACAACCCTTTCGTTCATTAACACGTCACTGACTAACACTGCCTTCTTACACCAAGAACTGTCCTCACTCACACACTAACCAACTGACTGACTCACACACTGACTAGCTGCAGCCCTTTTTATAAGCATCTCGCCGTCTTCTAGACGTTTCCAGATGATGAAAGATCCCGTAATTTCTGGAACCAGGTGGAAGAGAAACAGACCGCACAATTATGTTTCTTTCCCCAGTCGTCCCTGTCACCACTATAATACAAACGAGGGGAGGGCGTAGCTAACATTGACCTCCCCCGTCTTCCGCTCCCAGCTGCTTTACAGGGTGTTCCAACGGTCGCGTTACAATACGATCCTGGCCATTGATTAGCATCGTAAATTAACTAAATCTTTACTTTATTATTGTTTCCCTTTAATATTTCAACAGACCTATCGCATGTTCTTCCAAGAAAAGTCTAGCAAACCAACAGAGCAATGGAACAATTTTCAAACACTGGAGTTTAAAATGGAACAATATAACCAAGAAAATAAAAATCGAGCTTAATTATTGTATGGCACAACTGTGTTTTTACGTTTACCTCAACAAGAATAGTACTGGTTATGAAGTTTGAAAGTACTTTAGACCATTGAAGTTACAGTACGAAACAGAAAATTAGTTTATGCACCTTTTTTGTGTTTCTTAAATGTTGTTATTGTAGGAAGAAGTAGTAATATGCACAAAACAGCATACTCTAGCTATTTTGTTTTCATTTTGAGTGGTTCTTATCTTTCAACCAACATTGTAGTTTCAACTTAAAATTGTTGTTAAGTTCTAGAGTATAAACCCATCTATGTGTATTATATTAAAAAATTAAAATAAAAAACATAGATTTCTAAAAACAAAACTTGATCTCAGGCTTAAACTGTAGATGATTTTAGTGTACCTTAAAATGGCTGTAATTATAAGAACTAGTCTCTAGGAAGGTATTTCCTATACACTTTATCTACATGGGGTTAACTTGAAGTGAGGATGAAATAAGAGTGGCATTTGGTTGGAAAATAACTGCGAGCAGTTGGCTCCGCCGTAACGTTTGAAGTCCTGGGTTCGGGTCGCCACTATTTTGAGTTGTTAAAGTTAAAGTTAACAACTGGCGCGACAGCCCTTAGAGGGCCAAGGCCTACCAACCCGAAATGAAATGAAATGTGTAGTGTTTAACGCCCGCTTTTACTACATACGGCACCGCAGGCGGTGACACTGATGATATATGAGATGAAGATGGAGCACCGGTGGAATGAGATGGCGGGGGAAACTGGAGGTCCCGGCGAAAACCACCCCTGCGCCGTGTTGTCCAGCACAAATCTCACTTTGCGGTCACCTGGGATCGAACCCGGACCGCCTTGGTGAGAGCCAAGCGGCCTAACCACTGAGCCACGGCGCCGCCCCTACCAACCCGACTGCCGGCCTCACGCCCACTTACGCACGGCAGAGGTGGACGATCATCCAACCGATACGGGGAGGAGATGTAGTCAGCATCTCGTTTTGGGTTGTGCCGTACAGAATTACGTAGATGCTGCTTCAATATATTAGTGTTCCTTGTAGACGCCAGAGAGCTACCTACCTGATTGGACCGCTAAGATATATGAACCACAAGACGTTTTGGGCGCTACGTGTGAGGCCTATAGCCTCATTAGAATACTATCTCAATAATAATACCTCAATAGTATGGAAGATATCCCATTGTTTGTGTATAATCTACTCTAACTCCTAAGGGTGAAGAATAAGTTTCAATACATTCGTAAAGTGATAGTTTATTATCAGACTTCGGATCCCATACATCTTAGCAATGTAAGCGCACAGGTACTATACAAGGTCAAGTGAGACATAAACACACGTCTGTGTCAACAAGTATACCGAAGCACTATGTGTGTACACTCCGGTACGGATACAAAATATAACTTACGTTACAATAATATGCTATCCACCTCATTGCTTTGTTGCGAGAATTACAATGAACAACGATGTACATTCGTAAATTGTCGAATGTGGATGTTCTGCATCCCTCACTGAAACAATATAAATATATTGGGACAAAGTTCGTTCAATGTCACATGACGTTAACGGTGCACATGAGTAGTACACAAATCAGTTTCATATGTTTGTCCGGGACTTAATTTCTTATATTACACAGGACTGAAAATCCAGTATTTTTGTGTTTAATACTGGACAGTTCATTTTTTGTTCGTTTGGTAGGTGGTGCATTCCCAATATTGTAAATTTTTGCAGACCCCTCCTCCACTGCTTTTATACAGCTCGAAATTACTTTCTTCAACCTGTTTCATGTCCGTTGATAATACCCAAACTTTGATTTATAAATTTGAGATTGTCCAATAATTGTTGTGAAGGTAATGCTATTAACACAATATGTCAAATACCTTACACTCCCTGGAACACTGATCTACCTCCTTGGCGAGCAGTAGTTGTAATGAAACTACAGTTACGCGTTGCGAACGGGACTATCCCTGCGTGTTGTCCTCGGGACTGACGTCAGCAGTTATATACTGCTAGACTCGTAAACTTCATATCCCTTTAAAGGTGTACGGGCTCCGATGTCTGTTTATTATATATCTCTTTACAACATGGTCGCTTTATATTTGTTTTATTTGTGATATTTTTATACCTACCGCAACAAGATATATAATACAAAACGAGTTATCATTCTATCCTTCGTTTGTGGCCCTTCTATAGCTATTCTACATATAGTATTATATTATATTCTATTCCACATGTTCTACATATACATATTCTATGTAGCACTGTCAAAACTTCCTGTCCGTGTGTATCTTTATGTCCCTTTTCTCATTCATTTTGATCTTTCGAGAAGGCGCTAAGTGCAGCTGTATTCCAGTTCTAGATGTTTCCATTCTACCGGAAACAAAGCCAGTCTAACAACTGCTTGTCAATGTTACAGATGATCTATAGTTCTAAATGCCCAATTTAAAGTCCGCAATTTTAAAGCGAATAATGAATGTTTTCGAAAATTATAATTTACCTGTATTTCTCTTCCGACATTAATCATTGAAGTTTACAAAATGTATAATAAATGTATAATATTCTAAAACAAAAACAAACGTGCCACTCTAAGGGAGTGAACTCTCTGAGGAGCGAAGGGGACGAAATAAGTAGTCAGTATAGCTCATGTTGTGACTGCAAGGATTATTTTCTCATACCTAAGATTTATATCTCTTCCGCATGTCTTTCGAAATCACGAAAAACATCCTCATATCATCTCACTGTTACCATAGGCCAAACTAATTTCCTGGAGTCAATACATATGTATGGAAAAGGTAATTGAAAGGAGTACTTCCTGAGGATAATAAAGGAAAAATAAACAAGTTTGCAAGCTCATACCAACAATAACTTCCAGAAATGGTAATCTGTCGTGACACAAGAGACACATTATTAAGTTAAGTAATTCCAGCTCTGTGGTTGAAGAGCATTAACGTGAGGTTCGCTTATACATAACAGGTTTATCCGCTTTCAAGTTAGCTTTTCAGCCGGCGTTCGAGTATTATACCTTGCCACCCAATAATAAAGGCAAACGGATTCGAGAAATGTTAAGTTCTCAAGATTGGTCTCAGCTGCTTTGTCACAAACACAAAGGTGAAACCTATCAGGCCACCCAAATGCGAAGTCATGGATCAGTAATAAGAAAAGCATCTCAACCTCTGAATACACAATGCCACTATGATGCCATGTAACTGTCAACCGTCCTTACTTATCCAGGAAGAAATTTTAGCGCAACCCTTTGCCGCAATCCCACTTGAAGCTAAATGAAAATTGGTGGACATTGGCCGAGGTTTTGTAAAAAGGGTGAGTTGCTTCTAAACAATGGACACAACTGCACATGATGTGCTGTCGCTCAGTTCCTTTAAGCATACATGGGAAGCTGTTGAGCAGATTCCAGTAATTTCTCAGCAGAATTCCAACAATAGTGGATATCACAGCATACTTTAATGGGAATTATTCTGAATCTGGCAGTTTGTTTTGAAAATTCCATGATTACACAGGTGACATTACCATGTGTTCACTTTCTGGCGAGCGTTACAACCTTTGCCTGACTAACCAGTTTATTTATAGGACACCTTTTTGAACTTGTTCTCTTTTCTCACACTTGGTCTCCTGAAATCTTTAAGAGTGCCAAATTTTAAAGTTTACCAATATACTAAACCAGACGCAAACACGATATACCACTAAATCATTTATGTATAAATAGTTCCTAACGATAATTTTGCCTAGTTTCATATAAAATTAATAGAAACATTGATTGATGTTTAAATGATTGATGATATAAATGCCTTTGGTAAACTTCTTTGTGACCAGTTGTTTGCAATATTTATTCATAAATAACGTCCAAAAATTAGTTTTCAATCCTATTCAAAACAGCCGTTATATTTACTATTTTAAGACAGATCTAATATGTCATTCGATCTCAAGCGGGATTTTTATTGCAAAATAGTTTGTTACAAAAACTGATATGGCACACCGTATACTCTTTGCATAAAGCACGAACGAAGGACAGAAATAGACGCTTTAAAATTAAAATAATATTTATAAATATGACAATGAGCATTTTCTTACTCTGTTTCAGAAAAGGTATCAATAACTTTTATACACTTACGAGTTGGTGTAGGTATTCTTAAGCTATTGGCTTCTAGTCATGGCTACTCACTATATTGTAATACAGATAATATAAGTTCCATATGGCAGTACGGATAGGTAGACACGGTGGTGGTCGCAAATTCAATTCCAGTGTGCAAAGAATGTGTGGCGGTTTGCAGCTACTACGTTCTGATTAGATTATTTATCAGTGACAAATAAATAAATAAAATCTGAAAATCTAATTCCGGTACCTAATTTCTTATACCGGGACATGATTTCCAAATTCTAATTTATTAACTACCACATAAATACAAAAATACAATTTAAACAGTAATTTTTCAGATAATAAAATAAAAAAAAATTAAAAAGAAAAAAAAAGAAAAAATTAAAACAAAATACAAAAGCTACCAATTTAAAAATTTACGATTTAACCAATAAAAATTTACTGGAATCCAGTATACAAATAACTGGCAACCAGCTACAATTACAAAATAAAACTACAATACCGGAAACCGATACTTAATATACTGGTAACCAGTACATTTAAAACTAATCAGTTTACCTTTTCAACTGATAAAAACCTTCTTAAAAACTTACAAAACATTTAACCAAAAACTTATATAAGAATAATTCATGACACCGTCAATGACACCATAATAAATGTTATATCTGTATTTCTCTGCTTAATTGTCCAGTAGAGGGAACTGCGACAAGCATGGATATTTAAGAAATGTATGCTGTGCATCGTTAAACATGTTTTAAGGACTTTAAGACACATGGTACAATTTCAGTGTGATTTGATGCTTCCGGAAGTAGTGATGGTAGTGATAGAGGTGATGCTAAGTGTGTTAGGCAATTGAAGGTACAGAGCTAGCTCCACGGGTAACTGATGGTACTGATAGCTGCCAAGTTGACCCGTAGCAATTGTGAGGTTGAATGACCTCATACAGCGACAGCCTATCTCACGCTACAACAAAGGGCAATTACAGCAATTATACTACAGTCTAATGTATGTAGTAGGAATAACGTTAAGTAAAGCTTTCTGCTTAATGTATTTGGTGTGTCTAATTACCATGGTGTATGAAACAGAACAGCATGTAGTCTGCATTAAGTTTCATGCGAACACGTGTGTGTTATGTTCTCCAGAAGTTCCCTTGTGTCACGGATCATAATATCTTTACAACTTATAACTGTTCAGATAACTTTAAAGTTAAAGAAAATTATACATTTTAACTAAGTAAAAATTACTGACCTCGTATCTCCAGATCTAAAACCATGTTATGATTATTTGAGGCGGATGCTTAAAGTCTATACAGCAGTTGCCCGTGCGCTTGATGATTTACTAAACGAAACCCAGATCACATTTTCAGGAGTGTCGAGCCTTCAATAAGGTATCCATTAAGTAAATGCCTAAAGTAGACAGGCATAGTTTTGGAGATATTTTATTAACGTAAGGTAGGATAAGCAATATCTTGACATTACTTCTAATTCTAAGAATTATCTAGCGGAAGCGTGGCCCAATACGCCTCCATTGCAGAAACGGATACGTAGGAACGGTGGGCTAACAGCCTTCCCCCAAAACTGCTGCATATGAAGGTGGTTACACAGACCACTATACTAGGGGTTATATTTACCTCTAGCATAACAGAGATGATTTCTCTTAATTGGACCCAGAGGCTCAACGCGCAAAGTTTTAACTTACATGAAGATCGCTCTCGAAATCTAACGCTGTTGCAACGCGTCTGGTACATTCATACTTATGCCCTGAGTAAACTGTGGTATGTGGCGCAGATTTTGCCGCTCCCTAAGCAGTTCGCCCAACGTTTGGAGACCCTGCTTGGATACTTCCTGTCGACGGGGAAAGCATGTCGAGTTGCTCGCTCGCAATTACGTCTTCCTCTAAAGAAAGGTGGTTGTGGTCTGGGATGTTGACAAGTGTCTGGCGCTGTTGGCAAAGACAGGATTGCCCTCGTCACTTGGCAGTGAGTCTCCGATTGACAAGAAGTTTTGGTATGACCAGTTATATACCGTGGAGAGACCGACACGGAAATTTCGACGTTTGGTCGCCAAGCTTCGTGCTCTTGAAAATTCCGGGGAGACCCTGGCGAAGTTTCTGACTACCAAGAACCTCTATCGTCACTTGATAGAGCCAGGTATACAACGACCTAATGTGGAAACAAAATACAGTCGGGATTGGAAATGTATTTGGGTCAATACAACACACTGTAACCTTCCGTCGATTTGTAGAGAAACTGATTATGAAGGTGTTAAAGAAACGGTTCCAACTGCAGAGAAGATGTGGCGTCCGGGGGAGAGTAAATTCCAAGATATGTGGCATATGTGTGGAAGATGATACACGAGCATCGCCTGTACAACTGCCAGTGGGCTGACTTGATTTGGACCTCCATCCACGACGCTTTACATAAACTTCATCTAGGAAAATGCTTACGTTCAGTACCACAGTTGGTACAACTGGAGTTTCGCCTCAAAGACATTAAATTTCACAATTTTGCAGTGTGATTGGTTGCTGGTACACTACATTGGCTGCTTAAATTACGACGATGAAACACTGTGCTAGGGAAGCACTTACGTATATTTTTAAAGGAGCAGAGATGAACCTATATACAGAAGAAAAATTTACGTTCTCTGGAGCCATATATTTATCACTTGGAAAAAATGCAGATGTAATAACCACTTAAGCAAATAGAACCCTTCCTATTGCCTCACAGTACAAGCAAATAAAATCAGAAATTTTCTAAACGCCTTACCCTGTACCCGTTCCCGTCATTTAAAAATAAAAAAATAAAATAAATAAAATATAAAAAATAAAATAAATTAGAAAAATAAAACACACTTAGGTTACACTTATTCAATAATCTTTCTCTCTTTAGAGATATTTAAAACGATTACTTAAGACACTTATACAAAGAGTTAAGTTAAAAAAAAGAAGAGAGAGTACAAAAGAAGCCAGTTCGTGTGATATTAGCACTTTAAATAATCGATTAAATACAGCCTCATCATTCAAAAAAACCGGCACTTAGTAGTCAAAATTAAATAAAATAATGTGACTTGTTATGCTTAAAAGTACTTGAAGTATGCAAATATACATTACAAAATCACTTAGTAGGAAAGTCAAAGTCGGAAAGTAGTAAATTTGGAGGAAAGGTATATTACTAAGGAATGGTTTGTTGTGCAAATGAACGGCAAGTAAGAAGACCCTTGGAAACAAAAAGTATGGGAATTAATGGAGCAGATAGGTATGGGACATATTCGGAGAAATGGGAATTAAAGTTATAGGGGCTTTTGGAAGGAAGTAGAATTAACATTAGGAGATATTGATAGTCAAGTTATATTACTAGTAGAAGGGAGAAGAGCTCGTTGAGAATACATAGGGAAATAAACACAGTATGGAGGAGGGAAAAGTACATAGATATGTGTATTAAACTAGGGTGAGAAGAATTTGCTTGGGCGAGGACAGGAGTTGGAAATTTGAAAAAGTATTAGACATGATAAGGATAAAGGGAAATGCTCAATGTATGGAGAAGATGATTCAGATTCGCATGGCATACAATGTGGTAAACAAAGGTGTGGAGAGAATAGATTTGGCAACAAAAAATAGAGTATTTTAAGGAGAGGCATTACTAATCAGGGCAATATTTGTAAAAGGAGAAAATAATGTAAGAAATGTAGGTGATTACTTGAGACAAGTCAGCGAGAAATGATTAAGAATAATCAGCTATTAAGGTTGGGGAAACTGCAACAAGAGTTATAAGAGAGCAGAGGGTCATCAATACTCGGAAAACCAGGGGTTGTGTGTAATGAGACCGAAAATTAAGATAAGCAGTTGGAAATGCTAAATCGGGTGAGAATAAGAAGTTTATTATTGTTTTAGGAATGTTGTTAATGGTAAACATATTAACGAAAAAGTGTATGTATGTATAAATGAAAAACGATGTGAAGTAAATATTCTACGAGGGCTGTTCAATAAAGAATATCACATTTTTTTTCACAACGTACCTTTACTCATCCTCATAATTTTGATGGTCCTTCTCCAAATAATCTCCCCTGAATGCGATGCACTTGTTCCAGCCTTTCTGCCAGTCTTCAAAGACATGCTGGAAACCATTTTTTGAGAGATTATTCAAAATAGCCTTCGCAGACTTCACCACTGCTTCTGATGATGGATAATGCCACCCACGAAGACGTTTCTTCAAGTTAGGGAATAGGAAAAGGTCACATGGGGCTAAATCCGGACTATAAGGAGGTTGAGGGGTGCACTTCACGTTGATTTTTGTAAGACATTCAGCAACATTGGCAAAATGCGGCCGCGCATTATCGTGGTGCAGCATCCAGCCAGCTTCACGGAAATGTGGTCTTTTGCGCCTGATATGGACTTGCAAGGTTTTCAGGACATCCCAGGACATCCAGTTACTGATGTGTGTGCAGGTACAACATGCTGATAAACCATTCCATGAGTATCAAAGAATGAGATAATCATAACTTTCCCGGCAGAAGCAACCACTTTTGCCTTTTTTGGGGGTTGGTGATGAAGGATATTTCCACACTGAGCTTTGCTGTTTGCTCTCAGGATCAAAATGATGTAGCCAAGTTTCATCAGCAATGATTACGTTTGATGGAAGCTCCGGATCTTCCTCTAACATCAACTTTAACTGCATGTTTTCTCTACTGCAGCGGTAGGCGATAATGAACATGTCTGAACTTACCTGGTTCTCACAGGCGGGAACCTGCAGTACCAACAATGAAACTACTACGGCGTGTTTGTTTCATATTAGCCTAACAGCATACAATGAGATTGAATTTTAGTTTGAAAAAATTATCACCGTAAAAAGATTATGATCATTCTTTATTGAACAGCCCTCCAATTTATTCTTGTATTCCTCAAGTTGTTCAATATTATGCTCAGTGGAATATACTACAAATATTGTAAATATGTTTTACATGAAATACCCTAATATTTAAGTTCCCAAGATATTTATTCATCCGGAGAAAGAAATCCACCAACAGAAGGGCTTAATAAAATGATTCATGGCCGCAGACCTAACCCTTCTCTATACAACGTATAGTTACCTTTACATTTTACAAAATGGAGTTACCCCCTTCTTTCTATAATAATTTTAACTTATCACTGAATGGGCGTAAATGAATATACTTATTAAACACGTTTAATATTTTATGAATCCGCCATAATCTGAATATTCAGCTGCCACTGACTGAAATGCATTAAATAAAAATTTCTCGCTCATTGAATACACTGATACGTGCTGTATGCATTTCTTCGTATCTCACAGATTAGTGTTATAGCTTCATAGTAATAATGGGTAGTGTTTAACGCCCGCTTTTACTACATACGGCACTGCAGGCGGTGACACTGGTGACACATGAGATGTAGATGGAACACCGGTGGAATGAGATGGCGGGGGAAACTGGAGGTCCCGGAGAAAACCCGCCCCAGCGCCGTGTTTTCCACCACAAATCTCACTTTGCGGTCGCCTGGGATCGAACCCGGACCGCCTTGGTGAGAGACAAGCGGTCTAACCACTGAGCCACGGCGCGGCCTTTCCATAGTAATAGACTATGTGGTGACAATACTTCAACAATACTTCAACACCTCGCCTAGGCTCTTAAAAGAATTAATATGCAATCTCCAAAAGCTTAGGAAATGCTTCTTTTATAATGCATTCATGGTTTCCCGTCATAGTTCTTGGTCTTTTTATTCCTCTGCAATTTATATGCCGATATTTATGTATGAATGTTAATCATTTAATTATTTCACAACGCAAACAGGACATTCACTGTGTTCCTGGAATGGGTTACTTGCTCAGGAGCTATTAAAACAATCTATACTGTTCTGTTTTGTTGACATAAGTTAATAACGTGCCTCTGGCAGGTATCCGAGAGCGTTTTTCTGATGCTTTCACAACTTATCAAAACAGCAAGTTTCTGGCTGTTTCCTGCATCAAGAACACAAGATATAAGGGCATTGTTTCTTAAACAATGCTTGTCAAAAACATTTCGGATTGTTTCAAAACTGCACGTCATGTATTGTTTTGTCGGAAGATTAACGATCATTGATGGATTAGGTTCCTGTCACATTGTTTCATCAATACTATCATTAATCAAAATGCGAATATACGTGCATCAAAACAAACTGCTGTTCTTTCCTAACTTCTTTTTGTTGGCAACATTTTAACTTTCAAGAACTATCGTAATATGCTTTAGACAGATTGTTCTTGCTCATAAATCAATCTAATAAAAGGTTGGAGGGAGACGGTGTTTTAAAGCATTCACTGAAGCATTAAAGCAGTTAAAAGGGGTGTTTTGGGAAATTCTAATTTACTAACAAACACTCATAAATAATCCTACCAATTAAAAAGGGACAACTACTTAAAAACGGTCAAATTTGAAAGCTTTATGTACATAAAACTACACATATGAAGTTAAGATAGAAGTGCAAATATTTTTATGCACGAATCGAATTAACTATTACACATATAAAACATAGTTCTGCTCGTGTTATGTTCTCTCTTATTTCTCCCTTTCTCATTGTATTTTTCACATTCTGTCTCACCCTTTTCCTGAATATCCTCTCCTCTTTTGCTTTCTCCTGCCTTTATCCTTCTAAGTCCCTTATTCTTCATTCTCCTTACCTTCCTTTTCACTCCTTGCGAACAACTTTCATGTAATATGAAGTTTTGAAAACCAGTATTAAAGCTACTTCATCTAGGCCGATTTTAAAAATAAAAACAAGCAAGAGAGTTTAAAAGCACACAAAGTTGTTTCTCTATACGTGTTTACAATGAAATCGGAACTCAGAACTTCTGGCAGTAATAAATTTAAATGCTTGGATATGGCAAAGAAAAAATGAATCCCAACTTGTATTCATATTATCTGAATTATCATCTTCTTCTTATTCCTACCAAGGTTTAGGCCAATTACATTTATAATTCATATCAGTTGTGTTGGACACTCCATCCTATGTCTTTTGTTCCCTTAGTTTTATAGTGAATTACTGTTCTTTCCGTTGCCTCTACTAGTTTCATATTCATCAATTATATTTTCAACTCCCATTGCGTTCTTATATACTGTTTTCTACTTCTATCCCTTCTAGTCTTTGTGACCAAATTGCACACTAAGTGCATTTGTGCTAGCTCTAATCTTCTTTTATCTTGTCTTCTCAACGTCCTATATTTTAAGTCTGCCTAAGTACATTTATAGTAGCTCTAATCGTCTTTTATCTTGACTTCTCAAAGTACTACAGTCTGCCCTATATACTATGTTATATAGTTTCTGTTTTATTTGCGTTCTTATACTTCTTCCAAAATACTTCTTCATACATCAATTCAGTTTGTATTATTTTACTATATTAGTTTCCAAATAGTTATTCGTTCCGATAACTGTCATCGCAAAAAATTTAAAAGTGAATATTTGTTCCATTATTTTGTTGCCTATTACTATTTTTACTCGTCTTCTATTTTTCCCATCGATTTAGTTTCTTGGATTCATATTTTCATATCTTATTCTTATATTATTTCATTCAACTTGTTCGCCGATCTTTGCATATTATTTGGATGAGTAGAGTCAGACTGAAAATTCCAATGTCATTGCCGGGATGTGAACCACGGGTCTCCCTGTCTGCGTCCGGTTGCTCTAAACCACTGAGCTACTATGGCTAACATGCCGACATGACATTAAATGGTGTGGAAGAAATGATTATTTCCATCAATTTACGTAAAATAAAATCATATTGGTTTAACCATGAAGCCTGGGACTTTTGTACTTACAGCACAGCAAGTCGCCAAAAAAGGTGCGTGTCTCATTGTCAATGTATATGTGTACCCCTAGTGGTCTTTCGCAGATTAATGAAGAGGGGCACCTCGCTTACTTCCAATCAAGGCTGCCAAACCTCCACTGTCCGGGAGGTACATTCTACAGCAGGTACGTTACAAAAACGGGCAGGTTCTAAGGACTTTAGGCTTGATGATACAATCGTTGGGCTACTCTGTGAAGGCTACTCTTTAGTTGAACAGGCGAAACCTGACTTTCAATTAGCGGCTCAAATACGAAGGAGGAAACAAGTGAGAGAGAATTAGAGTAGAAGAAAACCAACTTCACCATTCACTCGTGGTCAAAATGGTCTGTCAGATCGTAACCGGGACTTCCCGAATGCAGACTTCTGCTCTGCTGGCAGTAGTGGCAGAAGAAATCCTGTGTACCAACGTTATATCTGGAGTGATCCTCTTATTTACAGAAGTTCATTAGAGCAAAAAAGAATCTCATTCGAAATAAGTTGAGGTCTAGTGCAGCCTTTTTCTCCCCATGGTATACAAAACATTCCGTTAGAGTAAGGTGCAAAGGAAAGTTCATACTAGTTTAATTTAAAAGTTAATACCTTTGTTTACAATTAGTTTTCTCATTAGTTGTCCACCTCATAACTGTGTGTGTTCCAAATAGACAATCTGAACTGCTGTGCATTTCAAAACGGCAGATTCACAAGGTTTTCTGTTTCTTTAAAGAAATTTAAAGGCCATCATGTTAATTAAATTTATATTAAATAGTTGTATTGGGAGATTAGGGAGCTCATGGCTAAAAGAGGTTGAAAGGGAATTAAAATTGATATGTATATATTGTGACTTTGTGGATTCGTAAAATTAAAGGCCCAACTTGCAAAAACTCAAATCGTTCTTTATTTTCGTAGAAATACACTCTCTTCAATTCTTACAGTAGCAGAATACGTCACATACACAGTTACCATCTACCAAGGTCGTTGACTACAAACAAAGGTGCTCACATTCATCACACTCCAGCTTCAATTACAACTCTCGTTATGACACTGTTTACAACTCTTCACGAGGGGTCACGGTCTTTCACGATGGTGACGGAGCGGTCCCGACATTTCTCAGCTTCTCTCTCTCTCCCCACTACTTGAGCAAGTGTCATTCCGTCACACGAGTTGGCTTGGCCTGGACGCTATCTGTCTCTTTCGGTTTGCCAGCTCTGTCTACCAGCTGGTTTTGTCGTAGCTTCGACGATCGGGTGAAAATATTTAAACCGGCCTTGTATATCTTTAACCGCAGATCTCGTTCCACCCTCAAGTACAGCAAAGAATGTTTCTGGGGAATGAGACGCAGGGGGTTTGGAGAAGGTTCCAACACCCTCTCTCGACATGTTTATGACACGCCAAGTCAGTTCAGTTACAGACCATTCAAAAACATTCTGACGCCTTCTACTTTTGGGAATAAATCTTCTCAGTTTCAGTGTACAGAGTGAATTGGGCTCATGTTTTAACGGCTCTGCAGCTTGTGTGGCGGGCGTTCTCTGACACACATATTCACTGTCCTTGTCCGACTTGTATGTGTAGCACATTCCTGTCAGGGACTTTCCTTGCGTTGATAGACAGAACTGCATTCCACTCACGATACATGTGATTTGCAAATGTGGGGCACGCAGTCGACGGGGTAGGCCTTGGCTCGGAAAATTACTACTGTGGCATGAGGTTGGTTAGTGTATATTAACTCAACTGTACCTGTCGTCCGCCTCTGCCTCTCTGCCTGCTGCCTCTCTTTTGGAACGCCTCGTGCAGGCACACTTACCTACGAAATAATATGTATCAGAATGAGCAAGACTGTTTGCAGTCTATTATGAAAGTATAATAATATAAATTGCAAAGATGCGTAAGCGCGCACATCCGTACACAGCCGCGATGTCCCTTGATCAGTGACGTCACGCAGAGCTCATCACTCATCTTGGACGGCGAAGAAGAAAATGGTTTGTCAAATATCTGGAGGGGAAACAGCCGTCAGACTGTCGTCCTTTCTGGTATCTCCGTCGGAAGCTTTTGAGGAATAAATCTCGACGCCTTCTCCCTCATCACCCTTCCTTCAGCTGTTTCTATTGCTGCTTCTTGGTCCACTTTATTATCGCTGCTACGAACCGTGTTGTGATGGCGAATTTTCATATAACATTTAGGTTAATAATAATAATAATAATAATAATAATAATAATAATAATAATAATAATAATAATAATAATAATAATAATAATAATAATAATAATAATAATAATAATAATAATAATAATAATAATAATAATAATAATAATAATAATAATAATAATAATAATAATAATAATAATAATAATAATAATAATAATAATAATAATAATAATAATAATAATAATAATAATAATAATAATAATAATAATAATAATAATAATAATAATAATAATAATAATAATAATAATAATAATAATAATAATAATAATAATAATAATAATAATAATAATAATAATAATAATAATAATAATAATAATAATAATAATAATAATAATAATAATAATAATAATAATAATAATAATAATAATAATAATAATAATAATAATAATAATAATAATAATAATAATAATAATAATAATAATAATAATAATAATAATAATAATAATAATAGTAATAATAATAATAGTAATAGTAATAATAATAATAATAGTAATAATAATAATAATAATAATAATAATAATAATAATAATAATAATAATAATAATAATAATAATAATAATAATAATAATAATAATAATAATAATAATAATAATAATAATAATAATAATAATAATAATAATAATAATAATAATAATAATAATAATAATAATAATAATAATAATAATAATAATAATAATAATAATAATAATAATAATAATAATAATAATAATAATAATAATAATAATAATAATAATAATAATAATAATAATAATAATAATAATAATAATAATAATAATAATAATAATAATAATAATAATAATAATAATAATAATAATAATAATAATAATAATAATAATAATAATAATAATAATAATAATAATAATAATAATAATAATAATAATAATAATAATAATAATAATAATAATAATAATAATAATAATAATAATAATAATAATAATAATAATAATAATAATAATAATAATAATAATAATAATAATAATAATAATAATAATAATAATAATAATAATAATAATAATAATAATAATAATAATAATAATAATAATAATAATAATAATAATAATAATAATAATAATAATAATAATAATAATAATAATAATAATAATAATAATAATAATAATAATAATAATAATAATAATAATAATAATAATAATAATAATAATAATAATAATAATAATAATAATAATAATAATAATAATAATAATAATAATAATAATAATAATAATAATAATGTATTAACCTGACTAAATTATTTTCTCTTTCTTCCAGTTCACAAAACTATTAGGTACATTCTGGAAACGTGGAGCCAAAATATGACATAATATATGCCGGTTACAAACGGGCACTTTGAGTCACTCAATCTAGCTTTCAATTAAATCCATGATATAGTCGTTTAGTACAAAACAAAATATATTCTTTAGAGCGACAACGCCCATATTTAACTATACTGGAAAATGGATCCTTAAGCACTTGAAATTATGTCGGTGCTGACAGAAAACAAAGAATTATATCTTTGAGGTTAAGAGCGTCGTTTAATAAACTTTCTCAGTTTAGGATGTCAAATTCTGGATATCCATTCTACCTCAATTAATTAGAACTGTATGATATATGAAATAAGGAGGGATGACCAGGTAATAGGGGAACACGTTACACCTTGGTCCAATCCGGAATTCTGGTGTTTAACATCTTGTGGAGGAATGGATGAGGTGAAGGTAACAGAAATGTTGCAGAGATCCTAAACGTTACAAGCTTGGTGAACGTGTTACACCTGTGGAGCTGCAGAAATGGCTTCCCGGAAGAAGTCGACTCACCATTTAGCCGAGAACTTTCTAGTTAAAACATAGTTGTGTAATTCTTCAACACCGCCCAAACCTGCTCAGCCCATAAACCCATCTGAAACATGGAAAACGAAGCGAAATGATATGAAAAAACGGAAGGGAAGTTCATATTAGAAGATAAAACACCTTCACATTTGCCTTGTCCATAATTTGAGAAAGCCATGGTAGCATTATCGGGCCAGAATTTGAAACCACCTACTGCGCTCTTAAACTTTCATAAAGTTACACGTTTTAGATTCTGCTGCACCTGATGGAACAACCTAAGACATAGAGACTGTAATGAAATCTTAGCCAATGGTTGCGGTTGCGTCATCATTTTGTAACAGGTATGTGGGGTCGTTGATATGGAGGTTGTAGGGTTTGGATACAGGGACTCTCGACGACTCCTAACGGGTATTGTGGCAGTTTTGTAAGCAATACGACTAATATTGGACATGTGGTGAAGTGTTTATTGAAATTTAACTTATAAGTCATTTGGTATAGGCTAGTAGCCTGAGTCTCACTCACTGCTTTTAGATTTGCCGTATAAATTTATAAAATTAACATTGATGTAAAGCTAAAGGTATAATTTGGTAGCTTTCACCTACTTTAGTAATGTATACGTAGATGATTTGATTAACCCGCGATTGCACGCGTTTTTAGATAAAATATACGAGAGCTGTTCATTTAAGTATGATCACTTTTTTTTTTTTTTTGACAACTTACCTTTACCCATCCTCATAATTTTGATGGTCCTTCTCAAAATAGTCTCCCCTAAATGCGATGCACTAGTCCCATATTTTCTGTCAGTCTTCAAAGACATATTGGAAACACTTGATAACCCTCAAAATTGCCCCCGCAGCCTTCACCACTGCTTCTGATGCTGAATAATGCGTCCAACGAAGGCGTTTCTTCAGGTTAGGGAATAGAAAAATGTCACATGGGACTATATCCGGGCTATAGGGAGGGTGAGGGATGCACTTCGCCTTGACTTTTGCAAGATATTCAGCAACAACTTTCGCAATATGCGGCCGCACATTATCGTAGTGCAGCATCCAGCCTGCTTCACGGAAATGTGGCCTTTTGCGCCTGATATGGACTTGCATTGTTTTCAGGACATCCCTCTAGTATTGTCCAGTCATTGATGTGTATGAAGGTACAACATGCTGATAAACCATTCCATGAATATCAAAGAATGAGATGACCATAACTTTCCCAGCAGAGGCAACCACTTTTTCTTTTGGGGGGGATAGTGATGAAGGAGATTTCCACACTGATCTTTGCTGTTTTCTCTCAGGATCAAAATTATGTAGCCAAGTTTCATTAGCAGTGATTACGTTTGAAAGAAACTCCAGAGCTTGTTCTAACATCAACTTTAACTGCATGTAGACGTGCATGCGTATGTTCTTTTGTTTGGGAATCAACAGTCTTGGAACCCATCACGCACAAACATGTCTCATGTGTAATGTCTCTGTCACCCAATGAAATGTGTGGCACCCAATGAAATGACCAGTATTTCAGAAAGTGATCTTAAGGTAATTCGTTGATCCTCTCTCACAATGGCAGCAACAGTGTTGATGTTTTCTTCCGTAAGAGCAGTAACTGGAGCACTGGGTTTACCTTCCTTTGAAATTTATTTTCTCCGCTCTTTAAACATTTTAAACCACCTTCGAGCTGTGCTGCAGGGAAGAACAGACTCTCCATAGGCCTCCTGCAACATTGTATAGGCCTTAGCTGAAGATTTGTTCAGACGAAAGCAGAATTTCAAAGCCGCAAATTGTTCGTCGCATGTTACCTCCATTGCAGCGGTAGGCGATACTGAATATGTCTGACCTTGCCTGGTTCTCACAGGCGGAAAACAGGAGTGCCAACAATGAAACTACTACGGCGATAATGCTTTATTGAACAGCCCTAGTAACTGGCAATATATTGCATTAATTTGTTTACTTTTTGGTTCAAATAGACCTAAAGCTAACAATGCCTCAGTTGATATCTCAAGGTATCTCTTAATTAAAGTGGAATTAGGTGTATAAATACAAAGAAAACACTGTTGAGAGCGAAAATATTCAAAGCGAATTGTATTGTTAGATTTTTTTTCTTCTGATATGTGACTTATCTGTAGTTGAAATATGCGACATAAAGCATGCATATCAGGCACTTACATTTGCTTTTCTCAGTAGTAGTTGAAATGAAACTAACAACAATTCAAGTAAAGCTAACATAGCACAAATTTTGTTAACTTATATCGACCCGCAGGGCTTATTTTCAAGCACTGTTATCTTTATGTGTGAATATTTTCAATATCGACTGTCCTACTTCGTTTGAACAATAATATCGATAGCTTATATACTTTTGCATTTCTGAGGATTTGATTTTACACTGAGGTAGAGAATTATTAGGGTAAGTGTTTCCTTCGTAAAAAAATTTCCATTTTGAAAATACCGTTTAGTGCTTACAATACATGTTAGTCAAACATTCTTTTAAAACTTTGTTTCGCTTTAAAATGTGATTTATCTAAAAACCAAATTCTTAGATATTCTGCCATTGATTTTATATCAGTGTCTTTTGTCGGTACAGAAGAGTTTCATTGAATATTTTGAGTCTATATGACTTTATAAATACAGGTAGTTAAAAGGTATGGTGTGTATAGGTAGTTAAAAGAAAATTATGAAACTCTTATAATTTGTATTTCAGTCCGCTACTCACTACCACCTAACGGCTATACTCTGAAAGTTTCAATGAGTTCGCCCACTATAGTTAATAATAATTGAATGATAAGTATTTCGTTGTATACATTATAGCTATGTCAGTGATAATGGCAATGACGTAAAGTTATCGGGAGATCGGTGCTCTGGCCCAGCACAAACTCCATAAATATTATCTGGAATTTTATTTTTTCTCCTCTGATCATATGCTCTCAGCGAGTGCTGTATTCGCATCTACAGCTAGTAAAATTAAACTGAGATGAGCAACTACGTGGTATTTATCTTTGTTGCTAAGTTGGGAAGAACGTGAAGTGTCAGGGAAAACTGAACTAATGAAATGGCTTTGAGAACTAATTTATGTAGCAGTAGCAAATATTCCTTGTAATTTTAGTAACCCATGTATCCATCTGACGTATCTACTTCAAATACTTCATCTTTATATATATATATATATATATATATATATATATATATATATATATATATATATATATTGGGACTGTGTAAGTTAAAATACTACTTTCGATCAGTTCTCTAATGTGATATGGTTAATCTTTTCCTGTTATTTCGCGGAGCCAAAGCAACCCCTTTGTCTATTCGTTTCACTCTCAGTGGAGTTGAACATAAGACTTTTCTAATCTCTCACACTAGCAACAGTCACCGTACGGCAACTGTCTTTGAAAGTGCACAAGAACTACTGTCGCTTTTTGTGACAGCTGAAGGACCTCTGTAAATTACTTTCTCATGGTTTCACTTACGATCCCGCTCGCTAATAAAAGCATAAGGATAGTCTACAGTGTCTTAGAATATTCGGCAGGCGGAGAAATTTCTTGATGTTCAATCTAAGTACATCTTGAGAGCTCTTCTCGTTTACGCTGGTTAACAGCATATATATTTGAACAGCCCAGAGTTTGGTCAAGAACTGAGGCGAATAGCTGCCCAACATTTCGTGTTAGTCAAATTAAATATTCAATTCCAATTTGTTTGTAGTTAAAATATGTATAGAGAAACCTGAAGTAAAGGTGAACGTTTTAAAATGCATTTTGATAAATTTGGCTTCTAAATTATAAACCTTTTGCACTTACTCATAATAAACAGCTGAATTACGATTTAGCACTGGTATATTATCTTAATATAAATTCACATGTTGCAAATATATTGGAAATATTTTATGCAACAAAATATATTGCAGATTCATTCAAGCGTCATTTGACCCAGTTCATTCGTTCACTGGAATCAACAAAATACCCAATTACTGGACGTTCAACTCCCAAAAAATTAAGTAAGTTAAATTAATTAAAATGATATAAAAGATACAAGAAATATGTGTGCCATAATCTTTTAATCAGAATGTCTGTACCAGATCTGAAATTTCGAAGTAGATAAATGCTAAATGTGAAAATTAGTTTAAATCTTCCCTAAAATATCTAATTGTAACATGCATGTTATTTAAACTGAGTATGAATAGAGTTTAATTTAGATTGTAAAACCCTCAAATGCAGGAAACGTGGCGCAAAAAAGCGAATTCGTTGCGTTAAACATGCATACAAACTGTTGACAGAACGTAACGCTGTCGGGCTGTAACGCAATATGGATTTGGAACATAAGTTCACGTATTTAAGTACGGGTTTTACATTACACCCGCTCTGTTTTCAGAGTAAATATAACGCTGTGCAAAACATGTGCTCCAGTAATTGTTTTGAAAACCTGCAATAACAATTTTGTTACAGATATTAGCTTCGTTATGTCCACCTCGATATACAAGCTCACCTGAGGCTATATGTGGGATATCCAATGAATTTCCTGCAACCACAACAACTCGAGATATTAAACCAGTTCTGCGTTTTAATTAAAATTGAATTTGAGATTCTATAAAGGCACCTTAATCTGTGCATTCTATGCTGCAAGGCTGTACTGTGTTCAAATTCCATAGTTCAGAGGTTAAGTTAATGTGGTTTAGATGTTGCTAAGATATTTCAATATATTGACGTTTTGCTCTGGAAACTTTGACCACAACCTTTCACTTTAATGGAATATTCTATGTAACTAAAACTTAGTCTTCATTTCTAAACTTATCGTATTAATACTTCAAATATATTAACAGTAAATGAAAATGTTTAAAAAGAGAATAAAACCAGAAGTAATTCGTATGCAAATGTTTGTCTGAGGTGCGCAGGGGTGGTGCAATGGTTACATTCCCGACTCTTGTGCTGAGGGTCCGAGTTCGATTACTGGCTCTGGGCATATCGATTTTAAGTCGGTCCTATCCTCGCCTTCACCTTTTTCTAACTCATGTGAAGTGATGCCCAACATGATTCAGAGTCCACGGTATAAACTGCAGGTCCACTCGCTTCACCGTCATCTTCACTATCACCCTATCATAGGAGATAATGGACATCGCCCTCTGGATGCCTCCACCTGACGTGGTGGGGCGAGGTTATCCCGAAGGCCGTAGTTGGCATATGGGTAGTGTTGGTGTGTGTATATATATTGTGATATACTCACTTTGTTAAGTAACGTCAAGTCGCCGCCAGGTGTGTGGCTCCTTTTGGCTGGCTGGAGATCTTCGTAGTACTGTTTCTACGAAAACAACTGATAGCTGTGTTCTAGCCAGTCATGAAAGGATCTGGAGCTGACTGGCCGGGAGATGTTGGATTGACTTTCGCTTTCGTTACATCTCTCCGCGCCTTTGGAATGTTATGTTGTATTCTGCTTAGTTTGGAATGAAACAGGTATGTGGATTTCAGGAAGAATTCTGTATTTGATTGTGAAGTGTCCCGTATCTTATAGGTTTTAGTGTGGGTAATATGACCTCTCACTCTCCGAGTTGTGTTCCCCAGTGGTTTCCTTGGGATGGTTCAATCATTTGGTTCATAGCGGCATATTGAAATATTTCCAGGGATATCACAATATATTCATACATACATAAATACATAATATATGCGCAAGATTTCTTGAGCGTTCGGTTCCCAAATCCTCATTCGGTAGATTTCGCCTATTTCCGAAACACAGATGACAACTTTGAAAGAGGAAATGCGCTACACACTGTGACATCTAGTGGCTAATATGCTAAGCTTTCACACGTGCGCCATTTCATTTTGAGCAATTTTGAGGTTAATCATTAGCTAAACAGTTCACAACAAATCTAAAAGCAAGACTATGTTGCCAATATGATGGCTCTCGAAAGGGGGCACACCATTTTTCATCTACCCCCGTATAACTGTGATCTGAATGCAATTGAGCTGGCGTAGGCAAAATTAAAGAAAATTATAAAGTACGCAATGTTAACGAGAGGCACAAATCTGCGGAAACTTGCTATAGAAGCGACGGATTGGGAAGGATGCGATAAGAAGTTCCTAGAGCTGGAAATACAATATTGGAGAAACGGTGGTGTAATACAGAATGCAATTAATGAAATTATTGTCACATTAGAGGATAACAGCGATAGAAGTGATGCAGTAGACTTGGAAATCGAAGAATCACAAACCGAGTGAGTGTTTATAGCTGTCATAATATTTGTTTTCTACTTTTATGTGTTTCATAACCGTAAATATATAAGCATACAGCATATCGGAGTTCAATTGTTTGTTGACACATCTCATACCTTCGGCACATATCTTCGCCTATTTTACCGCAATTTGGCTGAATTGTGTTTTTCTAGGTTGACCACACTGCTGAAACAAAGGCGTGTCAGCTCTCTCTTCTTCCCCTCTGCCTGCACCACACCGTAAATCCAGCGCTCAAAAAATCATGCTCACATAGTATAATCTCATAAGTATGATTTGTACACACAAACTATGTTTTTCAAAAATCACCAAAGTTAACAGTTTTCTTCCACTCGTACTTTATAAGTTGTAACTAAACTGAGAATGAACACACTGCAGAACAAGTTTACCCTTACCACGTGTGTTGATAGAGAGTTGAGAGATCTAATGGTTTATTTTCCCCTTTTTCTCTAAGAATTATAGTTATGACTTTATGCTTATTAGAACTTGGTCCAAGTTCAGTCGTCCTCAAAATTATTACACCTTTTAAAATACGTACGTTGTAACCCATTACAATAAAGCAATCTGTTTTAATCAGGTTATTTACGCAAACGGTTCCGGAGAGACATTTCCGTTTCCGCGTTAGGAAATTTTTTCCGCCTTATTGTACAGTATCACGTGGGAAATACCTTCGTTTCGAAATTTATCTTTCACTTTTCCAGGTTTCCGGAATAAAGGGGGTCCGTTTTAGGCAGATTTTACTGTATAAATTCTGTCGAGAGTGAACAACACTTCAAATTTTGTTTCTTTAACATTTTATTGGTGAGCATCTAAAACAAATCATACCGTAATCTAGGAGTGCAGAGCCCACCTCGGTAGCCTAGATGGCAGCGTGTCTGCCTCGCGTTCAAGAGGTCCCAAGTTCGAATCTCGCTCAGGGTGAGTTAACTGGATACTGATTTGTCCTGGGTTTTCCCTTATCCTGATAGACGAATGTCGGGTAACTCTAAACTCCATGAACCTCGGAGTCATTTGAGCATCACTTCACCATTTCAGTCATCGTCTGACATGACTTAACGTTGGAGGACGTAAATTTCAAAAAAAAAAAAAAAAAAAAAAAAAAAAAGAAATGCAGATACCCATTGCAGGACATTCCGATGCAGTCATGAAATTATCTATAGTACGTACGTGATCCCTTAATCATAAAGGCATATTTTAAAATATCCGTGTAAATACCTACCAGAATCAGTTTACTTAACGGAAGTAGAAAAAAAGATATTATTATTAGTATTTCTTAATATAAAATATTATGAAAGCTGATATTTGGAATTATTGAAACAATATAATTGAGTAATGCATTTTAAATACGTTAATTTCAGTTAATATTAATGTGACTATATGACAAATAATAATGCTTATTTGAAGCCTACTGATATTTAATAGGAGAAGATCTTTCATCATGAATTTAAGTTTACAACTTGGAAGCAGGAAACCGTTCTGAATATCTCCTAACAGTTATAGGAAATCCTAATTATCGCGTGAGAAACTAATTGAAACCCTGATCTCCGCACCGGTGACTTAAGTATCCAAACTTTGGAAATAGAAGTAAAACAACAATTAGTTTAATTTGCATCTCTTCCTAAGACACAAACTCTGGTTTTAAATATAAGTTGTTAGCTATTATGACGAATGCACTAAAATAGGAAATGTTTAACCCTTTTCTTTGTGGAAGGTTAGCCGTCTTCTTGTGAGAGCCCTGGTGGAGTCGACAGGAACACTGCCAAGTGGAGTGGAGTGTGTTTGTGGAACTAAACAAACAACACAACCCAGGATGACGTCAAACTAAATTGTCTTAACTGGGACGGACTGTACACAATGCCTAACTAAAATTGACTTAGCAGATGCTGATTTGCAAATATTCCGCTTCGCAAATGTTCCGGAAAGGAAATGAAAATTAGGTTCCGAAACAGAATTTACGACCGAAACGGAATTAAGTGATAATAGCTGTAAAGCGTCAAGTAAATATTTAGATTTAAATAATAGCAGGTTTGGTAAGTGTATTACCAGAAAACAAGAAAGGGTTTGAAATTATGAAACGAACCGTCTTATACTTCTTTTTGTTTTTTACAATATGAAAAATAACAGTAATTGGTGCTAAATGTTTAACATGATGGTTTGTATCGAGAAACATCTACCATCCAAACAAGAACAAGTTATTTAGCAATAAATCAGCATAAAAAGTTTAAATACGACCACTAAGGTGTTGTGTGCATCTGTATCCCATTTATCCGCATGTATCCAGTTATGCAGCACCGATATAGTCTCTGCGTTAAAAGAAAGAGAAACCAAACGTTAGTCATATTCCAGTTGAATGATACACCCTAAAATTAATAATCTCTATGAAGAACAGTTTTACCGAGTCAATAGGAGTTGTAGCAGCCACCACCGCAACCTTATATTGAACATAAGAATGATTTTTTACTTAAAAGATGATATGAGAGGTTGTTAACATGTATTGATTACACTGGGAAACAAAAAGTAATTTTTGAATGTTTCGAGCACTTAATGAGGCAATTCCTACTAATTTTGGGTTGAGGAAAAACAAACAATACAATGGAAAACTTTTATTAGCTCTAGTTTCTATAATATACCCAATGTGGAAGTATTACACATTAATGGATTGAGAGAAAAGGATACATTTTAATTACATACTACGTGCTAACAAAAAGAAAAATTCATTTGATTTTTTAACTGGTAATTACATGCTAAGAGTTCTAAATTGCTGGAAAAATACTTCGCAGATAGTCGTGTCTGAAGAGAATCATGTGATGGCCTATTGACTTCGTCGTGTTTTATCTTGCCTCTTGTGATGGAGTGCCGCAGAATCTCTATGCAAAGACTAACAGTAATCAGCAAGCATTACTTCATTCCAACGGCCCTGGTATCTTTGTTCTATAACAAAAATGTCGTGATGGAATCTCTCCCCATGTTCATCACTAACAGCTCCACAGGGAGGGAAAAAGTCTAGGTGGGAGTAGAGAAAATGGATCTTAAGGGACATGTTGCATCCAAGGTTATGGTATTTTTGCAGGAGCACCGTCACCAAATGCTTGTAGTTGTCATCTCTTTTGTTGCCTAAAAATCCATGAAGGCTTCCCAAGCTTCCTTTTCTTCACCTCCAAAACTTGGTCAAATGCAGGATCCTTTACAAGTTCTTATTTGTGGTCCAACAAAAATGCCTTCCTTAACTTTTGCATCGCTTAATTTACAAAATTTCTCTCTGTTTGCGATTTGTTATTTGACAGGTGTGCCTGCTCCCAAAAATATATCCCGCAAATTTATAATCTTCACTCTAAAAACGAAATGTCACTTTATCTTCAAAACAAGAGCTAATATATCATTTTATGGTGATTTTTTAATCCAACAGGTGGAAATACATGTAAATTCACTATTTGTAAGCCCGAAATATTTTCATTGTTGCGCAGTGTTATTGGCTCATAATTGCAATATACAGAGTATTAATGAAATACCCTAAAATATTTTCAGATGAAGTGAAGATATCTTAAACAAGTAATTTGAGATAGAAGACATGACCTGTTCTCCAAATGTGAAAATTACAAGTATAAGTTTGTAAAATGCCAGTAAGCCTCTCCTAATTATGATACCATCTGGTTGCACAACACACAAAAATGAATATATCTGTCGGAGCATGGCCTCTGGCGCAATGGTTATTCTTTCTATCACTTCTTTCTACCAAAGGTGGAATCCTGCTTAATAATTTCACATGCCGTACGTTTAAATAAGAGGTTAGAGTGAAAAAAATTACATAAAATAAAAAGTAAATGCAACTCTTTACGCCAGGTTAGTAAGACCTGCACGAAATAGCAACCTGCGTTTGAAATGCAAGGGGACAGGAGCGAATGGTGATTGTCATACTCTGTTATTGCACTGGCCAATCAGAGTCACGTTCTTAGTTACCAGTCACGCCATTTCTTCTTATTATAATTTACGTATTGAAGAGAGGAATAAATAAATTAACTGCATGACAGAAACTGAACCATTATCCTTTGGGCGTTACTAATTGGGCCACCAGAACAGTTAGAGGAACCATACTAGAGTAGACTAAATGAGCAAGAAGGCATTTAATGGCTGTTCAGTGTCGCACTGGCGGATGATTAGTTCAAGATTTGAGTGATTTTTGAGGCATTAAATCTTGAGAACGCCAATAACGAGTTACTAAGAATCAATGTTTCCATAGCGAGAAGCAGTTTTAAAGACATTCTAATCCAATAATTTCACCAACATTGATGTCAATTATGTTTAACACAATTATACTCCTGCCGTCCTAAGAAGCACACTTTCCTGTGAGAAATTACCACGAACAGAACCTATAAAACAAAACCTACTGGTAAGCTACTCTTGTGCGTTCAACTTGTTTGAATGCAATATGGCATAACACATAGATAAAAGCGTCACTGTCATCTGCACGCTTGTGCACGTGTGCGCAATGTAGGTAAAAAGGTGTTATTATTAAGACGGATACAGCATCACTACGTTATATCATTCATTGCCTATCTCAACTTGCTTATATTAGTCACGTCTACAATCTCTGAAATTACTTCTGCGTAGTTCCTTAACACCCCGTACAAGAAGTAGACTTGCACGGTAATGCAACAAAGATATGGCGACGTTACTCTAATATCTGTGTTCAGTGAATATGGAATTTGTCATCGCCCACCCTATTAATTTCCAAAAGTTTCTATATTCTTTATCATTGTGACTACTAGGATTCTTTGTTCTATTACTGTGCCTATGGGGTATATTTTCTGCTTAGAGAAGTTATACGTAATTTCCGTTTAGCATTTTATCTGCGATTTCTATCTTACGTGGATTTTGAGTGTACAAGAATGACTTTCCTGAATATCTTTTTGGCTTAACATTTGCTGTTGCTATGAGATAACTTCCTTCTTTTTTCTGGAAATGTGTGAGTTATCTGTTAAATAAGCTTCAGTATTACTGAAACTCAAATATTTAAGAGATACTTTACAACCCATGTAGCACTTATCAAAGATTTGTAGCTTTGTACTTTAATGTCGCACTTCAACTTTGGCCATGTCCTTCCTCCCTTTAAAGTATTCATGGTTGCTTACTCCGTTACGTTTCACAAGTACGTTAGCAAGCCTTCAGTGATTTCTAGTTAATAATTATTAATATTTATTATATTCTAAGAAAGGAGCCATTTTATACACAACAAATTCATTCGAAATTTAACAAATTCCTGAAAATTTCATTTCACTAAATTACCTTTATAACAAAAACATTGCAATATAAATAATTTATGTTCATATAAACTATTTCGGGATAATACATTAAACTGACTATCACTTAACTGGGGTATAAATTTCAAATTATAACTTGCTCCTGGGCCTAATAAGGACAGTTCTGTTTACAGAATTAAAGGACCATTCATAAAGCCTGCCGATTTATTTTTCGGTAGCCAGTGTGGGGGAAGAGATTTAAGGTAATTTGGGTCCGAATCCTTATAGCATTCATGTTGAAAATGAAATAAGAGGAAAAATGATTACTGGATTCGAAGAAGGTAACAATATATGGTTTATTTTCTAAAATATTTACATTTAGTGACAAGATACGTACACTAAATGAATTAGTGAATAAAAACAATAGCAGCATTTAGGGTTAGAAGATATTTACTTGATCATGATGAGAAACGCATGCACATAATTGACGAAATGATGTTGGTTTTGGGTTGCGGGCATCAGGGCTTTTTTTGTATTTTGTTTGCAATGTAAGAGCCGTGACAGATAACGAAGACGGATACCGCACATGATGAGAGATTTTTGTGATATCATTTCGATTTATTGGATATTGAGAAGCTGTGCTACAACAGGTTGCTGTCACCTGTCACATTTTTGGCAAAACAGCTGCTTTCTTTTCCATGAGAGATACCTCTAATCGGCTCATTTTGGGTAATGACGAGCAATGATAGATAAAGTCACGGTTTATCCATTGAGATGCATGTTTAAAGTTACTTCATTTCTATCAACCCCGAAACATAACCTTCACTGATATAAGAAATTTCAGTCGTTATATGTATTTGCATCTTATTATCCACGTCGTCTATCCATAGAGAGAAGTGAAGCAGCATTTTCTGAAGTTTGGACTGCATTTGGACTGCGATGTCTTCATAATTGTTTCACAGATATTCTGAAATATTATTTTGCTAATTAATTTTTACGATTGTCAAATGAAATATCGTAGCTCAGATACTAGCCAAAAATTGGCCAATTATGTTATCTCTTATCATTATTTTTGTCCAAGTTATTTATGTTTCTTGGAATGCAGGAAACTCTGTTTGGTGTTATTAAGAAAGCATACCTGCTTTTTCAATAAATGTATCACTTTCTCTATATCATACGTAGTATATTGAGACAGTAGGTATTCATTGCACTGCAAAATAAATATAGATTTTTCGTTACAAATAAGCGCTTTGCGACTGCATATGTAAAAGAAAAAAAAGTTTAGAAAGTTAGATTTCCTCAAACATGGTTCTAACGGCTTACATTGAATTACTATATTGTAAAGAAGTTTTCAAGACAAATTTCATGTATCTCTTGAATTTTCTGAGAACAGCTTCTTAACTGCACCTCATTCGAATTACTTTTGCATAATTGGTACACTTTTTGTAAACTATTTTGCTTAATGGCCATGCCAATAAAACGAAATTTCAAATGCATAACTCAGCAAACATTTTAGAAAATTTGAATAGCTTTAAGCCTACTTTATTCCTCTAAGTCTATATATATGGAAATTTGAAATAAAATTATTACTAAAACTGCCTCTCTTGATCAATATGAAGTAAATAAGATAAATAGAAGAATAAAAACAATTGTAAAATATGCTCATTTGCTTCTCGGGCAACAGGATATAAACAAAGACAAAACACTATCAAAATTCGCATTACTGAACAAAAGACTGTTTTCAGTAAATTAAATGCCAGTTCAGATGGCGTGAGTATAGAAAATGGTGTCAAAAATACATTGTTACCCGACAAGTAAGTGATCATATTCGTCGCCAGGAAAGCTTCAGGTCTTATTTTAATTGTAAAATAGCCTTCATAAAAGGGAGCAGAGGAATGCATATGAGTACAAACTCATCAAAGTTATATTACATACTTAATTATGATGTGTAAACGTTTGTGTATATCGTGTAGCTGAACCAAAAGAGCAGCCCCTACTTGAAAGACCAACAGCAAAGTTCAATGCTTCCACAATCTATAATTTATAAAATACAATGTGTTTATGCTTGGATGCAATAACCTATATCTAACTTCCAATGCTCCCTTTTGTAATTTGTGAAATCATAAACATCATTATAGTCATTCACTTGAAAACTGAAACTATTTGCCCGTGAAATTTAGTGGTTCAACTCTGAATGCTGTGATTAAATGTTTTGTGCCAAGCGTAATAGTGGCAATTTGGACTTCCAAACGTTGTGTGAAATCTGATGCAATAAACTGCAGAATGGGTAGCAATTTAGTGAACTAATTGCTAAGTAAGGAAACTGATTTGTTTAATATAGCCTACCCTTAAAAGTTCATGGGCGTGTTATCTTTGGGGTAAGTTTCTATTAGGATTTTTTTTGGCGTTCCTTTGTCCAGAACTTCAGCTTGCTTGTTTTAGAAGAGCATACAGTAGATGCCTAGGTTTTGTTACACCTTCAGTATCTTTAACTATAAAACGTATAGTAGAATAAGAAAAGTGCTCGCGTCTCTTTAGTAAACACTTTGTATCATTTAACGTTGCCATATGAAGGTAACATAAATAAGATCACAGATGACTTTGTCAAGTTTTCAACTTCTCCTTACTCAGTTCTCCTTGGATAAAATTTATACTCGTACTCCTGGAGCTCTAATTTCATTTAGAGTACGTATTGAAACCAATATTAATATTATCCGTCCTGAAACTATAATTACAGGCCAGCTTTTACGTGTAATCTGTGTCCAGTTTTTACTTTGACTTCACCTTTTTCTCATCTAGCAACCTCATATATTCCTCGCTTTGCACACTGTGGATCGAATATAAAATGTCCCTAATCTGTTATTCTGCAGCACTTTTAGCAGTCGCCATAACCTCGCAGCACCAGTTTGTCAAACCATAATTTGACTAACTCGCGAGAGGACTGTTGGAAGTGTTCACAGCTTCCAAGAACGTTTAAGCAGTGAGAAACTTCCAGCATCACATTTAGATAGCATTGCCGATGTTTGCACTGAGCGAGAGTACTGTTTATCTCGATCTAAGTCTCCACACCCCTGTAACGATCTTTCGATCATCCTGGATAACAGCCTGCTCTGTCATGGTATTTTGAATACACCTTAATCATTCAACGAGAAACAAACAATTGCCCCAGCAACAATACATAACATCCTATAAAGTTAAAAAGCTCCAAAAAACCATAACCTGCAGTGCAATACAAGCTTAATACAAGAAAATTTTGTTTCAATTAACTATTTTGTAACAATAGTTGCTACCAGAAGAAATTATAATCATCTGTACTATATAGGATTTAATTTGTATTAAAACTGCACGTATAAACTTTAGGTATACTGAGGACTCGAACACGCGTACTTAAAACTTTGAGTGCATTAACCCTTTTGATCAATTTTTACGAAACCACAACCCCTAATTTAACCCTCAGTGCACCTAAAATAAAAAACAGGAATACAAATAAACTTCTTTCCAATTTCAGCCTCTGGTTGCATAAGGGAATAAAGCGGTTTAATTCGTTTTGGAGAAGCATTAGCGGAGCAAAAGTAAAATAAAAAACAAAGGGAACAAAGTTTTCTCTTGGTGTTTGCGGAGTGTGGCGTAACCCCCTCCCCCCTCCACCCGCCCCATCTCTAGCAATTCCGTGCGTTCTCCTTGAGGGTAATTTGTGTGCAGCTAAAGCTGAGGTGAAGGTACCGGAAGAGAATAAATTTGTCGGTTCTTACTTGTTGCCAAAATTGGATGGGGTGGAAGAGGGTTTTTCTAATTGACGTTCCGCCTTTGATACTAAAATCCTGATTAAGATCATTTGTCTCCGTATTGTGCTAATACGACTGCTAAAGGAAAAATCACCCACACCAAATCCAGGAAGCAGAGCTTTATCTTCCCTTGGTTTATAGAACGATGAGTTAATTCCAGCTAAAGTGTGATGTTCAAAATATTTCATTACTTTTTCCAATTCCATGTGGTAAATATTATGTCCAACCAAAAATTCTGCCACGGTTTAAACAAACATGAAAAAAATAGTATTCATTTAAAATATTCCGCGTATCTGAGAGTGTGTACATAGCACGAATTCCCGTCTCGGTAGCATAGATGGTAGCGTGTCTGCCTCACGTTCAAGAGGTCCCGAGTTCGAATCTCGGTCAGGGTGAGTTGCCTGGATAAGGTTTATTCCGGGGTTTTCCCTTATCCTTCAAGACGAATGTCGGGTAACTTGAAGCTCAATGGAGCCCGCCTTCGTACTGTGGTGGTAGCGTGTCTGCCTCACGTTCAAGAGGTCCCGAGTTCGAATCTCGGTCAGGATGAGTTACCTGGATAAGTCTTTTTCCGAGACGAATGTTGGGTAACTGTAAGCTCCATAGACCCTGGACTCATTTGAGCATCATTTCACCCAATTCATTCACCGTCCGATATGACTTAACGTTGGAGGACGTAAATTGCAATATATATGGCACGAATTACCGCGTTGCAAATCAAACATGATATTTAAATTTGCTTCTATGAATATTAGTAATGGATTTCAAGAAATTCTCTCATCACAATCGAGCTTGTCATGGAAAATTTTTACATAATTAATTATGTTTTTAAATGGGTTCCAGCAATATAATTACAATACTGTAAAATTCTCTAAATCGTTTCATTCTAAATGACTTATACATAACAAAAGGATTAAACAAAAGCTTGCTACAAAAAGTATATATTTCGTTAAAGCTCATGTTTATGCCAAATTCAAGAGGTCCCGAGTTCGAATTTCGGTCAGAGTGAGTTATCTGGATAAGGTTTCTTCCGGGGTTTTCCCTTATCCTGTGAAGCAATAATTAATGGGTAGCTCAGGGTTGAGCATTGAGGTACTCTCAGGTTATGCGTGGATTTGTACGAGTAAGGATGGTTCTAATGACACTGGAATGCAAGTTTCAGACTCGTTTAATGATTGCTTCTTTTTATGATTACATCAAACTTGAAGTTGCCGACCAAGGGTTACCAATATATCACTGTTTAGTCACTATAGGTGGAATGCTTATAACTCGATAATGCTTAATTAGTTACGCATGCACCAACAGATCTTCACTACGGTTCTGATCTGCCTTCGACCAGGACAAAGAAGAAAATGACCTTCTTAAACGGCCGCAAGCCTCAGATTGTCTTTCTTCACACTATGCACAGTTGTGCGTGGGTGTGTAACTTTCACATCTGAAGCCCTGTTTTTTAACACAAAGATTCCCTTTGTGAATATTTTGTCCATTGTGATTATTAGTCTCGATCATACCATTATTAAGGGTCCGAAGAATACCTTTGCAATCAAAGTCAAGTGCTTAACCTTTAGAATTCTGTTTTTCCCGTGTCTTTTGTTGCACAACTTAACCAACTGCACCTGTTCGTGTCGTAACAAAGATACAATACTTTGAAATCCATTACGATTTTTTATGCATTGTATCGCTTAATTTCGGTATCACTTGAAAGACGAATATCGGTTAAGCCTAAGCTCCATGGACCCCGGGCTCATTTGAGCATCATTTCACCCATTCCATTCATCGTCCGATATGACAACGCTGGAGGATATAACTTACAAAAAAATTATCCCAAATCTCTTTTGAGATATGACTGGGGACTAATTTCTTGTTTTCTTCCCTGTTTTTTCTCTGTTCAGGCATAAAGGAATGGGATTTCGAGAACTTTACATAGCGGTTCGTTCTCTAAAAATTTCACTATTGCATAATTCCTACTGTATTGTCGTAATCTTACAGTATATACAAGGAAATGCCCGGTTAACTAATCTCCGCAGATGCCTATCATTAGTAAAAGAAGTACAGGTTAGGCAGAAAGTAACTCTCTACTGGAAGAAACCTTTTCTCCTAAACAAATGTAGGTATGATGGCAATTTTTGGTACACATATAGTTTATTGTATGGCAAGAAAATTGCAGAACTAAAACTCCCTGTGTCTCCTCGTATTTTCTATACACTGTCTGGAACAAGTACGTTTGCTACGGCCTTCCTTAAGAGTCACCATAAAATATATCCTATGTTCATCCCTCCACCATGGAACCTGAAATGCAAATTGCTACAACTCAGATCGTGTTACAATTCTCGCCCTCTTTTGAATACTCAATCTTTGTGCCATCTCTCATTCAAATGCTCCGCGCAAAAAAGTAAAAGAAAGTTTACAAACTATGTCACATTACAGTCTACAAAACCAAGCAACCTTCATTGCAATCTAAACATTCCATACATAGCTATTACACATTCAAAAGAGGGTGCTAGTTTCCGCCCATTCTGTAGGTAAAACAATAAGCATTTGCGATGGTATTTAATACATGTGTAACTACACCAGGTCATATGAGTAAAATATTTATATTATCTTAATAGGATATAATCTGAATAATTACAAATAATTAGTTAGAAATTTCAATTTAGGTATGCTTATACATTATACCCAAGCTATGGTAATGAAACCCGATCGTCGGAGTAGCGACAAGCCAGTGGGGGGAGTGAAAGTGACAGATAGTGTCCAAGCCACGCCCACGAAGCGGAAGAGCGCTTGTTACTTGCCGAGACAGAAAGAGCCGGAAAGATGTATGGACAGTTCCGTCTCTTTCACCTACCGTCATGAAAGATCGTGACAGTTCGGTAACTTTCTAGAAACGATGGTTCAGTTATAAAAGACGAGAGGCAACGGACCGCGAGTCCCACTACCATGAAGTCTTAAGGAGAACTAAGTCAATACTTGCAACACTCGCGTACCTTGCCCGGTTAAACAAAAGGTGACTTTCTCCTAATATACTTCGTAGACTGTACATCTGCTTAATCCGTCTCAATTTTACCTATGCAGCAGTGATAACAATGCTACTGACAAACCCAGAAACAATTAAGAAAATACAGTGGTTCGAGTGCAAATACCTAGGCATAACACACAAACTGTTAATCAATCATAAAAAACAGGAAGTATACAGAGAAACACGAACAGAGCCCATAGACAGACACACGGCCAAATAGATTCTGAAGTATATTGACAATGCACACACTAGACCATACAGGATAAAATTAATTAATACAGCACAAAAAATGAAGACAATTACCCAAACCACCAAAACCAAAAACACGCCACCTACCACACTCGTCCAAATTTGCGATAAAATTCAAGAAGAAGAACAAATACAAATACAACACCATCTAGACATCCTAGCAAAAATAGTTTGGTCAGAAAAAGTAAAACGCTCAACAAAACCTGAAAACGGCCGAGTAACAATGAAAAAATAACGACAAACCAAAAATGTGCCCCCGCCTCGGTAGCGTAGATGGTAGCCTGTCTGCTTCACGTTCAACAGGTTCCTAGTTCGAATCTCGGTCCGAGTGAGTTAACTGGATACGGTTTTCCCTTATCCTTACAGCCGAATGTCGGGTAGCTGTAAGCTCCATGGACCCCGAACTCGTTTAAGCATCATGTCATCAATTTCATTCACCATCCAATATCACTTAACGTTGGAGGACGTGAAATTACAACAACAACAAAATCTGCAGGTAACCGTATGAAGGAGACTGCTAGGTATTCGCCCAGCGGGAGATTGGAGTTCACTCCACTTAATGTAACTAAATTTAAAAACATTGTAATAAAACAAAAAACAAGAAAAAATAAAGAAATACTTATCCTTAGACTAAGACGTGTAACTCCCTATCTAAAATTAGTTTTAAGAACCATTCCAACAATTAGTTTAGAACCGTTCCTTCATAAGACACAGACCAAACGAAGCTCCAACCTGAAATGATAGATCTCTGCCCAATCAAACATAAAAAGCTTCCACTTGGCTGAAGAGGGAATTCAATAAGCAGCCTTGGCATGTCTCATGCCTACACGCCAAACTTTGTGAGTCAGTGTGCAGTGAGAGCTGCTAGTAGTGTCATTGGTCAGTTTTTATGCAGTGCGTTGGTGGATATTTCAACTCAAACGAGTTGCAAGTTGAGAACCGATAATCGTGTAATGATTTGAAAGTGAAGTCTGTTGTTAGTTTACGTGTGGTGAAGCCACGAGAGACTATCTTGGTGTATGTTACATCATCCTGCTGCAAACTGTCTTCCTACGGAAATAAAGAGCTTTTTGATTTTCTGCAAACTTGACTTTTAATTTTGCGAAGCCATAAAGTCACAGTAATTACACTGTACTCCTAAGTTCGATGTCTGTATTTCCTCTAAATTTCCCCGCCCCCACAAAATATTGAAGATATTTAAAAGTCAATACGCAGTTAGCAGTTATGTGTGTGTGATTTATGAGACTTGACATCCATAGATTCGAGCTTCAAGTTCCACCAGCTCCGTTCTCAATGACTGTTTTAAATTCTTTTTCCTTCCTTCTTTCTTCTTTGCAGCTGTACTAGACACTTATAATTAGTAAATGATAGGGAATTGAATTAACCGTAGATTCAAAACATATCCTTTTTATATTTTCTAGGTATTTTGTACAATTCTTTTCACGTTTAACAAATATTACGCACTTCGGAAAATAAAAAGCGAAAACGACGAAAAACAGAACCAAACAGAAAAAGTAAGCAAAATAAAGACGTTACATCTATGGAGTTACTTTACCAACACTTTAGTTTTTGTTATAAGTAATAAAAAGTAAAGGATATAATGTACATAATATACGAAACTACGGCTTTAGGACTATTTCTCGAACTATCTAAAGTAAACTACTCACGCCACTACATTATTTCTGTCACAACAGAAATCTATTGAAATCTGCAGTTGTAGGTAGCTTTACCATTCGTAGCGTTTTTTTCTTTATGTATGGTGTGCTACTGCTTATCATAAATCTAATTTTCTGTTTCTTGTGTCACTGTGTTTGGGTTTTATTTATTCAATTATTGTCAGCTTGCCTGTTTAGAGTGGCTTCAGCACTTATGTCAGATTGTGGCATTCACCAGTTTATTAGCTTTACTACACTAAAAACGTAAGTCAGATACTGCTAGACGGCATAAATTGAGTAATTATCAGTATGCACAGTCTAGTTTGGGTATATCTAAACAATTACCCATTTTATTACTCACTGAATTTGAACGATACGAAAATATGAGTTAAAGATGTAGGAAAACTTTACATAAAATTGAGTCGTTCATTTCTTGTCTATTTTCCATGGTTTTATAATGCATCATTTTCTTTTCAAAGTAAATGATAAACAATAGCTCATTAATTTAATTACATATTAAAGGTCCTAAATATGTAGTGGCCTCTTTACACCAGTTGTCTGGTGAATTTGTTGATAGAGGACCTTCATAACGTACTCGTATAACCTCTCTGCTTCACAGCTATATTTATACTTTGTTCCGTAAGTACTTATTTCTGTAAATATGTCACTGTGAGAAATCGCAAGAGAACATTGGTTAGTACATGGATGCCGAATGGGTTCATTTACCTTCCAGAGCCATTGGTTTTGTGTGCAGATTCTAGAGACAAATCCTGGGTAGGATAATTACATGTCCGAGGTTTTTGCCCCTCCATTTCATTTCAGGGCTTATTTCATTTCATAACTTCCATACAAGTTAAATATTTCACGGTTTTAAGTGGCAGCGGAACTTCTGGCATTGGCTGGCAAGTGCATCCTAGAAATCCTCGTCCTCAGAATCGGAGGTCTTCGCTCAAGAGAAGTGTAAGCCCTCAGAGGGAATGGGAGCAGCTGAAGAAGCCACTACAGGGGAGTTTATCTCCTTAACTGTAATGAAATCTGAAAACTTTAATAGTCTGCCCTCTGCTGTAGTGCTTCCTCCGTCCAACCTCCCTTAGTATTCTCTCACTTCACCTCCCGGGGATGCCTTATCAGAAGTTCATTGGTTGAGGTGCAAAGTCTCCCCTCCATAAAGTTGCCATAGGGATATTGAACCCAAGATAACTTAATTATAATTAAATGTTAGCTTTGGAATCGTGTTTCTCTAGACTGTGTATTATGAAAGCTCATTGATGCTCTGAATCAAACGAATTTGTGCAGCGGGAATAATATCGCGAATGGTTCTTTCTTATCTTGGCTATTGAGTGATATCGGAGGAACACCACCTCAACAAATCATTTTGATATAGACCCTAAATCATTTCAACGCCATTTCTAAAGCAGATTTACGCATCAATTAAATAGAACGATTCTACAGATTTAAAACTTTTAAGTTCTCTGGAGGGTAAAGAACATATTTTAAAGTGACGTAAATGAAGTCCTGACAGCTGACTTTTGGAATCTGGAGCAGCAAATTACATAACCCTAATAACTGTCTTCGATGGAATGGTATGTAAGAAAACGAACCGGAAAGAGTTATGTTCGCATCTAAATTACAACTCTTTCTTCTTTAGTAGCGCAGAAATTAAATGTCATTTGTTGAACCTGCTTAGTACACCCGATCTGGGAGGTGAATTTATGGGTTTGTGATAATTCTTCAAGTAAGACTTTAGACAAAATAATTGGAAAAGGAACCTAAACTAAGAAGGCACAGCATCGAGTTACATGTCCCATCATTAAATATTTGGTGCATTATTTTTTCATGAAATACTCTTTCACCTTTCTACGTAATAATTTGAATAGTATACTATACTCAGTCTCAGACACAAAGGGACATTGTAGGTTGAAATACGTCGCTATTTAATGAATTTGAAATTCCATGTTTTTGTTTAATGACTGAATATTTAAATCAACAATAAAAATGGTGTTACATTTAGACAGAACGAAACATATTTAACTGAATTTTCTTTAGTTATTTCTATTCAGAGAGACAGGTAGATTGTTTAAAAAAGGATTTTGGTTATTCAAGGATCCTAATATAGTATATTTCCTGAAAAATATAGAAATAGACATTTTGAGTGGATAAAATAGTATGTCTGCTTATGTGGGTAAGAAATATAGAAAGTAAGCAAGTGTAAATGACCAATATGTACCATCCTTGGCATCATGATCGAGGAGAGGTACTGCCATGCTATATCAAGCTGTTTACTTATTCTCACGCCCACTCCCCGCCTGGTCTTTTGATCCGCCGTCTCTTGCTTTCATCATCGCACATCGCCGCTAACAACCTCATGGTTTCGTAAACAACCTTACGGCTAAAATGGACCAGGCTCTCGCCCAAATCCATCCACTTACCGGTGTTTCACTAAGAGCTTTATCTAACCAAACATCTCAAGGGGAAACCGTTCATCAAATAGGTGCTTCCTGCCACTCTCTTCTGACAAGACCACCGAGCACTGAAAGTGTCTTTATAATTGGATATAACCAACTTGGGTTAAAAATACTGTAAGTAAATGTGTTATAACAACAAGGTGAGCCATAGGAAACAAGTAGCATGTAAGTACACTGAAGAGCATAAAATATGGCTTATTTATATAATGATACAGAATTTGTTTACTGGAAAATTAATAATTATATAAAATAATGGGGAGTTATAATAAACAATTGCAACAAGTAATGTTGCCATGTTAAAACCAATGTATAGTGTAAAGAATTTGAATTGCAATTTCGTCAGGGAGTAAGAAATCCTTAGAAAGAAAGGTTACGTGATATGAAAAGCGTTATGATCCGGCGAACTTAATAACTCTAGCACTGTCTCTAGAGTTTTATGAGTTCCTTTTTATGGCGCTGTCTACCTGCTGTGATTCTCTACCTCCCAATCTATACTGGGCATAAAGCACTAATTAATTTTGCTCAGAGGCCCCTATATATGCTTGAGGTTCTTTTATGTGTCGTAAATCTAAGACACGAGACCATCGGTTTTACTTCCCTGGAAAAAAGACGTGCTAAGGACTTTTACTCACGAAAAAGTACATCGCCTTCCTCGGAGTTTGGACCCGACCCCCCGGAAGCAGAGTTACCCCTAAACCATTGAACCATTGCAAGGAAATATATGATTCCAAAGTTCGGAAAATTAGAAAGGAGAAAGTTTTTAGAAATTATCAGTCACAGAAAGCAATACAATGTACTGTGTAATAGAGCCGATTAGGAGAAGAACAGAACGGCTTTAGAAAGAGAAGGCCATCTACTGATGCCATTTTTGCCATTAAAGAAATTATAGAGAAGAAAATGAATATAATTTAGAAAGTAGTGTCCCGTTTTTAGATTATATTAAGGCATATGATAAAGTACAAAGTGAAAAGTTGTGGTGAATAATAGCGAAAGAGTATAAAGTACCGTATAACTTAACTAATGTCATTAAGCCTTTATATTCTAAAACAATTATAAGTTTTATAGATAAAAGTGCAGTAGCGAAAATACTATCATTCATCTTGTTTACTAGTTATATATAAATAAAGTTATAGAAGAAACTTTAAACCAAAAGGGATTACTGTAAACAATGTGAATATAAACAAAATATTTTTTTCTGCTGACCAGGTATAATTAGATAAAAAGGAAGTGGACCTGCAAATATCTGTGACTAAATTGAATGGAATATGAAAAAAGTGCATTATGAAAATCTCTAGTAGATAAACTAAATCCATGGCAATGATAGGGAACGAAAACAAGGAGTCAAAATAGTTATTGATGGGAGAATTACAGAATTAGTTTCAACATTCAGGTACTTAGGGTCAAAATATCAATTCTGAACATCAAGGGAGTTAAAGGGAATATTGGAACATGCAACGGATTAAATGAATGTATAAAACGACATTTTGGTAACAACATGAGGACAGAAATAAAGCAAAGAATCCACATTATAATATCTAAACTAGCGCTGATTTATTCTTGGGGACTTTAAGTAACAGAGAAAAGTCAACATTGCACGCAGCTCAAACGTCTCCTCTCGTCTCATTATTCCTACCGCGGATGCTTAACTTGGGGCTTAGGTATAGGTAATAGATCAACACTGGCCGCAGTGCCGAATCCTCCTCGTAGTGACCCTAATCCTAATTCTAGTAGACATAATACTTCAATACTTTAATAGTTTCTCGTATTGTGATTCAGAAATAACTTTATTCTACATCCTCAAAGGCTGGGCAACTCGCTTTGAAACTTTTCATTTATTGATATTGTTTATTTTTGTACTTAATGCAAGCATGGTATGAGAGAAACATCTAATAGTTCACTACTGTAGTAGCCGGCAGAAGGTAAATCAAAGAGAGAAATATTAGGGACAATACTGTAAGTATCCCACGGTGATAAATATACATATTATTAATCAGAGTACACCCCCCCCCTAAAGTTTTCTGGGTAACTGACATTTGACTCCGTCCAGCCAGCTGTTTTATGTAGTCTGAAAAATAATTCACTGGTATAGAAACGAACCAATGAATGCCATAATGTTGATATATGAAGAAGTGTTTCGAACAACGCTTTTCAAAAGAATTCCGTTAGAATTGGTACTCAGGTAAGCACTAAATCAATGCAACGTAATTCAGCATTCTAGAGGAAGTGATGGATGTTTGGGGGGTGTAGCTGTCGTTAAACTGCACAACAGTACACTTTATAGAGTGTTTTTATCACTGACCATAATCTTCGCCATGAAAGGTAAATTCTCTATCGAGAGGAAATGAACCGACATTAAAAAGAAGATAATCACAACGTTGGGTTCATTAAGAGTACACAAAGGCAGCAAAGCTACAAATTTCGCATTTGTTTGTACGCTTTGACATTTATTTTTTCGCCAAAATGCAATAAAAGTTGTATTAAGAATACTCTTTTAGAGAGAGAGTATGAATGGGTAGTTTGTAATGTTACTTACTCTTCGGAAGTTGGGCTACGTAAAGTATCTTGCCCAACTACTGGCCTCGAAAGTAATAGCTTCTCCAAGAAAAAGCGATGATTCGAAAAGAACCACAGAGATTGCAGACTAAAGATACACAGGCCGCTAAAATGCGCAGGAGTATTTAATTGTAAGAGTTCGTAGCTCAATGACCCGCCCAACAACTAAAATTGCCCAGAAAAACGTTGAATGTCACGTCGAGCAATTACCTAAACCATCTGTCCAGTATTACCACACACCTGAAAAATGAGAAGGAAACTGATTGAACGGGAAATAAGGGAAAGGTAAATGAAAAGCCGCCCTAGTATTTTGCCTACCTATGTATATCGTGGAGTCAACTCGCTCGGTACCCAACATTTTCTCGACCGTTTGGGTAATTCTTTCCCTACCAAAATATATGTACAGGTTTAGCGAGTTAATTATAGTAACATGCTTAAAATATTGGTCAAGCTGTATAGAAAGGATGATGATGATGATAATAATATATTAAAGATATCTTAAGAACAAAAGCTCTACATGTAAGAAAAGCTGGTGCTTAGAGCTAGAGAGAACGTTGGGTAGAATAGAGTTGGGGGATATCTGGTAGGACGCAGAAATGGAAAGGTTTTCAGTGATTAAGGACAAGGTACAGGGCATTGAGAGACAAGTGATATGGGTAAAGTTAATAAGTAGGAAATGAGGAAATCACTAAATGTACACCTGAAAATAAAGTGAGAAAGGGAACAAGGAACGTGCTAGATATGAGATAACAGGGTTTGGCTTAGTTACGGACAGGAGCCATATTGAGAGGGGATTCACCAAGGAGAGCAGTTTATGTGGAAATAAAATAAGCATGGAGCATTATGTAATTACATGCGAAGAAATAGAAAACTGAAGGAAATTAATGTGGATAAGAACTGAAATAATAAGTGGGCTTACTTAACTATAAAAATTCTTACATTGAAAGGCGGAAAAAGAATAAGGGAGGTGGGGAAGTATGCAGACAGAATCAAAAGAAAGACATGAGAATGGTAAGGAAGTTAAAAGCCCGAGAAATGGAGGTCACAACGGAATATTAGGCCAATGTTGCATAAGGCCTAGAAGGAGTAAACTGTCACGGAGCCAATACTACCACCAATCCGTAAAATAAGCAGCTAGCAAATTTGTACTTAGAATAAATTGGGAAATAATTGTGATTGGAATTGTAAGAAAATATTGTTTAAGTACAACTAAAATAAAAATGTCCAGGTAATGCATTTCCAGAACTTAGATGACTTATTGTGGAGATTAATGAAACTGGAAATACTACAATTACCAAAATTTGATACTTTTTATTTGAGTATCAGGGCACATTTCATCTATCATCAGGAATATTATGAAGACTTCGCGAAATAACAAATAATAATACATAAATCGGGGTATTTACTATTAAAAGCCTTTTGTGATAAAAATAATATAATTAAGACTATGTGATTCGAGATTTAAAATGCCACTTCACAGCGCTAGGAGATGGTTTAGAATAAATAAAGAGTACATAGATGGACATTTATCATTGATTTACCATGATTGACATAACAGTTTGGTAAATACTGATGTCCAGGACTCAAAGTAATTGCACGTAGTAATCACCGTTATGGCGTGTTTTCTCACATGAATTTGAGATCTCCATTGGAGTATGTAGGAGAATGTAATGGTTAGAGCAAACGACATGGACTGGAAAATCCGTGATTCAATTCCCGAATATTGTATTGAAAATTTCAGTCTATTTCTACTTTTAAAGAACTAATTCTAAGTGTCAATTGTCACGTATTTTGTGTTAAAGCTGGCATGGAGTGAACATGTATCAGCAAAAACCTCACTTTTCCCCGGGACCACGATGTTGTAATGTAATGGCTTTTCTCTGTACAACTATTTCTTCATCTTCTTTATCATCTACTTCCCCAACTATATCACTATTGAGTTATTAGTGGATTCTTGGTCCTCTACTTCTTATGCCATTAGGCCTCGGGTTAAGCAACTCCAACTCTGGATCAGATAGCGAAATCCAGGAAGGGTAATCAGCTCGATGTCTGGAATGACAGTGAGAGAACTAGATGAACGGATGCGGGCGAAGTGGATGAAGGGAAAGATAATAATGTAGCAATAGGTGGAATGCTGTCGGGGGGAACCAGAAATACAGGAGAAAACTCACTCCTGCACCGTGTTGTCTACCACAAATCTCACATGAAGTCATCTAGGATCAAACCCAGGCCGCCTTGGTGAGAGGCAAGCAGTCTAACCCCTTGGCCACAGCGCGACTACGAAAAGGGAAGATTAAATACAAGACAGAATTCAGACTATAGTTCTGTCTTGTTGTTAATCTTCAATTTTCATAAATTAATATCCGGTTTTTACCTCACACGTGCATATGCCATCCTGGCTACGTTCTCTATAGGTACGACCTGTTTAGGCCGTCTTTGGTAGATATTCCAAAATTCATGGCCATCCCCATACTACCATAATCATGGGGCTAACCTTGGTTCCTTGCGGCATCACCATTTAACACAATTATGTTACCGGAATGTCGAAATCTTTACCAGCTACATTAAACGTTATACAAGGTATATGAAGATGACGATCAGTAAAGGAGAAGAAAGATAATTTTTGATACGCTTTATTCCAGCACGTTTACTCAAGGATGTAAGAGTCATTTTCCAGTCCTGTAATCACGTGAAAGGAGACTGTAGCTCCCTTTTAATCAGTGAGATGAACTGCTCTGTGATTAGCTTCCTTTGGAAGCCGTACCAGGTGCCTCAATGAGATACTGTGGTCAGCGAATAGGAGATGTTCATGTCGGGGTTATCTTTATCGTGAGATTACAGGCAGCTGGCTGATAGGTAGGTAAGTAATTGTGCCCGTTCTGGACCACGGCAGCTTCAACTATTAGCTCTTACGTACAATTTTCTTGAGGAGTAGCTGATTTTTGTCTAATCGTTAAACATCCCGCTTTGTTTTAATTACTCTATTAAAGTCTAAATGCCGATATAGAATCAAGAACTGATAAACTCCGTTTTGTAATACTACATGGAGACAAATTTCACCTTCTCTCTTGAATCAAAAGTTAAAGCAGGGCTACAGTCTTGGAAATAATGACTGCGAAGTAGCAAAGGAAATTATCCTCTCGTACTTAATTTGAGCACGCATTTATAGCGGTGGTAGCTTGTCTGCTTTACGTTCAAGATGTCCTGAGTTCGAATCTCGGTCAGGATGCGTTATCTGGAAAAGGTTTTTCTCCGGGGTTTTTCCTTATCCTCAAAGATGATCATCTGGTAACACTAAGATCTATGGACCCTGGACTCATTTCAATAATTTTGCGGATTTCATTCCATCGACAGATATACACTAATCGCTGGATGAGTCCGTTTTAGCATTGGTTTGAAAACAAACGTCTAGCACTCCAACTATAAGCAGTGCACAAATGGTTTTATGCTCAGGATGGAAGGAGACGTAGTGTAAATAAGCGAACTGAAAGGAACAACAAAGGAAACTGGAGCTCTGCTTGATAGAGGGGACTTGCGTGTTTTTACCAATACGAACATGAGCATAATAATCGCAAAGCTTCATTCACTTATACAGCAAGAGTTATGCGTTTTAATACGTTTGCGAGATTATTATTGTTATATTGATTTTAAGTTTTATTAATTATTCACCTTATGTAATTGACTTTTGAAAAATAATATTTTGCAACTACAACTCTTCAAATAACCTACTGGGCTGAGAGAAAATAAGAGTAAGCATGATATTTAAAGTTACGTAATTACAAACATGCTAATAAAGCTTCATCTAATACTTTTCAATTTGGCATCGAGAATGCGTCGTCGAAGGAGCATCCGAGAAATGAGCTTGAAGCTTATAAGCTTAAAGTGACATTGTTTATGAAGTTATATCACTTGGAACACTTAATGTATATATAGACAATTGCTATTTTTCTGCACATCTAAGTCTAGTAGAACATTTGAAGACTCCTAAGGCCTCTCTTGTAGACTTGTTTCACTTTAAAGAACGTTAAATCTATGCCTTTTTAATAAGAACCTATAGGGCTTTGGTTACATCAAGAAATTTAAATAACTATTTGATGTGCTTTAAAACGTCATGAGGTGACTGATAGCAAACGCAGACAGTAAAAATTCCATTGTTTTAAGTATTAATGCTTACTATATGCACATTATTTTTATATAGATTTTCCACTTTACAGCATTTCACCATTTGTTCCTGCTTTCCAGAGATTCCTGTCGTTCCATTATCCTTCTTCCAGTCCCCTCTTCTTCATATGTCCATATATTTCCTCCTGCCACGTTCTTCTGGTTCTTCCCTGCTTTCTTCTGCCAAGTACTTCCCACTTTAGGAGTTGTTTAGGCCACTATTCTTCCGGCATCCGTTGTACATGTACATACCACGGTAGAGCTCTACTGGACATTCTGTCTATAACAGATTCCAGTGCATCCATTTCATGTCTAACGTAGGTGTTTCTGAGATGCTGTAGCCTTGATATCCGCATACTTCTTCGAAGTCCATACATTTCTGCCGCTAATATTCTTTTCTGCATTCTTCCATTTAATATCCAACTTTCTGAACCACATGTGAGTATACCTTCTATTATTGCTTTTAAAATTTGTTGTTTAGTCTTTCTAGTCAGATTTATATTTTATTAAATACTGTTCAAACTTCTAATCGCTTTCCTTGCACAATTTACCCTATTGATGATATCTTTTTCACAGGTGCCAGTCTTATCTACTATAGATCCTAGGTACTTGAATTGTTCGACACATTTATTTATCACATAATTTATTTGCAGATATTCAGAATTTTCTGCTATTACCATATATTCACTGTTAATAGCATTTATTTTTAATCCGCCTACTTCAAATGCATTTATTAACTTTCTAGTCATATATTCTATATTATCTTTATGCTGTCCTGTTATAATCTAGTCACCTGCACATGGGGAGTGTTAAACTGTCCTGCTTTCTTGCCAGTCATAGGAGTAATTTACGGTTGATTTTTAATTCCTTAATTCGACTGTATTTTGATACCGAAATTAAGGGGTGCAATGTATAAAGAATCGTAATGGATTTCAAAGGAGTCTTGTATGTTTGTTACGACACGAACAGGTGCAGTTGGTTGAGTCGTGTAACAAAAGGCACGGGAAAAACAGAATTCTAAGGGATAGCACTTGACTTTGTTTGAAGAGAGCATTCTTAGGACCCTTAATAATGGCATGGCAAAATAGTCACAAAGGAAATCTTTGTGTGTATAAAGGACTTCGAGAAAGTGAAAGTTACATACCCACGCGCAGCTGTGTGGTCATTCAGTCCGAGGCATGAAGCCGATTAGGGCAGTTATGTGGTTCTGTCTTGGTGGAGGGCAGACCAGAAGTGATGAGAGAAGATACTTGTCGGTTAATACTTAACTAATTAAGTATTATCTAGTAATAAGCATTTCGCCTTCATTAACTTTAAACAGTAATATTGGCAATCCTTGGTCGGCAACTTCCAGTTTAATGTAATGAGAATCGAAGCAGTCGTTAAACCAGTTCGTAAAGGGCATTCCAGTGTCATTAAAACCATCCTTCTCATACATATCTACGCATACCCGGAGATAAACCTCATTGCTTTACCCTGAGCTAAACACTATTAGTATCAAACCGTCGCCCCAAGTGGAAATCTTTGCTCGCCAACTTATATTTGCTTCAATTTTGACCACCCATTCCTATTTAACCTTTACTTTGTTTACAAACTTTCATACGCTTTTACAAACAGTAGAAGATATTTCAGAAATAGCAAGGCTTCTATTTCAAGCCATCGCCATCCTCAAATGTCATAGGTTTACAGAACACTAAACATCTAACACTTGGTAATCTAAGTATTCTTATTATTAAAATTATTTCTTCATCCAAGTTTTATCTGCGATATTTTACACATCCATTGCTTTTTAAATGTCTCTCCTTAAACTTTATACATTAGTTTACTAAATGTCTTTCTTCTAAGTTAAATATTCTTTACATATTTCCTTTATGTCAATCTGCTCAATTATATTTCTGCTACCTGCCTAACCATATTTTGTTTAGATCACTTTCGTAATAATATATATAATACTTTACCACAGAGTGCAATATATATGTTATGATTCATATAAAGGATTAAAAATAGTTATTTTAATATATTCCCATTTACAGAGCTATTATTAACTTATGAATAATTATGAATAATTGTTATTGTGTCCAAACAAAGCAATTACAAAATTAGTAATTCACATTACTTACATTGCAGCTAGTGATGTTTTGACAGTGTAAACACTGATTTCCTGATTTTTGAATACCTTCAATTTTAGTCATCTTAGCTACCATGTTCACATTATAGTAAAAAAAGTGAAACTAAGTAATCACTTTGAAAATGTCAATACTTAACTCCTCCTAGTGCTTATGAGAGTGTCTGTTGCCTGCTTCCCGAAAACCATTATTTGCAGTGTAAAACAAAAGATTATTGATGTAACAATGCACGAAAAATGTGTTGCATTTCGGAGCTTTTATGCGTTTAGGCCATTAATATTTAGTTTCCACAAATTACAGTTTAGGAAAACTCATTTTCGACTGTACACTGTACGCTCTTTCCGCTCTAGTACTGCATTCCTGATGTTGCGCATGCGCTTTAGCCACGGCAGTATTAGTAATCCTGGGATGCAATTTGGAGACAATCAGATCGTTGTTGACAAATCATTTATTACTCCCAGCGGCAGTGTTGCATTGCTGGTGAAAATGTCCGACCACACGCTGCCGTTACAACTCATGACCTAATCAAGACATTTGGCTGGGAGCCAGCTATTATCTGTCGCTGTGTTCCTAATTGATATTCACCTGTTCCGCTTTTGTAAAATGACATCACTTGTCCAAAGTTAACAAAGTAATATTACGTCTATTACTAGGTTATTGATGTTCTCTTATAATCTTAATCAAGGGGAGGAAGGTTTTTTTTTTCAGGCAAAAACTTGTTGAATACTTCAGGTTAAATAGATGTTTTTAGCCTCCCTGATACCAAGAAAAGCATTTTCTACAAAAGGGTTCTAAGTGTAATTCTATCTTTCTCTGTGAACAGCATCATTCATTGACAAATGTGGTCTGGGTGCCTGAGTTGGATTGGATTGTCCGGAGAGGGTTCAGCACCTCGACCAGACTGGTGTTTTGTACCTATGTCCCAAGTGGGGCATCCCCGGGAGTAGGATGAGGTGAGAGGATACAGAGGGGAACCTAGCCAAGGAGTCAGTATGGTACAGAGGGAGGGGTCCCTACACTTTACTAGGGTGTTTTCGACAATCGACCTCCCACCTACCTTGGCCCTGAAACCGCTGCCCTAGAACAAGGAAGGCTACAGGCATGCTTGTACAACTGGCATCATGAGTCGGCCCACTAAGCTGGCTCGGAGACCGAGTCCATTCCGAGTATCATCCCACCATGCACCGCCAAGGCTCCCACCGACATTTCTAACCTGAAAAAAGATATATCAAATGATAATGCAGGTGAAATGGCGGGGTGGAAAATTCGAATTCGCCAGAATTCGCCTGGCGATCTGGTAAAATCCCCAGAAAAACTTTTGGCCCAGGAAGGTCGGCCACGGGAATCCAACCTGGACGTCTCAAATGTGGGCTGCCGAGCCATACCGCTCAATCCCTGAATTTCTTAATTGCCAGCCTAATGATCCTAAGGTCATGAATTAACTCCGGGCCAGAATGATAACCCTTAAGTTTCTTTACAAATGGCATCCCCACTTCAGTAGATTTATTGGAGCATAAAGTAACTTCTGCAGAGGTCGTTCCGGCACACCGGTGGCACTAATGTGATCTTGGATATTGACAACGTGGTTAACGAACAACAGTTATAATAGAAATGGACTTCTCTTTCAGAGATGATAAATTATAATATTACAAACAAAAATTCGCAAAGCATCAAACTTGATGTTTCCGTTTAAAATTTTCCAAATATTTTCTTTGCTTTAAAATTCCTTTACACTTTATACGGAAATATTTTCTCAAAAACGGCTCCTACAAATTCGATTAAAGCAACTCATGCTTTCAATTCTCTAAACAAACCAAATCTATAGCTGAATTTCCTGGGAATGACATTTGCTCAAGTGGTAAACTGTAAGAGATAGTCGAATGTTACCACTCAAAAATGTGGAACGCAGTTAGATTAGTTTTGTCAGTTTTTCTATAGCTAAACATTTTTCAGATGCCTCTTGTTATTGGTTTGAATGTGCAAATACGTATAGGTAGGTAGTTTGCTCCAATTGGTGTTATTTTATCATCTCCTATCTAAGGTACCAAAATTTAAGGTAAAGAAGAAATTACTTTGTGATCGACACATGCTCCTTTGAATCAGCCAGTGGACTATGTAGTATCTCTCGGACCAATAACATATGAAGACAAACTTCCAAGTCAGTCATGCCTGCCTCGGTAGCGTAGATGGTAGCGTATCTGCCTCAAGTTGAAGAGCTCCCAAGTTCGAATCTCGGTGAGGGCGAGTTACCTGGATAAGGTTTTTCCGGGGGTTTCCCTTATCCTGAAAGACGAATGTCGGGTAACTCTAAGTTCCATAGACACCGGACACATTTGAGCATCATTTCACCCAATTTCATTCATCGTTCGATATGACTTCACGCCAGAGGACGTTGTCGATGACAACCATTGGTCAGCAAGATGTTTAATCTCTCCCCAATTATAACAGCCACCATAGAGCGATCCGCTTTTAACTAGGTATCTCTTAAGCATAGTTTATTCCCTTATTTTCCTTGTGCCCCCAAGAAAATATGCATCAAGCATAGCTTTAAATATTCACATCGATTATGATGAAGTAGATGCGTTTGTAAGAATAAGTTTTAAAAGAGTAGAAAGGCTTGTGTAAGAGCGACACATCATTCCTTTTATTATTGCTGCGTAACACTTTATCATTTTCAGCGATTATTCCCAACACTGTACGTTTTGCCACAATTAATGATAAAATATGTTTCAATAACAAAATTTAAAAATTTGTGCCCTAACACACATATTACTTTAAAGAGGAAGTGCGCCGGGATTTCTTCTGTGCATCCTTTAGTTCAAAATCAATAAATACTGATTTAAGATTTATAGTTCACAGACATTTACCTGGTTTGATATTCCATCAACCCATCCATTTCCATTTTATGCTCCACATTTGGAGAAGTTATCACAAGTTTCAAGTGGGTATCTGATGTAAAACGTCTATCGTGGAGCAGATAAGCAATGGATCTGAGGGAATATTAACATGGGGAATTAATCCGATACGGCAAGGCGTGAAGAAGCAAATGATATTCATCATGGCACAGTTTGCAGTGTGCATGGTGGGGGAGACCGCAGAACCCGAAGAAAACCTCCAGACGCAGCTTCGTTCACCTGATCCACATGTGGTGTCTGGGATCGAACCCGGGCAGCCTTGATGAGACGCAAGTAGCGCGCGGATTAATACAGTAAACACAGCAGTAATTTTAGGCACACAGCTTGACTAAACGTAACCTTGAGCTTTCCGTGTATTAGTAGAATTATTGGAGAATGCATATCTGTGATTTTTTTCCCACTCATTCCTCATAATTCCGTCTCCTTCTCCAGATTCTCTTTCAGATTTCGCTCTTTGAAACAGTGCCAGAATAATGACGCAAGTGTTTGCTGGCAAAGAAGAGTATTTCCTCTGAGAACCACAAAGCTGCTGGGTTGTATGGGTCGTTTGGTGGCTCCGCTACTAGTTCTTCGAGACAGGAAATGTTTGAAACTTCTGTGTCCGTTTATGACCTTTCCGAATCCTTTGTTCCTTTGCTGCATCCATTCATCCTGATAGGGTAAGAGATAGACGGATAGGAAATTATGGGGAATTACACGCACAGTGCAAGTTACTCACATTTCTCCTGCTGCTCAACATTCCGCAGAAGAAAGCGGTTGCGTGAGGAAACCCACAGGGTAGGAGACAGGCATGCGCAGAGGCTCGCGGAGGTCTCTATTAAGAACTGAAAACTCTTCATCCCGCCACCGAACCCCCTGTGCAGCCCCCGACACTCCTGATCTGGCATCCTCATTATCCTCAAATTATAATGCAAACCACATAGAACAACATAACGCCGAACAGCGCAAGCAGCCGTGCCATCTTCCGGCACATCCGTAGACCACAAGCTCAAAAGATAATAAAGATGAACTGAACGGAACTGGTGGACAGGAAATGACGGTATGATAGCAAGCATCCCTGCATTTATCTAAGTGACATGGGGATACCACGAAAACAACCCGTTAGAGTGTGCGGTCGACCGGGATCGAAGCTGACCCACAGAATGTGCCATCTCGTTTGGTTGCTGGTGCGGTAGTATCCACAGTAAATATGTATAAATAATGTCATCTTCCGCCATACGTCCAGTACGCTATGTTTTAATTCTTCATTGAAAAACAAAGAACTAATACAAAAACACAGGTATCATAGATCTCTTCATTTTACCAGAATAAGCAATATTTGAAAATACCCTGTGCAGTCCATAAATCGATTTTTATATCTCAAATCATGTTTTAATAGTGAAATAGAACACTTGCAGCAGATGCAGTTTCAGTCCAAGAAGTCCAGTTTTGTTGTTATTTTTACCACCTTTCATTTGTTTTCTTTGTTTTTGTTTTATAAATTGTTGAAATCACCAGACAATAGAAGCAAGTAAAAAATGCAACCATTTATTCCTTTATTCAATTTTGTTGTTTATCCCTTATACTTTATTGCATTCAGTAGCCCATTTCTCCAGCTACATTAACGTGCCAAATGCAGTTTATCTGTAAGCGTACATATAAATACTTAAAATGAAGGAATTTTAAATTTGCCTACATTGGGTACATAAACATTTACCCATTTTACATCTTTCCTCTGTTTCCAACACTTTTGGGTTCCATATATCGGAACAGAATAATTATATTTTGTATGGCAAGGCTTCATGTCAAATTTCAATTTGTGGATGCTTAATTTAATTCTTTGATTAATTTTTAATTTTTTCCTCCAGCTTTGTTTACTTTCCTTCTTTCCCTACTTCTCTCATTGGTTTCACCCTTATTACTTAAATTTCATTATGTGCTCATGTCTTCTCTATCCCAATTTCACTACAACGTCAATTTAAGTGTTTCTGATTTGGGAACTTCCATAAAAATCGTTAGCTATTCTTTACAAAATAAAAGTAAACGAAGCATTTTCCATGCAAAGCATAGCAATAGGTAGCAGAATTTTCGTGAAAATCTTCATCGTCTGTTTTATTTCTGAATTTAAGTTAGGTATAATAATTAATATTTATTCAAATTTTGAATTTTTTGTTATGCCGTTCACCTCAGATATATGGGCATACAAACACAAGCACACATATATGAAATTTGTTGTAGTAAAATGGATACCTCCTCTTCCTGCTTGAGGTAGAGGGTAGAGGGAGTAAATTATATAAAGGATATGAAAGTATCTAATACCACAATTTTAGGGTAAAAATAATTTATTTTTGTCTCATACCTATTACTGATCCATAGAGGCTGTCCTGTAAATTTGTAATTGTGTACCTTAATGGAAATTACCTAAAATATTGAAAGAGAAACCATGGAGTGCATGCAATAGAGAGTTTGTCCATGAATAGTTCATTTAAACCATTTAGACATTTATATTACTGTAAATTATGTCAAATACTATGTGAGCTTTCACAACGACAGTTATTCACAGCCATCGCGACTGGACATTGAAGATCTGAATGTCAGACCCTCGGTCTCATGCCAGATCAGGGTTAGGCCCTCTACTGGCAGTGGGATGTTTTGTAGGGAAGGATAATATACGGCAGAAGATGAGGTTGAAGTTATGTAAGCCATCTGTTGTGTTATTTTATGTGCAGAGAAGCAGTCTTTACTCCCAGCAGTCCTTGGAGGACGTTTTTTATAATTTTTATTGATCGATCAGCAGTGCATAGCTTTACAGATCAGAGTGAAATGAAGGTAACAGTACAATAAGAACAATAACACTCAGGGGTAGGCTAACAGGCCGCCCCCTAACTACATTAGGTTAGAACTCATATAATACTCTCTGAGAAATTATGTCAATATTGAAGATGTAGGACAGACATCAAGCACTAGCATCACTCGAATCAGATGTATCACTTAGAAGCAGGTCCTGTGGTAGTCTCCTCTATAAGCGTGAGTGCTGGCGCGTGCGGACGCCGATGTTATAATGCACAGCTCCTGGAACTTCTTGCAGCGTGGAAAAGAAACGAAGAGCGATCCTGCAAATGTAGTCGTGAAGAGGTAACAGTCCTAGTTCGTGATGGAGCTGCTGATTGCGGATGAATCATGGAGCGTTGGTGGCGATGCGCATGAAGTGATTCTGTATGACCTGAAGACGACGCAGATGACACGTGTGTGCGGCTCCCCACACTTGGCAGGCTGTTGGAAGACTGCTAAGTCCTGTTCCCCATATAGAGATAGCGCCATTGGCCAGATAGCATCATACTGTTTAACTGTAGACTAGCTTGTATCCAGTTACAGATAAATAGTTTGTTTAGTTTTTTAATGACAGCATTTTAAACAAAAAAGTATCGAAGTTTCACGAAAATGTATCAAAAGAACGTGCAGGTAATATTTCTAATTAATGTTATAGGCTTTCACAAGGTTTGAGCAGGATGAGTGCCAGCTTTGTTGGCACCTGAACAAAAGTTGCAAAGAAAACCTTTTTCTGTTAAGAATTTGGAGCTCTACCGTGTAAATCTCAGTGAATTGTTCAGACGGCTTATTGTCATGGTTGAAACTTGGACACATCACTACACTCCAGAAAGTAAATCACAGTCCAAACAGTGGAATGCGCCAAGTGAACCAACTCCAAAAAAGGCAAAGTCAGTTTCGTCAGCTTTCGTCAGTTTATGACGAGTGTTTTCTGGTGGCAGAAAATTATTTTTATTGATTACTTGGAAAAGGGTGAACGTGTAATTGGTAGGAAGTTTACTGCAACGTTTGAGTAATGAGGAAAATACCCCTTTTGGAGAAGAAAAAAGTCATGTTTCTTGACGGCAATGCTACGGTTGCCCATCATTTAGTCATTGCAATGGGAAAAATGTGCGAATTAAAGATGGAATTGCTTGAACATCTACACTATTCGCCAGATCTAGCACCCAGTGACTATCACCTGTTCCTGAACCTCAAAAAATTTCTTGGGGGCGAAGATTTCACAGCAAAAACGAGGTCATTGATGCGGTAAACCACTATTTTGAGGACCATGATAAATTACACTACAGAGATGGTATAATTAAATTAGAACACCAGTATGACAAATATATTATCCTTTCTGGAGATTATGTTGGGAAATAAAGAAAACAAAATATTAAATTTATTTTATTGTGAGGACCGGGACTTATCTGCAAACTCTCGTATTACATACACCCCTGTTTTTCTGTTTAAACTTTGAAATCGTCATAGCTATTATAAATTCACAGTCACAAATTTTACCTTTTATTTAAGTACGTAATTAAGGCTAAAACACCTGGTCTTTCTCTATCTGTGTGTCGTTGGTCCATTTGTGACGTATGATTAATATTTCAAGGAAATCCTGGAAAATTCAGTACATTCAACTTATTTTTAAGGAAAGTAAAAATTTGCCATTTTAATAAAAGATTTTGAAATATTTTTGAAAAAAAAAATGTAAAAGGTTTCCGTGTAACATATAATAGTGGTGAGGAGCTTCCCTAAAAGTAAGTTAATATATTATTGTCATTCAATTCTGAACTATGTTTAACGGTTGAGCTCTCCAGCTGAACGTGAAATTAATTATAACCTTTTCCATGCAAAGGGTGCTTTGGAGTGAGAAAATATTCTTGTAAGAGACTTCACCTTTGCACTGTTATCAGGTTCTGAGACACGCCGTGTCTCTAGCCTATCAGAATACTAGTTTAAAATCCATTTCAAAATTCTAAGCCTAGGAAACAAGTTAATAACAATATGTTAAAATGAATTATTGCCTCCCTTATTCGGTGAAAATAAAATAATTAAAAATACAGGAATTAGAAGAAACCTTCAAATACGATGTACTTCTAGATTAACTATGTATAGTGGGATAAACCTGGATTGCGTAGGAGTTTAAAAACTCCTTGTTGAAGCTTTTGAAATTATGTTTCAATGGCACATTACTTCGTGCCACGGCTATCTACTCCAATTAATTATGTCAAATTAACCATCAAGCGACTGACCGGTTGTTTGAAAATATAGGAGATACACGAAGGGAAGTGGATACCACTTGCTTCAGCGTGTGTTGTGCCCACATAAACACCTTTACACTTGTACATACTTTTCTTACAAACGCTTATTACTCTATGCGTGTATTTCCTGTTAATTTATATAATTATTTGGACAACATATCGTATTACTAATATTCTGAATAGCTAAAAGGCAAACATGGGAATATAATCGGCTTAAAACCACAGTCATATGACGTTTCCTGTCATTTATCCCTCATTATATAGAGACAAGATACAAAGGAAACGAAGGACGACTCGCAATTTGAGAAAAATATGTTTCAAAGGTCCAATCAATTACAAGAAATACTTGGAAATGATAATCTCCACAAAAAACGTGTTCTTTAACGTGATCTACGTTTATTCTATAGAATCATTTTGTCTGTCACCTGTGGTTTAGGACTTATACAACAGTCATGCAGAATATCCAAGAAAATACAGGAATTGTAAGTCATATTTATACAAAAGTCATTCAGATTAAACATCACTTTGGAGATATATCAAGAAAATACAGGACTTGTAAGTCATATTTATATAAAACTCATTCAGATTAAATATCACTTTGGAGATATAACAAGAAAATACAGGACTTGTAAGTCATTAGTCATGAAAATGTCTATTACAGATGGTATTTTAGTCACAAAACACAAATCCATGTTTAGAAATGCTGTGTAAAGGACAATTTGTAACGTGGGAACTTCATGTCACATTCTTTTAAAACACTTAAACACTTAAATATTGCGCACATGCTTCGTACAGACATGCCATTTCTTCAAAAAATGAACGGGCAAAAACGTACATTTCAGGAGGAATCTTGACATGCCCGCTTTGTTAGCGTGTCTGCCTCACGTTGAAGCGGTCGTAGTTCGAATTTCGGTTAGGGTGGGTTACCTCAATAAGATTCTTCTTCCGAGGTTCTCCCATATCCAGAAACATAAATGTGTGGTAACTCTAAGCTCTATGCATCTTCCTTGGCTCATTTGAGCATCATTTCACCCAATTCATTCAACGTCCGATGTGATCTAACCTTGAAGGACGTAATTAAAACAACAGAATACCAACATGGAATTTTTGTATCGAATAGAATATTTTCCCTACTTAGTATACGAGTACGCTTTAGAGAAAATATAGTTTTAGGCATTCAAATATCAATTGTCTAATTCCTTTTAAGTTCATTAGTGCTTTGACAAATAATCTCGGAAGGAATGACTCCAAACTGTTTGACTGTATTGATTTATCACATAATTTGGTACGTAAGTACTGAAAGGGTAGAAACCATAATATTTACTTTAGTCGTTAGCTGACAAAATATTTTATGAGCTATTTGAAACATAATCACCTAATCACTTTTTTCTTTTTAACAAATTCTTGATTTTTTCTGATCTCTTTCCACTAACACACAAAGCAAATCACTCACATAAGAATTTGGACTGTGCAAGCTTCATTTTTCTGAAGAAGAAATGCTTACATAAGCATCTCAATCCTGTGGTTTAAATATGTCCACACCTTGATACATATCTTTACATTTTTTTTCTCAGTTCATATCAGCTTTTAGCTGATAAAGTAAGGGTAACTAAATTTCCTTAGTAATAGGCTGCGGTTCCTATACGTAAAATATGAAGTTATTGGATGACATGTAACTTAGTTATATTATGTTAATTGGATACTAAATACGCGTATTTTAGTATCACGTAGGTATATGGTGTTTTTTTCTCTTCATGCATAAAGATATGGCCCTGCTAGTAGGATACATCGGAGGATGAACGAACTTCATGAAATGATGTTCAAATGAGCCAAGGTTTTGAAAGTCTTAAAAGTTACCGATAGAATAAAGGAAAATCTCGGAATGTAGCCAGATAAGGTATCCCGGGTCATAAGTTGAATGCTGACAAGGTTAATTACATCTCTCCGAATTTCCTGTTCCCCATTTCATCTCACTTTACCTTTACCTTGATCCTAGTAGGTTATTTCTAGGTTGTTACGGCGGGAGTCTGAGCTTTGCATGCATGGGGAATATGCTCTCTGTAAATCCATGTCCACTGGATTGGAGACGAAGCCCCGAATAGTGCCCCCTTAGTGGGGCGATTAAATCTACAGGGGAATGGAAAACCAGTTACACGAGCTATACCACCGGCCAGTATCAATCTGTAAACAGTAGTTACACTGCTCTCTACTTCTACATTGAGGAGTTATGGTAACTCGTACTACGAATCTGGTTACAACCTCTAGAGACTGTCATAAATAATCGGAAAAAGCATAGTACTAAGTTTTGAAAGTGAAAATTAATATTTGATGTCCTATTTTATTGAAATTAATGATAATCGACAATTGCATGATTCGTTCTTATAAGAACATAAATGTTATTTCACATAAAAATTATATAATGCGTGATTTTTTAATAATTAAAACGAAATATGACATTTTTGGCCTTCAAAAATAATCCGACATAACTTGAGTGTGATGCAAAATATGGGCTAGTAGTTTATTACTCTCCCTCTTCTTTTTACTACTTCTCGCAACCTATTTGGATTGCTGTGAACCTGGTTTTTCAGGTAGGCTGCAGAAAGTTTGCTTCATTCCTCTTGTAACCTCTCCTTCAAGTGATGTTTGTAGGTGATAGGGTCTTCCGCACGGCTTTCTCCGGTTTATCCCATAATGCTTCTATAGGATTAAGATCCGGGGATTGAGGGGGTGGATACAGTATATGAGGACAGTTGTAAAGTAACCATAACTGCACAATGTGGGAAGTATGCTTCGGGTCATTATCGTGATAAAATGAGAAGCAGTCCAAAATGCCCATTATTTATGCACGTTGTTTTAAATAGTAATAGTCTAAGATAGACTTCCTTGTTCATGGTTGTATCTATGAACACCAGCACTTCCCGTAGAGAAAATATAGCCACATAAAATTACACTCCCTCCGCTGTGTTTGACTGTGCCTTGTAAATTGCGCTTTTCCAGCTCCGTGTTTGGTTTCGTCCACACAACCACCCTACCATCGGAACCAGCGAGGCTGTATTTGCTTTCGTCACAAAAAATAACTTGGTCCCACAAATCAGTTGTTGTTGCTAACAAAGTCTTTGGCAAATTGTAATCGCTTCCTTTTATTTTTGCTGGAAATGTATGGCTTTTTTCTGGCTACGAGACCATTAAAATCTTGTTTTCGCATGGACCTTCTGACCGTTTCAGGGCTAATTGTCAGTCCCAGATCTAGCTGAATCTCAGCACAAATCACCGGAGCACTATACGCGGATTCCGTTTTACCTTCCGCATAATATGACTCCTACCTATCGGTAAGAAGTTTTGGTTGCCTTGGCTTTGCTCGAGATTCAATTCTGTCTTCATACTTAACCGGTGAATTATGTCAGTAACTGTACTTTTGCTAAGATTCACAACCTCTTCTATTTCCCGGTATATTTTGCTCTTTTCATAGTGATAGATAACTGCCTCTGTTTGAAGGTACTCTGCTTACCTCTGGGCCACATACTCTGCTCTTGCCTTCTTCTTGGTGCACAGTTGACCTACTTCTACGATGTTTTGTCTACTGATAGACTTCACCTACTCTTTTATATTATATTTTATTTGTGCTGTCCGATTCTTTTTCTGTCGTATACTCAAGATGTAAACAAGGTTGAATGGGGAAGCTCTTAGCTTAGCCACATTTTCAATCTCTAAAATGAATATTCATAGCAAATGACTTTTGCTTAACACAAGGAGTACCTTGAGATTGATACACATAATCTATCCTGCTTTATAGTGCACTCCATAGTGAAATGCAATGTCTGTCCGATTATTTATGGGAGTCAGTGTATATGTTACATCTATTAATACGGTTGAAAGAACTTTGTTCTTGAAAATATTGCCTCAACGTACACAAGCAAATGTTTTAACAGTCTCGTTTAATGTTTCTTCAGCTAAAGTCCTATTTTGTATACTTATTACGTAAAAAATTATTAATTAGCAATTTTAAATATGCTGTAACATTCTTATTGTAATAATTTAAATTAGGATTTCACTAGCTTCTTTGATACATTGGTCCTTACATGTTAATTAGTGATCTTTTGATGAGATCATGGCAGTGTTTGTGTTTCGACACCAAATATTTACTGGGAGCTCTTGAGGTTTGTGGATATAGCTGGATCTAGAATACTCCCTGGAGGTTTACAAGGTCTAATGGGACGCATGGCGACATATCGACACTCTGGACATTGAGCAGCTGCGGATCAACCAGGGAATAGCATTCCCTAGTGAGAATGTCCTCACATACAAATTGAACATTGAAATTAATTGGTTCGCCCTACTAATTTTAATCCATTGATAGTTTGACATGTTCTTCATTCCTTTCTAGGTTTTAGTCTATAAAGCTCTTAATACAATCAATTCCATGCATATTGTTTGAAATGGTGGATTCTGTTTGTCTTGTGCAGTATACCACGGTAATCAACTGCCTAGTTATTAACATCGATGAACTGCTTCTGACCTCACACCTTAAGGGAAAATAATGCTGCAAATACACATTTGAAGGTTACACTTTGTTGTAAACTGGTTCCAGAGGACTTAATGAGGTCGTAATGATTGCTCTAGATCTTGAAAAGCTTTACTTGAATTCAACTCTTTTAATAGCTTCTAAGCAAACCTTGTGAAACATTTACTTTTATAACATATTGCCACCACGGCTATTATGTGTTTCAAATGCGAATGGCTCTGAGTCCAGCTAATCAGATGCCGTATCACACTCAGCGTTGCCAGCTTGTTACCCCACTCCTTTTATATTTCCCTCTCTCTCTCGCACTCTCATACAACATGCAGGTCTGCTTGGCGCAGACGTAAGGGTAAGCAAATTATATTTTACAAACTTTTATAATATGCAGTTACCAAAATCAGAATTGGAAAAAGCATTTTCGCAAATTATGTATATTTTAAAATACTATAACTATAATTATAGTTTATGAATTACATGTTTTTCTAATCCAATGGAACTGCCAGTTGCTCATCCATATCGCTGTCAATGTCACTTCCGTTAAGAGACAATACGTCACTGTCACTGTCCTCATCGTCTGAGTCTTGCAAATTTATGATAAATGGTTCGAAAATCTCGTTACGTGCTATTTGTTTCCTAAAATCGTCTTCTTGAAGGTTTTCTGCATTCCTTACGCAGTTTTCCCAGTCCTGTTGTGTTACCTTGTCAATTTCTTCGTGAACAAGTCGTTTAACGTCCGCCAGTTTAAAAGTATTATTTCAGTTTGCAGTCTCTCATTTTATTTGAGCCCACACCAACTCAATTGGATTATATTGGCAGTGGTAGGTAAGGTAAAAGGCCTATTACCTCGTGTCCCTTTTCAATTGCAAGTTGATCCAGCTGATACACTTTGTTAGTGCTTTTAAACGGAAGTACTCTTTGCGATAACTCATTTTTAGTTTCAGTTTCCGAAAAATTTTTGAAGAACGTGTACACCTTAAAAATAATACTTCGAGGCTGACTTTGCAATACTTGTCTTTTTACTCGCCACTAAATTCACCGCATGAAGCCTTTGCACTATTTAGCTCTTACTCTACTGTTGTGTAAAGAACAACTGAATGATATTGATCTGAACTCTCCAGAGCAAATAAACACTTCTTATCCAGCATTCATTCATAAATATAAGCATACAGCATTCCACAGGCTAACAGGAAATGAAGTGTTTGTTCTCTCTCCAATTTAACACTGTGACTTATTCACAGTAAGTCTTTTATCACGTCATGTCAGTAGTTTAAATTTCAGTTCTGAGTAATTAAAAGTATGTGTACATAGATACACACCAACCACGTTGATCTCTCTAAGGTAAATAAAGATTACGAACCATTCATAAATAATATAATGTGAACAGACACGTTCAACCAGGGCAGCAGAAAATTTATTGTTTCCTTTCCCTCGAATTGGATTACTCAAAGTAATTCTTTTATTACGTCATGTCAAACATTTCCGTTTCAGTTCTGAGTAATTAAAAATATACGTACACGCATACATGCCAACCAATAAATCTATTCATACAGTGCTTACGTCGCGATTAATAATACAGGTTATAGTGGTTTATTTACTTGTCTTAGAGAAACTATTTGAGCTAAAAATATGGGGTTTTCATGGTTATGTTAGATACATTACACTCTACCTTCCACATGGACCAGTTTCGGCAAAATATGAATTTTTGTCTTAGCGCGAATAGTATTTCATACAGATTGATTAGGCTGGCGCTCGTCACACACCACTTAGGGGGAATGCAGTACGACAACACCGCAGAACTCCGATTGGTTGCTCACCTAGTAGCGCTCAGGAACAAACACCTTCCCATTTGAAACACATAATAGTTACCCACGGAGAAGGTTTAGCGTATACATATCGGGCGACTACCTCATTAACACTGGAACGAGGTGTATTCTATGCACATTCAACTAGTTTTTTAAATATGTCTTTCACTAAATGATATTTATTGCAGTACTTTGCTAATTTGACCTTGGCATTACTAGAGTACTTTTATTAATCATTTTATTATTATTTTATTATTCCTGTAACCTTTACATCTTCTGTGCGTTAGTGGTTAGGATTACCTTGTAAGAGTTTTGTTTCTGTATTGCTGTGGGACCATTGTTGCGTATATTTCAGTTCTAAGTCCAAAACTGGATATTATCAGTAAGCATTCAATGGACAGCACGGGTGCATTTCAGTTGTGAGATGTGTCTCCATAATTCAATAAATGATTCTATTCGAGGGATCGGTTGTGTTTTGTTACGAGTGTACAGGTAACAGTATTTCGACTGTAACGCTATGAAACAAATAAAGCAAGCTTAGAGGCAACAGATATGTATCAACGTGTATTCCAACTGTGAATATTGTGTAGCTCATACAACGAATCCTAGATAACGACGTTCTCATTTGTTATAATGACATCAAATAATAAAGAGAAAATTAGTGCATTAATAAATCAGAATGCCCAATGATCCTCCTTCCCAATGTGTATTTTATGCAACTCTTAATTTCACTGCATTTATGACTTCCCTTTTCAAAGTCTCCGTTTGATTGGGCTAGGACAGTGAAGTTTTCTTTATCGTCAATCATTCTCCATTGCCTATGAAGATGAATGTGTGTTCAATGTACAAGTTAGTAAAACAAATGTTACGAAATTTATTCATTTAAGAAAATAAAATGCCATCACTTATCAATAATTTGTTTCATAACAGCAACAAGCAGTACTTAACTACAAGAGCGTTTTACATTTTGAAAACACATTAGAAGACAAATTTCTTGCAACAACACAATGGGAATTTTGAAGATAATTTAATGCACGCAATGTTCCGACGAAGGCAACAATTTTATCGCTCGTAAGAAAGCTGGAGACAACTGGTATACCTACTCATTAGTGAGAGTGGAACACATAGACCGCCATTGAATGCACAAACTGTTACAGATGTTCGCAAAGAGCTATTGAATTCTCCAAACAAATCGCTGCGTAGATTGAGCCAGGAATCAGGGTATTCATATATGACATGTCACGGAGCACCCGCCTCGGTAGCGTATATGGTAGCATGTCTGCCTCACGTTCAAGAGGTCCCGAGTTCGAATCTCGGTCAAGGTGAGTTACTTGGCTAAGGTTTTTTCGGGGTTTTCCCTTTATCCTGATAAACGAATGTCGGGTAACTCTTAGCTCCATGGACCCCGGAAGCATTGAGACTCATCTCATTTCAGTCATCCGATATGACTAAATGTGGGAGAAGGCAAATTAAAAAAGAAACGAAAAGAATAAATTTCAAAGAGGTGCGAAGAAATCGGGCTTACGATCTTAGAGTGCATATGGTGCAACAACTTAAAGAAGCAGATTATGATAAACGGAGTCGATGGTTTCAGGGTACACTTATTCCACGTTCAGACATTCTCTCCCTGACGTGATTTACAGTTGAAGCATGGTTTTATCTGTCAGGCTACAGAAACACACAAAATACCAAATATTGGGCTGCTGTAAACCCACGAGTGTTCCACGAAACCCCATTGCGTGATGAAAATTTTGGAGTATGTTGCGGGATGTCAGCTTCCAGGATCATTGGTCCCATTTTCTTTGATACGACTGTAGACACTGAAGTTTATATGGGTATCTTCAAGATATTTGTGGATCAGCTGGATGATATCGAATTGAGAGAAGGTTATTTCCAGCAAGATGGAGCAACGTGTTATACATCTAATGGTACCATGGAACTTGTAACCAGTTTCTTTGATAATTGAATAATCTCAAAGGGTTTGTGGCGCCCCAGATGCCCTGACCTAATCTCCCCGGAATTATTCTTGTGGGATTATCCAAAAAATAGAGTATAGAAGAATAGGTCACGGACAATTGATGTTCTTAAGGAAGCCATTCGAACCTAAATAAGTAACATTGGCGAGGATACTCGCCGTAGAACTTCAGAGAATATGGTGAAACGATTGCAAACGTGTATAGATGCTGGTGGACCACACTTCCAACATTTTCTCTGAGATGTAAATAGTGCAATGTAAATAGTGCAATGTAATCTCCAAATTGTGTACCATATTCTCTCAAAGTTGCACGTGTGTCCTATGATTGGTTCAGGTATATATGGATCGCAATGTATAATTTAATAAGGAAATATTCATTTAAAGTAAAATGCAAAGAAATCACTGCGACAGAACCCTAAGATAGACTAAACAACAATTTAAGCTAAAATTAACCTAAAATTAACAAACTTTTGTGTTTTACGGTATATATAGCCTTAATAGCCTGAATCAAATATGAACATATAAATACGTCATTAATATGTTATGGTAGATTTTATTCGGATAATTTATATATTTGTGTCTCCCTCTCTTCCACCCCATATTTCCGAGTTCCGCAACCTGTGCTAGCATAGCTATATTAGAGCTATTATTCATTAAAATTTTGATCAGTTCCAATTAAAAAAGCTAAATGAAATACGTTTCTTTAATACGGATTCATCTAATACTTTACGTATATGCCTAAAAAGTTTTTATTGTCTCCAGAAGGCACTATTTTTTATGTTTTTAAAATAAATTTTAAAACTCTACCAACTTTGGTCGAAAATAATTCCATATTCATAGTGACTTAATCGGAGGTTGTGCAACTGTAGTTATATCAAGTGATGCATTAAATTGTAACCCATCAGTTCTTCTTTTTCTCCAATTCACATATTAGGCAATATGACCGTTCCGGCTGCACAGCTGTCTCCATTTCCTGGAAGCCCTCGACTTCTAATAAATACTTAATAGCTTTCTCTTTCGGTTCACGGATATTGCAGTCATTTTGCTACGCACGATAATTTGTGCTGGTGTCACTTTTGAGTCATTTCGTTAACAATTTTTGAAGAATTATAGTACTTGCCGTTGAGCAGTACGAGTAAGTTGTATTGCATTGTAATTTATTGCATTTCTATTGGTTGCCATATGTGGACTATTGCTGTACTCGACTGAATTCAACCTGGTTCGTTGAGCTGTATTTTACCAAAGTTAGTACGTAAAACTTGAAGTATGTTGAATTCCTCATAACTCTTAGAAAGATGTCTATTTAAGTTGTTATATGACTGTCTGATTGGTTTTTTCGTCTGTGTTCGACCACTGCTATGTTTGTTTAACAGATAATTGGTATTTACATGCCATTACTTTGCACGGGGCCATGCACGTGAAATAAATGTGGTGGCTATTGCCTTCTTTCGACGTGGTCATTTGTGTTTTGTATGTAGTGTGTAAAGTCGCTTAGGGATATTAATTATTTTTCACTGTGCTGCTTCTCTCCAAATTGCTACCCTTTTTTATTATACAATATATTGTCGTGAGGCATTGTTGCGGCGGGCGCGGCAGGCGCGCGTGAAAGAGACAGATAGTGCAACGCGGAGATAAAAGCTTGCCGAAGCAGAGAAAGAAAGAAGCAGATAGATGTCTGGAAACGGATTGATTGTTGCGAGTATTCCACTAATTTCTATAAATGGTGACTGGATATATGAGTGCCACGGCTGTCAACACAGTAGTTCAGTTAATAGAATTGTGAGAGAGAAGTGGAGAACTGATAATCGAATGTAGTGATTTGAAAGTGACTTCTTTTGTCTGTGGACGTGTGGCAGATGACCTTAAAGTTTCCATCTGTGCATGTTATGTAATCTTCTGCTGCAAAGTGTTGTACAAAATCTTTCTATTTAAATAAAGAGCATTTTTGTGTGTAATTTACGTCCTCCAACGTTAACTCATGGGTAAAGTGATGCTGAAATGCGTCCGGGGTCCATGGAGCTTAGAGTTACCCAACATCTGTGACGATAAGGGAAAACCCTGGAAAAAGCCTTATACAGGTAACTCATCCTAACCGAGATTCGAACTTGGAACCTCTTGAACGTGAGGCAGGCACACTACCATCCACGCTACCGAGAAGGGTGAAATAAAGAGCAGTTTGAATTTCTGCAAACTAGCCCTTTAATTTTACGAACCCACAAAGTCACAGTATTATTTATTACCCTTTTCACTATATATAATATGTAACATAGTGAAAAGGGGTAACAATATATACATATATGAATCTGATTGTATTTAGTACAAGCAGAAGTTGTTTTGCTATGTCTAAGTTATTATTAATGCTTGTAGTGCACTTTTTTCTATATTTCAGAGACACCTACTTTCTAAATTACAGGAACTATTTTATAATGGTTTTGTAATATTTACTGGCAGAAAAAATATGAGCTGAAGAGCTGTTGTGATCGAGCTACATGGAGAAAATTTCTTTGGAATTAAAGTCAAAAGAAAAACTGTACTATTCCCATTGTAATAGTTATTCGTTTAAATTCAAGTAATAACATAAAGTTCCTGAAAACGTGTGAATATATATGTTTAGATATGTTCAAGTACCACTTAATGCTGCGGGAAATATTTCTTAATCCAGTGTAACGGAATTGGAATTTTGGGATAAATGTACTACTCTCCTACCTAGAATGATTAATAAAGTATCTCTTATATTTCTTAATAAGTAAACTTGCTAAAATGGATCGATAAACTTAAATGGTAAAACTTTCATGTAGAATATTTGGCCCGTAACTTACGAGAATGGGTCCTTAAATAACTACATTTAATACTTTTGTGATTGGACCCTTTAAGCTTTAATTAATGATGGATTGTCTCAGAGATTATGATTATCATACCATTGTGAATAAATGAAATTCTGATAAAAACTAATAAGGAGCATTAAATGTTATAAACTTCTATAAATTAACTGGATTCCAATAGAGGCAGTGCTCTACACATTGTTTCTATTAGCGAATACAAATACATTTACTGCAACACTAAATTCTGTTTCTTTTCTGTTTTCAGGTAAGTGGGACTTCATTATTCCTTACACATCTTCTGTTGGTGAGTACACTGTTAACAATGTGACATTTCCTATTGCATTTCCCGCTTTGCATTGCACAGATCATCAAACATATATATGGTTATATTCATGTTATTAAAATGAGAGGCATCAGGAAATTATAGTAAAGATGCTTCTCTTAAAGCATACGAAGTAATTTTTGAGATGTTCTGGTTTAAGGGGAGATTGAGGAACCAGGATTAAATTTACCTCTTTTGAGGCCCAGTTTCTCTAGAAGCAATTCCGTCGAGTTGTTTTATATACACTGCATAGATGCATTCTGTAAATAAAAGTTGAAAATAAGGACTTGGTGTTTTACTTAAAGTATGAGTAGTTTACAATTTTCATTTTTACCTGAAGATAGTATTCAAGGACATTAACAGCCAACTCGGCTTCTTAATTCTGTAACCTGGTGCCTAATTTTAATACAGAATTGTATTCTCCCTAGTCTTCCATAGTATGTTTATTTGAAGGACAATACGGTTAGGTCATGCTCACGTTGTGACTCCACAGTGTTGTACTACATACGCCACTGACGTTCGTCAACCCCGCAGGAAAGACTACCGAATAACCACGGTGGGGCCGCCGGTGATTTAGCACACCAACTACTCGCTCTGCAGGCAAGCACCCGGGACCTCTTAGGCAAATCTTTGACCCCTCCGGGGCGGCCGGAGCCTGGCCGGAGGCACCCAGTCTCCCAAGAGTATCTGGAACCACTTCCCCCTCGTGGCCTACGCAATACGAACTGCTCCCACACGG